>VXAX01001249.1:232759-396057 GCA_013399835.1 Leptocoma aspasia | reverse complement strand
GGTCTCTCCGGACGGTGGGAGGGGACGGCAGGCGCTCCAGGCGAGGTCGGAGACCGGGCAGGTCTTGGTAGCAGCGCTCGCTGTTGCGGTCTTAGAGCTTCCGAGCGGTGCGAGCAGACGTACGGGACTTCACTCTCCCTTGGCAGGGCTGGGGCCGGTACGGACCCCACCCCACCCCATCCCATCCCCTGCCCCAGGTAGGGCTCCCGGGCTGGAAGCATTCCCTCAAACGGGACGCCCTGACGTTAAGAGCATCCTCTTGAAAGCAGCAAGTGCGGTGCCGACCTAGACTTGAGCTCTTGTGCTTATTTACTTTTTGACCTGTTCGGCTTCTCTTAAGTTAAAGCAAGGGGGGGCGCTTTGGTGGGGCTTTGCTGTTTGTGCGGGGGACGGTGAGAGCCGTTTTTGAAGGAGAAGGTGCTGGGAAGATCTGGGATGCACGCCGAGCTCGCTGCCATGCAGCGGCTCTTGGCGGGGGCACCGCTGCTGTACGAGCTGTGGTAGCTCCTTCAGAAGCAGGGCGTGGACACTGCCTTCTGTACGCTTTGTCCAGAGAAGGGCAAGGAGCTGGAGAAGNCCGCGGTAAGGCCGGGACACCCGGCGGGGACGGGGGTACCCGGGCACCGAGGGGCAGAGCTGCTCCCCGCCGCGGGCCGCCCGCCCGCTCGCTCGCTTGCCCGCGCGGGGCTGAGCGTTACCGGCCGNCAGGGGAGACCTTATCACTCTGCAACTGCGGGCAAGGAGGGTGGAGTCGGGTGGGGACCGGCCTCTTCTCCCAGGTGACACATGACAGGGCAAGAGGACACGGTCTTGCTGTGCCAGGAGAGGTTTAGGTTGGACATTAGGAGGAATTTCTAAACAGAAAGGGTGATTAGGCATGGGAATGAACTGTCCAGGGGAGATGCTGGAGTCACCATCCCTGGAGGGACAGTGACAGCTGTTCTTAGGGCCTTTTCAGGATCACTTCGTGCTGGTATTAACAGTCCAATTAATCTAACATTTGGACAGATGTCTGAGTGATAGTGGAAGAGAAGCAAATGATTTTACAGATGGTCAGTTGGGTTCACGTGCATAGTGCTTTTCATGTGTGCTATACTTGCTGCTGCCAAAAGTGAAAAGTGTGCTTGCTGAATGAACAGTAACTATGTGAAATACTGGACAGGCATACAGAAGATAACAGCAAGCCTGACTTCTTCATGTCACAAAATTGTGTTTCTTTTAGCTTAATACAGCAAACCAGCCATTTTGTGTAGCTGTGAAGTTACATCCAACCATCCCTTGAATGTTGCCTTTCTCAAGAAATGAGAATGTGTAAGACATTGAGATGTGAAAACTCTTAATCCATAGTGTCTATATTTTGTAATGTCTTGATGCTTTTCTAACTGCATTTTCTTCTTGACTAAGAAAGTTTAGCATTAATGTTTAAGCTGAAAATGTAACAAGTTTGTCTCTCTTAAAATCTGCTAGAACAAAGACGACAGAAAGTCGAAGAATATCTATCCAAAAAGAAGACCTTTTCTGGCGTGCCCATTCAAGAAAACCAGACATCAATCAGGTAGTATTTCTGCTATGGCTTACATTCTCTTATTTTCATATTCACTAATGTTCCTTCATTTGCATCTCAGCTGACTTCTGTAAGATCATCTGATGCAAAGATACCACTTGCTAACCAGAATGTTCATCTTCAGTCACATGCAGTAGTGCCACATCTCTTATTTAACACATCACAAAGCACCTGAGGAAGAATTTGGATTTGTAACTTTAAACTGAGATGTTTTTCTTCTGAGTTGTCAATACATTTTCATAGTTGCTAGGAGACAATACTGGTCTTGGTGGTTTTGTAACTTTCTGGGTAGCTTGATGCTAGCTCTGGTGCCTGATTGAAGGTTTTGGAACCTGTCAATGTGATAGGAACTACGTGTCATTGTTCAGACTTGCCTCAGGTGGCCTGGGCTCTCATGATTGCAGTAGCTGTGCTTCAGCTTCTGCTACTACTCCCCCTTTCCCCTCAACTGCAGCATTTAGAAACTTGACCTTCTGTAGCAGATGCATCAGACCAGACAAGTTGGTACTCATTCTTAAACATGAGAAACTACACCTGCAGTAGATTCCAATCTGTTAGACAGCTCTTTTTAGTGTAAGAAGGGATATTTTCCAGCCTGGGTTCTGATCAGTGGTTGCTTAACCATTTGTTTTTGCTGGAGGAATAGTGCAAGCTAAACAGAAGTGCTTCAGTATTAGTACATTCTGCAGACTGCCAACTGAAACATGTGAACATCCTCTAAAAGTGCATTCCTTTGTTGCATGATTTAAGATGTCTTTTTTTTTTAAGCAGTAGCAGAACTAGGAGAGCTACTACCAGTAAACTGCAAGACAAGTTACAGCTCTCAACATCTCCCAAGCCAGAAATGGTAAGTTTTTGACTGATACTTAAATACTGATGGCACTCTGTTTCTATGGCTACAACATTCCACTTACTTAAATCTATTTATGTTGTATGACTTCCAGAGCATGAGAAGTTTTCAGGTGCAGAGGTGTGGTTTGTTAGAACTTTATTTAGTCACTGCTTATTGTATGCTTTTTTGAAAGCTGTCATATTACAGTAGGAAATGGATTATATTGATATTCAGCTTGTACCCAACAGGAGAGTGAGTTAAAGAGGATACCATTATTGCTGAAATAATGCTTAAATTTTAACAACACTTCTCAAGAATCTCAGAGGAGTTTTTGATACATTTTGAGTCTTTGGGGAAGTTGTTTAAAATCTGAGTAAGGTCTTCTGTCACAGTAACAAAGTTTACTGTTACTTGAAAGAAAGCCAAGTCATTAACAAAACGAAATGTTGAGTGTGTTTTTTCAGTGGTGTGCTGGCAAAACTAAGGTAAACATGTAGATGCCAATACCTAATCAGAGTTTAAGGGAATGTGTTCCCTGTATCATTTTACGTCACTTTCCTGGAATTAAGATGCAAATGGTTGTGCTGTTTAGAAATAGCAAAATAGCAATTCTCCAGACCTGTTCTCAGGGAAAGGTGAGGAAAAAATAGATGTAAGACCTGTGTTCATGTTAGACAGTTTAGAGTTTGGGTTTCAGAGGATTTGAGATGTGTAGTTGAGGAGAAAAGCAAAAAACTTCAAAATTGAATGTTGAGGAGAAAAATTGGAGAAGTGAGAACAAGTGTTTTTTCAGGAATTTCCTGAAGGGACATATATTTTTCTGTATGAATGTCTTGTATGATTTAAAATTGAGTTAAGCTACATAGTTTTCTGAAATAACAGTCCAATGAAAGACCAGGAAATGAGTTTTCTTTCAAGTTAAGGGCATCTTCCTTAAAGTCTGTTCCTGCAGACTTACATGTGTCATTCACATGGTTTTTTACTTGCCTTTAGATATTTCACTCTTCCAAAAGCTGCTGCTTGGACAATGCTGAATTAGTTGCTGTAGAGCAACTTTTTTGGAGGAAAAGACTAGATTCCATTTCTCATGAGGGGTTATGCTGAGAACATACAGCTGAGAGTTTCAGTAAAGCCATGTAAAACTATTGTAACTATTCTCAACTTGCAGCATCCTACATCTCAATAATAAGGAAAGTTCTCTTCTGGTAACATCTCCTAGTGTCCTAATTACTATTTTACTCACTACCTTATGTTAGTAGACTATTCACACTAAGTGGAGGAATGATGCTGCCATTAAGTGATGAGGTACACAAACAGGGATAATGCTCTTGACTATATTCAGCCAAAACAAGTTCTACTTTATAACTCTTCTAAGGAGGTAATTTGGGCAGTTTAAAGCCAGCAGTTGCTTTAAAGAGTTTTATTTCTTACTTCCAAGGCAGAATTTAAGCAATTTTTATTTGATTTTTGATGTGAATTCTGCAGTAATAGTTGACAAATAATCTACTTAATATTTATGCATTACTTCTGTAGGCACCTTTAAACTGGCATTTACTCTTAAGCACTTTAGTCCTGTAAATCATTGGAAGCCTCTTTGGAAACAAGTAACGTGCAGCATGAACATACTTCTAACATTTCCATGAATTTGCCTTTGGTTTCAGGAAAATAAAGAGAATGCTGATAAAGTGTCATGGGATCAATCAATTGTAAACACAGAAACAAACGTTACTTTAAACTCTTCTACAATCCCACTGACAAGTTACATATCAGAGACAAACTGTAATCTGGAAAATCAACCTCCAGAGAATAAAGTAGTTGATATAAAATCTCAGCATGTATCACTTAGCAAGGCCATCTTGGAAATAAAAAGAATTAAAGAGAGGCATTTGACAGCAGAAAAACAAAATGCAAGTATCAGCGTACCGAAGAAACCAGCTCTTGGCAGATATCGTGGCAAAGTTATCCAATCCAAGATAAATTCTTTCTGGAAAGCAGAAAAAACTGAAGGAGAAAAGAGTTCTTTGACAGACAAGAAGCCTTTTCCTTCTGCCACCAAACAAGCAGCAAATTCTTCATCAATGAAAAGCTGTAATGCAGTTCTGAAGACCAACAAAGTCGCAAACAACGCTAAGTCTGTAAAATCAAGTGGTGTCCTGCCATTTCACAGCAAACCATCTGACAAAGCTGCTACTAACTCACAGTCCGGTCTGAAGAAACAGCTGACATTTGGTGTGGCACCAAAGAAAGTAATCGTCCCAAAAGTGGTTGGTGGAAGGCGATCACAGCCACTGAAGGCTGCTTCTAGCAATCCTGATCGCAAAGTGCGGGCTGTGAAGAAACATGCAGATTTTTGTGAAGATGCAAGACCAGAAGCTCCAGCAAAATCAACTTCTGTTGCTCTTGGTACAAAATCAGGACAGAATTTTAAAACGGATGGCAAGAGAAAATCTATTCTGCCAAAAGAGTCAGCGGAAGAGAGAAGGTAACTAAATTACTGTTGTAGCTTACTCTTGGAAGTTATTCAGGCCTTTTTCCCAAGAATATCTAGTTTGATCTATTTGTTGCTGTATAGACTGAAAAACAGAACTAAGTGTTTGGACTTGATGCCCAAGGACAGCAGACTAAAACTTTAGGCTTAAACTGAGAAATCAGGATTCAATTGCAGGAGGTCTCCTGGCTTACAACTTTTCCCGTGCAGTTAAAAAATAGATGTTGCTGGAGCTGTTTTTTTAGTCTGAGTGTTGTGACAGCCTTAAGGATGACAGATAATCCCGTAAATTAATTTCACATGCATGTCACAGTTTTTAAAAAAATTACTGAGGCAGGATGTATATAGGCAGGAGCATCTTTACAGACTGAAGGAGAGAACTTGTCAATGACATTTTTCAGTTTGGTGGCTGCAGCATAGACAATGGGGTGGGAATATGATTCACAGTCTAAAAGTTATTTAATATTCCTCATATAGAGCTCCTTGTAGTAAGTCACATTTACTGAAAATTGATGGTATAGGGGGTGGGGTTGAAATGAAACATTAAAACTGAATTACACTTCACATCAGTTTCAGATTTTATAATTTGTGTAATAGGGTTGTTTTGGGCTGTTCTCCACACTTGTCTTAAGATATTCGTTTCTAGTTTTCTGGTTTGAAGTGGGATGGGGGGGGAAGGTACCACAGAGGGATAATTCAGAAGCATTTTTTAATTTTCTTTTGAAAACAAGGGTCTGTAACCTAAGTCTCTTGTTGCAGCTGGAAGGGAAGAGATTAAAGTGTTTTAACCTGGTAGATACCTAAAGCAGACAGTAATATATATAGTTCTGAAATTTCCATGTAGATCTAAAAGGCAGGCTTATTCCTCTTGGAATTAAAGGAAGAAGACTCAGACAACCTGGAAAGTATATCTTGGCATAACTTACCCTAATTAGTGTCAGTCAGCGTAAAAAAATGATAAAACATCTGTCACTTCAGCTAATAATATTCCTAAATGCAGAGCTCGCCTGGAAGAGTGGAGGGCATCTAGAGGAAAAGTGATGAGACGACCTCCGATACATGCATTTCTGGGACCCCAGTCTAAAAGTGAAGAGCAAGAATTCTCTGCTGCTGATAAAGAAAAGATCAACAAGACTCTGAGTGAATGCCTGAAGTTAACAGAACAGGTACTTGGACCCCTGCCTATAGACCCATGTGAGTCAGATACAGGAGACTAACTGTTCCCCAAGTTAAGCAGTATCATAGCTTTTGCCAGCAGCTGAAGAACTTAACCTTTACTAACTCACTGACCTACTAAATAAGTATGGGCAATAATGGTAATAATAGTAATTGAACTATAATGTAATGAGACTAGATAGAAGGAATTAACCTAAAACAAGTTTGCATTTGCAGAAACTTATCTGTACTTCTGAAAAAGTCTGTTTCAAGTTGTTTGGAAGATGCCTGTACATCTTACTACCCCTTCTACTTACAATATTGTGTAAATAATTCTAATTTTGAAGAATAGGTGAATAACAACTCTGCTAAAGGAAAAACCCCTTGCATTCTAGTAGAAAAGCAGCAAAACTACGGCACCTCAATGTGTCAAATGCATTTAAATCCCTACTTTTGTGTTGACTTTAGGGACATCACGGTGATGAAGCACGTGCCATATTGGAAGATCTGATACACAGCATTCCTAGGGTTAAAAAGCTTGCAAAATATTGGATCTGCTGTATGCGTCTTGAACAGATGGGCCTTGGAAAGCTTATTGCTGTCTATGAGGAGGCCATTTTGGCAGGAGCAATGGTAAACAACTTTTCTTAAAATTTGAGATTAACAATTAGAAAGGCGTGAAAGTAGGGCATGTAACATACAACTGCTTCTGATTTTATTAAATACTTTTATAGTAGGAGGATAGCCACATGACCTACTTGACCATGAAAATAATGCATTTGGTTTGCTCTGTAGCCCCTGTAGGTACTACTTTGAAGAAGAAAGGTTTAGGATCATCAAATTACCATAGTACCAATAGAAACCTAAAATAGAACTTAATTTTACACCTACTGATGGACTTCATTTCTGTGCTTTAATATCAGCAAGATTTCAGGGCATCAAATACATGTTTAGCATACCAAATACTGAAAATACAGAATTCCCTTGTGTTTAGACTTAAGTCTGAACAGCATTGAAGAAAGGATTTGTAATATGAACATCATGTGGCCTGCTCCACTTTCCTTGTAACTATTATACCAATCAAATCAGAGGAGATGATAATGCATTTTAAAGTTGTTTTTCTAAAACAGTGCAACTTTTTTTTCAGCCCAGAGAGGAATTGCGGCACACGCTAGTAGATACAATCAAAAGTACTGAAGGTCTTTTTAACTCTGACAAAGGTAAGTCTGAGTACTCTGTTCTAGTTACGCCCGACTTGACAGCCAACACAAGCTGTTTAAACTATTTGTACTGATATTAAGTTTTAATTCATGGAAAATTTTCCATGATCACTTTATATTCAATTGTATTTGAAAACGATCTTGGCTAAAGAAATGCTTTTCAACAGTGGGCATGTTAAAATGATTGGAGATGCTCTTGTATTCAAACTTGCTAATTAAACTTAACAAAAGCTGTGTTGTCCAGCTATTTCAGCCTTATAATCAAAGAGCAAATAAAAATACTCTTGTGAGCTAAAAGTCAGTGCCTCTGACACAAACTCCTTCATTACCAGAAGCCTGGTTGTGTTATGGCATAGTGTCAATTAAAGGTCGTAAATATTCTCATTTTGGAAATAAAGTAGCCATAAATATTTCCCTTCAATGTAACATAACCTGACAAGTATCTGAACCCAGAAACTGGCTGAAATACTTGTTGAGAGCTGCTGCACTTGAAAAGGAAGAGAATGACTTCTCAGGATGTGTACCTAGCCTGAGTTTTCAGGTTGCAGGTTTTTAAAGGTGGCTAAAATTAACAGCAACTTAAATTGTGGCTCAGACTCTAATGCATACTTAAATTTTATTCTCATGTAAAACTCTAAGATTTCAAGTATCTCTCTAAAAACATTCTCTTTAGTTGTAGCTAATTGCAGGTGTACTTTGTTCAATGCTTCATTTTTAGGGGGAACTGTGATAGAAGCTCATTTAAGTGAAGTCGTGGAAGTCAGCAAGGAACCAAATTTGTCTGTAGAGCCAGTTCAGGAAACCTTCAAAGGTCTCTGCCCTGATGATGACCAAAAAGAAGAAAGTGATAATAAGAAGGCAGAGACAAGCAGTGAAGTTATCAAAAAAGAAGAAATTGATTTAGACTTAAAACCAAGAGCAGAGATCTTGCCAAAAAAGAATAAAAAGCACAAGGCTAAAGAACGGGCAAAAAAGAAAGGAAAATGCGAAAGAGAACAGAAAGAGGATGGGATAAAAAATACAGCCCAAGCAATTAATTCTCCTGAGAAAGAGAATGACACATCTTATTCAATGAGATGCAACCCTCCTACCACACCATATTTGGAAAGGTAAGATTACTTCAGGTAACCATGGAAAGCTTGTAGTGTCTGGAGTAACTGTTTGTGTCCTGTTAAAACAGGGAGGCACTGCATTTATGAATACTTAGTTAAAAGCTCTCAAGAGCCACATTTTTAGGATTGCTTTCTCTTCCTTCAGAAGGAAGTATTTTTAAGTAAGCTTCTCTATTTACTGAAACTGCTTTGCCTTTTGAATGGTTTACTACAGAGTAACCAGACTTCTGTGGCAGAGACCTAAATTCCAGATTTAGGATTCCCTTCCACTGCCAACACGGTGGTAGCAGTTCCACACTGAGCTAGGTAAAGAGAAAGATGTCTCCATTCCTCCTCCTCTTTTCAAATGTAGCGAATAAGATGTAACTGGCCTGTAAAGATTATTTTAATTGTATCTTGAGGCCAAAACCTAGGTAGTAACCTCAGTACAAACCAACTAATACTTAACTTTTTTTTTTTGCCATAAGTTTTCTTCAAAGATGGTAGACTTAGGAAAGTTGCGCTCGGCTTTGACATCTGATGGAGTTGGAGTCATGGCAGCTGTCCACTGTCCCTCGTAGCAGGAAGAACTGTTTCCCCTGATGGAATGGGAAAGAATCTTTCTTTGGGAGCTCTTTCCAGGAGGTTTTTCTGGGTTAAAATATTTTGCCCAAGGAAAGAGTTGTACATCTGGTTTTAACTGAATTAATGGGAAGGGACCTGTTTCCTTTGGCTATGGGAATGGGAAAGAGTTGAACAGGAATCATGACTTGCTGTTTCTGCTGGTTGCTGCAGAGATAACTGGTATGAGGACATGCCTATGTTTATGTTTTTGGTTTGTTGTTTTCCTTTCCTAAGTGTGAAGATGCATCCTGAGGCAAATGACTGCACTGGTAAAGATCTGAAACTGGTAACTCCTTTGCGATATTCTCAACGCATTCGGGAGAAGATGAGCAAGCTGCCTGATGCTGTTCAAGATCCATGCGTCTCTTCACTTGAGCAGCTGGGAGACTTGGAGTCAAAAGCCGCTGTGTTTATCCACAAACAGAGCAATGGCCTCCAAGAAACAAGTGCTGAAGTAGAAGAGTAATAGTAGTGCTACTGGTACACGGGGGTTAAAGATTTGGTCCTTTTTAGAGAGAGTTGAAGGGTACTTTTTTTATGCAGCTTTGAGAATGGAGCTGTCTAAAATTTTTGTGGACTGCCTGTGTCACTAAATAAACTTTTAAAGTTTCTGCCTTTTCAAAATTGTAACAAATCTGTCCTGGTTTAAGTACTAGACTAAGCACTGTTGTCTTTATGTTGACATTATGTTGTCTTTGTTTCATTAAATTTTCAATTAAGGACTAGGTATAATGCTTCATGTTAGTAGTTGATAGTAGTATATTGCTGATACCTACTGTTTTCTTGTTGCAATTCCTATGAATTCCTTAGAAACATGCAATCTTTTAGTTTAAGAAAACAAGGTAATGTAGGTGTTCAGTAATGCAATGTCTACTCTGAAACGATTTAGCTTTGAAAAGTGAAGCCAGCTAATAAGGTGTGTGCTGAATTTTAACTGTTGTATCTTAGTTTTAGGGCTGCTTCAACAAAACAGAGTTTAATCTTTTTAGTGACTGAGATTTGTTCATTATCAAGTAATCCTAGATGAGGTCCGATACACTACTTACTACGTGGCAGTTTTTATGTTGGTTTGTATTAGTCTGTACTATGGTCTACTTATTAAACTCATCAATTTAGTTGTGTTTTGTTCGTTATTTAGAGGTTAAAGCTATTTAGTCTGTTCTTGAAAGTGAGCTGTCAAAGCAGAGCACTGCCGTGCTGCCCCTGTTTCCGTGCGCGGGGCCGTTCAGCGGAGCAGCCGTGCCGGGGTCCCCATGAGGGCCGGGCCGCGCCAGGCGCTGGGGCGGGCGGGGCCAGCGCCCCCTCCCTGCCCAGCCTCCGCCCCCGGGAAGGCGCGGGCAGCCGGGCCGGGCGGCGCCCCTTGTGCCGCCGCATTTCCGCGGGTCTCGGCCCGGCCCGCTCAGGTGAGTCCCCGGCGGGGCTTGAGGGGCTTGGGGCGGGCTTGGGCTGCTTCTCTTCAGCGTAAAGGAGGCGGAGGAAGCAAAGAGCCCTCGAGCCTCTTAGAACACCGTGTGTGCACACAGTGCACAAAGGATGCTTGAATTATGGATAACCAACTTAAAAGCACCAAGGGTTTGAAAAAAGGCTAACAGCTCCCTGCTGCATAGAGATCCTCCAGGAGCTGTGTCTTCAGCAGGAAATGGGATCGTATGCGAGTTTCGGCAGCTGTGGGAGCGCTCAGGAGGGCTGGGCCTAAGCCCGGTGTGGGAGGAGGGGACACCGCCTCATACTGTGGCATGGGACTTGCAGGTTGGATATCGGGAAGATTTTCTTCACAGAAGAGGTGGTTAGACATTGGCATGGGCTGCACGGGGACGTGGTAGTCACCATCCCTGTAGGTGTTTACGTGGATGTGGCACTCAGTGCCGTGGTCTAGTTGACATGGTGTTGGGTGATGGGCTGGACTTAATGATTTCAGAGGTCTTTTCCAACCTCATTGGTTCTGTGACCCCGTGATATAGTCTAAATGCAGCGATAGGACAACGGGGAACATTTCAAAAGTACACGAAGGGAAGGTTTACACTAGACATTAGGAAGCACTTATTTATTGAGAGAGTTGTTGAACATTGGAACAGAATTCTTAGAGAAGTGGTCAATGTCCTAAACCTGTTAGTGTTCAAGAAACATTGTCATGATGCTGTTGGCGTGCTAATTTAACTTTTGGTCACCCCTGGAGCGGTCAGACAGTTGCACCAGTTGACCACTGTAGGTCCCTTGCAACTAAAATATATTCTATATCTTCCAGTTCTTTGCACAGTAACTTTTACCAGTTTGATCCTGCTTATGCTGTTTTAGGTGAGAGTTGTCACCGGAACCTTTAAGCTTGTTGTTTCTATTATTATGCCTGTGAGTTTTCTTTAGTGTTATGAAACCACCTGCAGGAGTGCAGGTCACAAAAAAAAGATGCAAAGATGCAAAGTTATACGTCTGTAACTGACATTTTTGAAGAGCTTTAGCATTTTAAATTAAAAAATGCAGAAATTGCACTATAATGTTTAAAGTTTTACCTTCTGGAGGCCTCATCTTCAGTAAAATCAAGGTAACAGTGCAGGGAAGTGTGTCATGGTAGTGCTGGACAGTTAGGTACCCACGTTTATCACCCCTTCTTATTTTGTTTGGGTCTTTTCTCATGCAGGTTATATTAAGAGAAAATTTTAAAAAGTGTTAAGATCATGAAAAGGTTTAGAAAATAATCCGTGAATGAAGAAAAGTGTTGGAACTGGATTTATAAAGAATGGAAGGATACAACGTGTTGAAAGTACTAGGAGAGGGATCCTTTGGCAGAGCTCTCCTAGTTCATCATAGAATCAGTGACCAGAAGTTTGTAATGAAGGAAATAAGGCTTCCAATGGTAAGTGTGATGCAAACATCACCTCACCTACCACTTAAAAAAAATAAAATCAAAAAATCCTAATTCTGGGTGTATTTTTGAAACACTGAACACCTTTTCTGAGAGTTTTGTGTATTAGACAAGTTTGTGGTGTTGTTACTGTACATCTTGAGCTGATGTTGTTGGTACTAAGTGAAGTACACGGTTAGATTTTGGGATTTTGGGAAGTGTAGCAGATATGAAGATGCTTAGAATGAAATCCCTGTTCCCATTGATGCCCTTGGCTTGATTGCCATTGATTTCACTAAAATGCAAATTTCATCTTCAATGTCTAATGAGGAAATTAGTGTCATATTACTGCTGGTAATCAGCTATTTGGGTTACATTCTCTGCACTCAGCTAAGCTAAAAGTCACAAAATGGGAGGCACTGGCTTTCTGAGGCCAAAGCTCAGCTAAGACCTGGGCACTTGGCTTTATATTGAGTTCATGCAGACTATCAGCTGTTTCAAAGTCAGTGTGTGCTGCTTTGTTATATAGTTCTGCACTTTTAAAATAGAAGTCATTAATTGAAATAAGAAAAGAGTCTCTCAAATTAAAAAAAAAAAAAACACAACAAAATACCAAATGCCCAAAAAACCCAAAGAAGTCTCCAGCTAGTAATGGGCTATAGATTAAAAAGATGAGGCTTTTGAATTTTCTAAATGACTTAAAATAACTGAAGAACAATTCTTAAAAATATTTTTCTTTGCAAAGTGAGGCACTCTGTGTATATGTGAAAACTTGTTAGTATGAAATTTATAGTAAGTGTATTTATATTTTCAGTCTTCATCTGGTGTCGAGAATTCTAGGAAGGAAGCTGTTCTTTTGGCTAAAATGAAACACCCAAATATCGTTGCCTTTAAAGAATCATTTGAAGGTAAGTATAAAAAATTTAAATTCCTTCATTTGTTTGAAGTTACATACTCCTCAGGGATTGAGATTACTTTCTTTTTTAGTTTATAGTACATATTGTAAACAAAATACATTTTTATTGTAACATAACACATAGCATGTCGTTGGAGCTTTTTAGTAAAAAGTATTACATATAGTAAAAAATCAATACATATCTTGCTGATGAAAATACTAATTACTCTTAAATTACCAAAAATTTAGCTGATGGACATCTGTATATAGTGATGGAATATTGTGACGATGGAGATCTAATGCAAAAGATTAAACACCAAGGAGGAAATCTGTTCCCTGAAGACACAGTAAGAAAAGACATTGTTTTCAACCAAGGGGGCTGGGAATCCTTTTCCATGTGAACTGAAGCATGCTGCATAAACCAAATTAGAGATAGGCAAGCATCTTGATGAAACAAAGTCACTTACAGATAGAATTGGAGAATTACTTCTTTTATAGTTTCCAGCAGATCAAGACAAGCATTGGACTGAAAGGAATAAAAAAAGAAATTGCTACTTTTATCTGAAAATTGTTCAGGTAGTGTGAAAACCAGTCAGGTTTGTATGCAATTAAATAGGAATTTTACACAACCTTCAGGCAGAATTTAAAGCATAGTAAGATTACTGCAAATGAAAAGTGAACAAACCACTCTGGTAACATAAATAAAGCTAACCAGGAGAATAAATGCCTGCTTTTTATGTAGCAATTAAACGATTTAGTTTAAACCATTCAGTATGTGCTAACTCCTTTTACCAGAGAAGCCAGAGAAGCTATAAAATTACTTAGGAGAAGATTCAAAGGGACATTGTTGTAAATAGAAGCTGCTTCCTGCTACAGTTAGGAGCATCACCTTCGTTAAAATGAAAGGACCAGAAACCTCAACTAATTGAATATTTAGATTTTCCATGCACCTTTAAGAGTTTTCTTTTGTACTTAGAAAGGAACACATTTCCTTTTAGAAACATTATGTTATTTCCACATGAGTTTTGGTTTTATTTGTTATTTGATGGTTTGGGTTTTTTTCTATTTGGTAATTTACTGTGTAACTTTAGTTAACTTGTTTATAAAGTGACCATCAGCTAAAGCTCCAGGTAGTGATTCCCCAGCTTCATTATTGCCATGTATTATTAGAGCTTTTTGGACACAGCTAATAAACATTCCTTCTGCCATGTTAAAATATAATCTCTCTTGAAGAACTCAGTCTTTTGTGCTGGTTGAAGGCTGTTATGCTAGAGTTACTTTTAACACCCAAGTGTTCTGAACATGCTTTTGCTTTCCTAATTTTTTTATCTATTAATAAAGTATTCATTATATTGAGCATTGAGCTGTTATAACTCTTAGCTACTCTTTTTCAGATCCTTCACTGGTTTGTGCAGATGTGCCTGGCTGTGAAGCACATCCATGATAAACGTGTGCTGCACAGGGATATAAAATCCAAGGTGAACAGGGCAAGTTTTGTTGCCATTAATACACTCTCCTGCATGTGAAAGTTAAACCCTCTCTTTTATGATTTCCCATAACTGCTAAGTTTTGTGGTTTTTATTTAGGCCTAAGAATATAATGTAAACGAAATTGTTGAGTGCATGGGATGAAGTAATAGTGTGGGTGTAAACATCATCTAAGTATAGCTATATCCTTAATATCCACACAGCTGATAGCACCAATTGCTTGTGACACCGCATATAACTTTAAAGAATTACAGAACTATAAAAAAGTGTATGGATTATGCAGTTTGCAAATACCTTGTCTCACAATTATTTCTTTTTCACTCTTCCCTGTCAGAAAGAGGGAAATTCAGAAGAAAGTGGACCCTTGGTTTGAGTCTAGTATAGAGATTAAGGCAATTTTAAGTTCTGATTTTTCTTCTGCTACTGATGCTGGGGCCTTAGGCTCACAAAGCCTTTCTGTTTGGGTAGAAGCATTAGGAGAAGCAAGCAAAAGGAAATACAAAGACAGAATATCAGAAGTGGTTATTGCTGTGTTTTCTGTATATCCAAACTGCAGAAATGATTCATAGAAGAATATTTAAGTATGTTAATTTTTGCTCTTGAAATGCAGAATGTCTTCCTCACTCAGACTGGAAAAATCAAATTGGGAGATTTTGGATCTGCACGCCTTCTCGCACAGTATGTGGACATCCCAACTGAATCTCAGTGGTGTCAAGTTTTATTTTACCATTGACAAACAGTACAGAGTTCATAAATCATTACTTTTCACCTGGCGTTTCTTCTTTGTTGTTTCATTAGTCCAATGTCATATGCTTGCACCTATGTGGGAACTCCTTATTATGTACCTCCAGAAATATGGGAAAGCCTGCCATACAACAACAAAAGGTACTTGTGTTTTCAGTGGTCACAAATAATGCCTGGCTGATGGATGGGTTTTTTCATTGCTTTCTCAATCTGGCTATGTGGCTTATCCATATTACTTTCAGAGAAGATACTGAGCTGAAGAAAATTTACAAAGAGGTGATTACATTTTTTTTAAGATTATAGTGCATAAATTCCTCTTTACTTAGGTAGCTGAGAGCACAATATCTTTAGTCCTAGAAGCCTGAAAAACAGTGTGCAGACCTCTGCTTATTTGGGAGCATAAGTACATACATACTTATGTGTACGTTTGTAAGTATGCATATATACACAAACATTGGTATGTGTTGGCATCTTCTTGCTGGTCTTTTTTTTGGGGGATGGTTGTTTGGATGATGGTTGATGGGTGATTTTTTGACCTCTTCATGCCAGTCTCGATAATTTAAGGATAACGGCACAGAATGGATTACTTAGATTTACAGAGCCCAGTTTTCTGTTCCTCGTGCAAGAGCTGTGATTGATTTTCCAGGGGAGGTAAGAAACCTTCTGCAGTTCAACTTGTTTCCTGCTCTTCTTGCAAGAAAGACTTCAGTCGCTTCTTGTGCAAATGGCAGTACTCACTTTTAGTGGAAAATGATGGGGTTTTTTCTCAGTAGGAAAATTCTTTTTGGCAGGGCCAGAATTCCAGCTCTCAGAATTAGGATTGTATGGCTGCCATTTGATATTAAGGGCCAGAGAATACAAAGGCTTTCAGGTGCAGAAGGATAAATATTGTTGGAGCAAATTACTTAAGAGACATCCTAGGAATAAAAAGCCACCTACAACTGTATGACAGTCATCTTTTTTTTACATCAGGGTAGGATAAAATAAGCAAGAACATTTCCACAGGGGAGGTTAAGCACATAATTGTATTGTCTTTTATGGTTACTTACATTTATTTTTAGCTCATCCAGCTCAGTTATATACACAGATTAAATCTCACGCTTTTAAGCAGGATATTAAATTGTAATTTTTGGCTCAAAATTTTTCATCTCTTTCTATTTCTACAGTGATATATGGTCTCTGGGGTGTATTCTGTATGAGCTGTGCACTCTAAAACACCCAGTAAGTACAGCTTTATTGCTCTTAGAAAAGGTTTGGAATTCCTTGGAACTTAATTAGCAGTTAGCTGTGCAATAAAGTTGACTGAAGTGCTTGCTGCTGCTTCCAAAAGAGGGAAGTATTGCTCCACCCTTCCTATGCCTCCTCCACTATATGCTTCTGTTTCAGCAGTTCTTGGGACCTACTAGACCCTTCTGTGGAAGACTCTATTTTCAAATTTGTTAGAAAACAATTGGTTCTTTTAATTGGTTAATTTTCCTCAATATCAGTGAGGTGATCTGAGTGTATTGAGTCCAGCAGCTGCCAGGCTGGTTCCCAGCAGTTGCTAGAGTATTGCATTTTACAGGATCAAGATAATCGCAGGACATAGTGACAAAGACACTCAAAATCTTTGCTAATGAAAATACATTGTGTGCAAGTACAGCAAAATGTAGTAAGCAGTAAGCATTTTTGTAGCTTGCATCAGTGATACACCTTTGTCTATTCTTCAGATCAAACAAATCACTGTCCAAGCACCAATCTCCTCTTGGAGCAATGGGGACCTTGATGAATGATTCTGTCTTTCTGGGACACTGTCTTTTAAAGTGTTGTTGCTATGTGTTAACACCCTCTGGCTTCTCTGTACAGACACGTAGGTAAAATGAGAGCCCTTACCAGGATGTGTTTGTTTTGCAGGAAAATGAGATCCTAATTGAGGGTCATTTTATCTTAGTTTTTTTATAAACAGCAATTTCCTTTCGTTGAGCTAATACTGTGTCTTGAAATCAGAGAACCACAGAATATTCTGAGTTGGAAAGGACCCACAAGGATCATCGAAGTCCCAGCTCCTGACCCTGCAAAGGACAGGCCCAAGAATCAGACATATGCCTGAGGGCATTGTTCACATCCTGTGTATCACCAAAAGGTTCTCCACAGCTGCAAGTGCTGGCTGTGCAAGTGTGTAGAAACTTATACTGATGTGATATATTGAGTGATAAGGGAGCCTGTGCATAGGGATGTGTTAGCCTAAGCAGGTCTGTGGCAAGTCTTTGGCAGTGTCACAGCTATTGAGGCAGAGCTCAGAGCTGGGGTTCCAAGGAGGGGAGTGTTCTTCCCTTATTAGCAATGTTGAAAAGTTATGTGTCTGGTCTGATGTGATGGTCACCTACGTTCTTGCATAATGTATCAGAGGTGATGCAAAAAGATGACACTCCATGGGTGCTTGGCACCCTGCAGCCAAGCCAGTGGGGTGTAATCAAAGGAAACTTCCTGCCTGGGAGCTAGAAGTTCTCAGACATTGGATTTGCAAGAGGATGTTTGTGCTTTTACAGGCTACTTTTGATGATTTTTTTTTAAATCAAATTCTCCATATTTCTGAGCTTACTGTTTCACTCTTGCACTTTGAGTCTGATCTCAAGTATATGAATTGATGAATTTGATTTCTATAAAAATAAAATTTGTACAATCATAAATTTCTAGGAGTAATTCCTATCTGCTTTTCAGTTGTAGAAGTTATCTTAAATTTTGTCAGCTACTTTTTACCTTATGCTTAAACTCTGTGCTGTAATATTAATTTATTTTTAATACAGTTTCAAGCCAACAGTTGGAAACATCTCATCCTTAAGATATGCAAAGGGTCCTATGAACCACTTCCATCTCACTATTCCTATGAACTTCATTACTTAATAAAACAGATGTTTAAGAGAAATCCCCAGAATCGTCCATCAGCCAGTACTATTCTTGCAAGAGGTTGCCTAAAAAAACTTGTGAAAAGTTGTTTGCCTTCTGAGGTATGGTATATTCTTTGTCTCTAGATTTAAGCAATACTATCTACATTTTAGATACTAAATCCTTTTCATTTGTAGTTTTTAGTACATTTATAAAATATAGTGTTGTGTAGGTCCTACTCTAAAATCCATACAGTTGAGAACTTATCAGAAAACTTGAGTTTTTAAAAGTGTCTCTTTTGAAAATTGAAGTTGGATATTGACCTGATGCTGATAAAATTAGATATTGTTAGCTGGAACAGTGCACTTGTGTAATGAGTCTAATTTTAACAAATATATATGCAATAATTTGAAGAAGTTTAAAATTATACAGTACTTGCATCTCTTCATACACATTTCAGATTGCAAATGAATTTGAGCAGATATTAAAGGAAACCAAGAAACATGAAGGCAATGCAGCAAGACAAAAGGGTAAGTCAGTAACATTTTTGTTAATGTAAGGAATGATAAAATGCGTTGGAAAGATAAGATCTTAAATACAGCTCTGAAATATTAGCATTGTGTGTCCAAATCTACTTTTAATTATTTCAAAATCTAATATTATTGAACTTACATGGAAAAATGCTTTAAGGGTGTAAATTATATTCCAACATAAGTGGAGTGCAAAGCTGCAGAATATGTATTGTAAGTCTTAAGACTTGTGCTAGAAAGGAACTTTTCAGTTTTAGAATCAGCAAAACTTTTAACAGTGGCATGTATTTTAAATATGACAGTTCTTTCTTTCCCAGAATATGGTGAAGCAAATTGTGTTCATTATTTAATTTTTAGAGGGAGAATGTTGGACTTTTTTCTTCTGCATAAATTCAGCTACACCACAATTAGTGCCCATGTAGACAGGTATAGTAGCAGGACTCTGAGAATGAGCTCTGTTGTAAGAAGTGTGAAGAAGCTGTCACATAATTGTCGTGGCTTGGTTCAGTGGCATTGCTGTCATACCTCTGGAATACCACTTTACTACAAATGTTTGCTAAAGGTGTTAACTCTTGGATCTGTTTGTTAATGTGTCAGGTAGTGTCATGGCTGGTGGAGGCTCAAACAATGAGACAGGAAATAGAGTAAGTATTGAAATATAAGTATAACATTTGTATTTTAGTAATTCAGAATATTCTGTATTATTGGAAAGTTTTTACAGAAAATTATTCCTATGCTAAACCATAAATCAGCCTATTAGTGTTCAAATTGCAGTTTTCTTGTGTGTTTCCCACCACACTAACGTCTTTATTCTTCCCATTTTTAGTTTAGTTCCAAAGTGGGTTTTTTGGTAACCCTGTCAAAACAAAACCCAAACAAAAAAACTTGTCTTGTCTTTCCAATATTTTTTTTCATACTTTAAAAGATTATCCATTTTCTTTGCTTTTGGGACACATTTAGAACTGGCTGCTGTGGAAACAGTCTAGTCTGGACATAGTTCTCACCAGGTTTTAGGGCCCATATGAGATTTCAGGAGAGGATAATTAAGTCACAGGTGGCCAAGATGTCCCCTATGGGTACATTACCATAGCCTGACTCAGCCATATTCAGTATATTTTTAAAAAGCATGTTGCCCTGGGGCTTATTTTTTTTCTTTCATAGACCTGTCAATCTGAGAAGTTTAATATTTGGGTGCTTCTTGTTTTCCCTGGGAATGTAAATAATTTAAATTGCTTGTGTTCTTAAATGTAAAAAAAAAAAAAACCCAAATGACAAATTACATCAAATAACTACATATGTGCTTAGCTTCAGAAACTGAGGTTGTCTGTCATGGGCACACAGTGTGAAATACAGTGCAATAATAGGTAGTGTGAAATTGCAGCTGGCTTCACAATGTTAGTGGTTTAGTTTTCAAATCTTCCAGTCTTTAGGCCAGGTATTTTATAGCAAAACTGAAATAATTAATGCGATGTTAATAGGGCTGCTTTTTCTTTCTTGACGACAAGGATAATAATTAATACATTCTTTACTCTTTTAAAAGCCAAGGAAAGATGAAGGTAGCAAGCACAGCCCCTTAGAAAGGAAAAATGCTGAGGGGTTGAGTAAAGGCACAAAGGAGCAAAGGAAATCTTATCAAGAAGGTAAGTTTTATGGCTGATGCACTTCGTTCTGTGTACTGGTGTCTATATGTCAATGATACAGCCATTTAAATAGGTGGCTCAAACTAGTCTCAGGTAACTCAAGACAAGAAAACCATGCCACCATCAGTTACTTCAGCAAGTACATTGATTCATACTGCTCATCTGAGATTAAAAAAAAAATTAAAAATTTTCTTGTCAAAGTAATAAAAATGACTGAAAACATTTGGAATAGAGTAAATGTATGGGGAACACTTTCCAGTTCAGATTGGCACCCATAGAATCAAACATCACTGCTAGTTAAGTGATTCTTAGTACTACTTTGCCCGGACAGGGCACTCTGGACATGAAATCAAGTTAGCTGCTGGTTATCATGGGGGTTTTTTGGTTACAATTACAATATCAGCTTTTGCTGTCCTCCCAGGAAGTACTGAGCTGTCACACGCCCACAGGAGGCAATGGGAAAAGAGGATATCCAGTACTGTGCTGGATGTCCTGGAAAATGCATCCTTGCTTTCTTCCAGTTTTACACCTGAAGAG
Source organism: Leptocoma aspasia (assembly GCA_013399835.1). NCBI lineage: Eukaryota > Metazoa > Chordata > Aves > Passeriformes > Nectariniidae > Leptocoma > Leptocoma aspasia. The sequence continues at coordinate 375,546 of VXAX01001249.1, read as the reverse complement.
ACTGAAAGTAAGATTTAATGAAGTGTGCTTTTAATTCGAGTAATGTCAGTGATTCTTTACAGATTTTAAAAGCCAAAACTTCATACAGCATGTTTAAAATTACATTAAAATAATTTAAAAATATTTCATTAACAAGCACTCAAAAAGTTCACTGTGCTGAAGAGAACTTCTTTGTCTTTTTGTGTGACAAGAAGATTGCAAAGAGTGATGAAACTGACAGATAATATTAGCAACCCTAAAATTATAATCATCGCTAAGAAATTACCCTACAGTCCTCCTTTTAATATGCTATTTGTGCAGGTAGAAGTGAGGAATTAATTTGGTGCAGAATGCAACCATCTGTCTTTCAAGTACAGCATACTATTGGGAGCATAAAACATCTACACCTCTACTTTTGTTGTGGTTTAACATACAGGTTAAGGCCAGTGACAGGGACTATCGATGATGTACCTCAGATGTGAGGCAAAGACTTTTCTTTGTTTTGATTAAAAGCTTTCAGTTAAAACACTCATCATGAGGTTTCTTCTGAGAAAGGTTTCAATTTTAAAATCCCCCTCACTGATGCAATTGTTATAATTATTTAATGTGATTCTGGTTATGTGTTCTAGGTAAATGTGAATAAATGCTGTGGAAATAAATAATCAAGGTATGAGTAGTCAGAAAATTCCCAAGCTGTGGTGGGAATGTTATATGATACTTATGGACAGGGCAAGGGGTGTGGACAGAGGAATGCATGTATTTAAGTGTTCTGCTATTAACAGGCACAGAAACAGCCTCAGGCTTCATTTTATGAGATTTGCAGAGCCACCACATAAGTTTGCAGAGGCTCTGCCTCCTCACACCCTCAGTCAGTGCCTGCAGGCTCCCTGGCCACAAGGAGGTTCTACTGTTTCCTCAATTTGTTGAGAGGACAGTGGTGTGACAGATGGAGTTATCTAGACTCTTTTCTTTCTGTTTCTTCCTGTTTCTCGTTTCGCTCTTGAAGGTGACCTTGAATGTAATCCACACTGCTAATGCAATTTTATGTAAATAGCATTTATGAATGGTTTTATACCCAGGTGGTGGTGTTATAAACTACAGTGAAAATAAGCCACGGAAGCAGTGGAACAAGGAACCCCCTCAGACCCTGATGGACATGCTCAGCAATGCAGATGTCAGCTTAGCATTTAAAACATACACAATTTATACACCAGGTAAATTCCCATTTTCTGGGCAAACATTTTTGCAAACAGGTTTATTAATAAAGCCTTTGGTTTTGTTTTTTTTATACATGGCTCTTATGTATATAGATGTGCACCTCAGTTCATATCACAACAGGCTAGTTCTTGGGTTTTTTTAAGTTTACCAAACGAAACATGAACTTAAAAAAGGCAAGTTTGGAATTCATTAGTGATTGTACATCTCCAGTACAGCTCTTCATGATGGACTTCCACTTGCAGCTCAACAGCTGAATGAGGTTGTGACAAAACACAGATGCCTGCTATGTCCTCCCTCCCACTCAGCTGTGTGGTGTTTGTGTTAGGGACATGCAGGAAATGCACTGTAGTCCCATAAATCCCCCTCACTAAGGCAGTGGTGCCCTGGTTTGAGGGCAGGATGGTCAGATGGCACAGCTGAAGATAGCTGCAGTCTACAGATGTGCACAGCCACAGTCACAAATACTTGTTCTCCATTTCAATTGCCTTACTAGTTTATCTTCCCACCTAAAATAGGTAACAACTTATCCTGGAATCTGCTACAAACTGGGGATGAATTAGAAAGACTATTTTGTATTTATATTCTTAATACTTTTACTTTAAAAATGAAAATATTTTGATGACATTCTAATTTTTATATTTTCAAAGCTTCTGAAAACGTATTAAGAGGTCCACTTTCTGATGAAAGTGAAGCATCTGATGAAGTAGATGGTGAACATGAAGCTGTTGTCATAGATTATGAGAGACTTGAACCCAGATCTGATGAAGATGACACGTATGTCCAAGTGATGTCCTTGTATTTATGTTTTCTTTGGTTCCTCAAAGAGATTTTTCCATAACAACATTCCCCTGAAAAAAAAAATAGTATTTTTCTCAGCATCTAAATCCATCCCTCTCTTACATAATGAAATTGAAATTTAGTAGCATTTGATATCTTACAATATATGAACAAAAATGCTTGATTTTTGGATGTGTGTATGTTTTGGGGGTGGTTCTCAGATTCTCAGAATCTCAGTTTGTGTCACTGTTTATTTTTGTGGCACCTAGAGATGACTACATAGGCCTGTATGGGCTGCAGTTCAGCTGCAGGCTGTCAATTATCAACCCATTTGTAGTCTCTTTATATATTAATTTGTCTTTGCTTTTGATGAAACTTATTTTTGTAAATTCCATAGAGAACATCTATTGGTTCTTTAATCACCAAGGGGCAGGAAGTAAGTCTCTTGTGCTGATATTTTTAACATAATTTATCCTAATTACAGGGTAATTTCTTTTGTGGAAAAGGCAATTAAAGATCTATAAAGTTGTATTTTGCTTTTCAAAATAACATTTTTTGAAACCTATTTTTAGGGACTTCGAGGAAGATGACCCAGACTGGGTGTCAGAACTGCAAATGGTATTGAAACAGAGTGACTGAAAACCTGAATTTACCTGCAATGAGTGAAGTTAGGTGTGTTGGTATCCAAGTTGTTGTTAATAACTGGTTATTCATTAAATAATTTCAGTCAAAAAAACCTGAGTGGGCATGTTTTCTGTATCACAAAACCAAGGATGGAAAATGCACAGTAAACCTTTTTTAGAAAGAACACTTGCAGATAGCTAAACAGGTCCACGTATTAAATATATTTGGAGTTGGTAACAGCTTTGCAGAAATGTTGAGTCAGATTATAGCATTGTTCAAATTGTCCTCTTGTCATATTTCAAGGAGATGATGTAGCACTCTGAGAAGATGTAAAGGTGGGTTTCCTGAGTACATAATGAAATGCAGCATTGTGGTGGGGGGTTGATGCTGGGTGGCTGTCAGGTGCCACCAAAGCCTCTCTGTCACTCCCCTCCTCAGCTGGGCAGGGGAGAGAAAATTCAATGAAAGGCTCATGGGTCAAGATAAACACAGGGAGAGATCAGTTCCCAGTTACTGTCACAGGTGAAACAGACTTGACTTGTGGAAATTGATTTATTACCAACCCAATCAGAGCAGAGGAATGAAACATAAACCCAAATTTCAGAACACTTTTCTTCTACGCTCCCTTCTTCCTGGACTCAGTTTCACTTCACTGGTCAAGGCTAAGCCCATCAGCAATCGTGGTGGTGCCTCTGAGATAACAGATCAGAGAAGGGGAGAGGGGGGGTCAGGGACACAGTTGGGTGGGTCTGTCTTGGAGCTGGCTGGCATTGGCTCTGCCAAACACGTGGGAACCTTCTGGCAGATGGCACCCCTGTAGCTCCTCCCTGCTACGGAAAGCCTGCCACACAAACCCAATACATGCATATGTGTAACTGATCTTCGAAGGGCATATTATGGGAAACATTTAGTTATGATAAATAGTTGAGGCTTTAGTTCATGCAATGATTAGTCCCCTGAAAACTCTTTGAGACTGAACTTTTGCTTTGATTCAATGAAGAGAGTTTTTATATGCCACTGCATGTGTGATGAAAGGAAGCAAATGTATTCATGAATAAGGACAATTTTTCGGATTTTGATCGGAGACACACTTTTGCTGCAGAGAGCGCTATAGGCAATGTCATGTTTGGGCTCTTTTCTGGTTACTGGGTAATAAATAGATGCTTTACAAGAAAAACGTGGCAAGGGAGAGCACAAATGCTCTTGGCAGAGCTCTCCTGGGGAAGCTATCCCGGACTATGTTCTTGTAATAAATAATATTAGGAATAATACTCAAGGAAAGCTTTAGGAAATCTGTAGTTCTGGTGTGGAGCCAGCTCATACCTCACCCCCCTAGGCTGGTACATAGGCTGGTACGTGAGTTTCCACCAAAGATTCAAGACCTTGAGGCAGTCGAGATTTCCTCTCGGGGCACCCCACTCCCACCACTGACTGTGCAAACCACAAGTCTGCGTCCCTGGGCGGGAGGGGCGGTTTGTGCCAGGGAAGTAAGGCTCCTGCCGCTCCCAAGGGCGCTACAAACGCCACTCCTCCGGCGGGGCGCGGAGCGGGGCCGGCTCCTCCCCGCGGCCGGGCGGGCTCCGGAGGCGGCTGAGCGCACGCAGGTACCGCGTCCCCCCGCCGCCCCCGACCGCCGCCGGGGTTGGGGCCGGGCGAATCGAGCCGGACCGAGCCGGGCTGGGTCGCTCCNCGCTGCCCCCGGGCCGCGGGAGGCCGGGCTGCCGCCTGTGGGTGCGGGGCTGAGCCCGGGCGGAGCGCGCTCCTGTCCCCAGTGCCGCTTCTCACCTGTGGCTTCCAACAGGAGCTGGCTCTGACCCAGACACCGAAATCCCAAACGTCCCAAGGTCTCCCTGCTGGCCCTGCCGGTGGCCCTCGGAGGCTGCCAGCGATGGAGCCTGTTGTTGAGCTTGCCTGGCGGGGAACGTCTGGTATCGGAGCTAATCTCCCCTGCTAGAACTCCGGACAACTAATAAGAACAGTTTTGTAGTGTTTGCTCATATGTAGGTGTGCAGCTTGGCCTGTGGAACCACTGCAAGTACCCAGTGACTTCAGTGATCCTGACAGAGGTTCCTGGACTACTGCTGATGCCCGACTGCACTTGGCCATGGTCTCCTGCGGCTTTTCATTTTGCTGCCAACGTTAGATCACACTAGCATAAACTAAATCCCTATGGAATAGATTATTTTTTTCCATTAAAAGATCAATTCCACAGTATTGTTCCATTCACGAAATAATGTCACATTTTACAAAATCATATCATAATCCTACACAGTAGTCTGTACTTCCTTCCCATGCATTAACTTTAGGGTGCACTATGCATTACTTTATGAGATACTCATAAACTTGCTGCTTATTAAAAGTTAAGATCTGCAATAATTTGCATACTTCCAGGACATGGTATTTTTAGGAAGAATCAGCAGTAATGTTATAAAAAGTAATAAAAATTACAGTCTTAAAAGGTAGTGTCTATTTCAGTAGCACCAACTCAGATGTTAAAGCACTGACTATGTGCAGTACTAATTTGGGGAAATTTTATTTTAGCCACTGCTCTAGGACGAATACATCATGGATAAATATGAAATCATTAAACAAATTGGAGAAGGATCTTTTGGCAAAATATTCTTGGCAAAAGGAAAAATGGATAATGAGCCGTGTGTTATCAAAGAGATCAATTTAACTAAGGTAAAACAACAAAACCTGAATTATATTTACTAGACTGTGCTACTTGCATTCAGCTGAGAATGAACATAGGTTATTTTTTATCTCCTTTGTAGTTCCATCTCAATTACATAGAGCTAAGCTTTCCAAAGACTGTATTCTTTGCTAATTTATTATTTTAAAAGCATAGATGAGATACATATTTTGATATTAAGTCTTTGCTTTTTACTGCATTTTTGTTCTTTTCAAAGCTGCTTTCTGCCTACCATGTGTGGCACTGCCTAATTCAAATTCTGTAATAGTTGATTCAACTGCAATGAAAATATTGCCACCAAAATAACAAATCACAATTCTGTGGTAAATTTCTCTAAGCTTTTTAATTTCCTTGTTTCCCACATCCATATTTTCAGACATGAGTAATTCACAATGGAGTCTTTCCAATCCTCATTTATGTTTATGGCAGTTCGATTCATCTTATCTGATTTTAAGTTTCCATTCTGTTGCTGTCAGCATTTGAGCTGCTTGGCCAGACACCCTTTCAAAGAGAGGAATAGAATTAAGTCTTTTTAGGAAGCTGTTGATCACATGTGGTTTAGATTTCTGATTTAGAAAGAGCTCAGCTGGGCCATGAAACTTCTGTCTTCCTTCCCACTGACTGCAGAGGCAGCTTAGGGGCCACTTGCCTGGGTCTTGGGGGAATACCACGGCTATATCTGGTTCCATAAAGGCACTTAAAGTCTCTGTGATTTCAGTACAGGAGTTTTAACAGTCAGTTTCAGTGGGTGCCTACTGCTTTTGACAGGTCTGTTGCTATTCTGGGCCACCCCAGTGAATTTCTAATATGTTAGAGAATTACAGTAGAAGAATGAGTTCTAGAAAGAGCTGTATGTCTTCCAGATTCAAACCTGGAAAAGCTGATATGTGAGTAATGACAGCTAAATAAAAAGATTAATAGTTTCTCTCTCTGCTCGTGACCAATAAACCCCCTGCATATCTAATCTTAGATTTTGATGTACAACTAAAAGAATGGCTGCTAATGAAATATTACTGTGAATCCCATTTGTTCAAAAATCAGAAGCTGGAGACAGAAAATTGCTACTTTGAAGTCAGAAGATTTTTTTCTATGATAGAGTGTGTTTTATTCAGTTACTGATTTTTGAATCTTTAAGGATTAAATTTCAAAAATATTTCTTAAGAATGAGGGTAAGAAACTATAAATACAAGAGGACATTTTGAACAATAGCTACTCAGAGAAATGAATTTTTAAGTAGTATTGATGGAATTATGATAATAATAAACTAAATAGAAGTTCTCCATTAATGTAACAGGGCAAAGAGTTTGCCTGTAATGTTACAAGAACAAGTAACACCAGTAAAATGAAGAATTTTCTTTTCTTTTTACTTTGATCTTTTGACATCACCCCTATTAGCATTACAGAGTCATCTACATCCATACTTTTCAAATTCTTAAGGGAATTCTTTAACTTTAGAGTTTAAATTCTTTAACTTAAGTTTAAAGGTACACATTTGCCTGTTTGTGAAATGTTGAAATTGGGTTTGACCTCAATAATGTTCCAATACACTTTCAAACATATACTGCAAATTTATTTTTTATGTTATATATACATCATCCTGGTACACTGTATTTTTGTATTAGTGGGAATAGTTTGGTAATGATGTAATTATTTTGGAAAATGGTTAAACAGGTCATTGCTAGCATTTAGTTTCTTAATTCTTTCTAGATGCCTGTGAAAGAAAAAGAAGCCTCTGAGAAAGAAGTCATTCTGCTGGCCAAGATGAAGCATGCAAATATTGTAACCTTTTATGCTTCTTTGCAAGGTTTACTTTTAACATTTCTGTTTTAATTGTGGTGAAAGGAGTGGAAGGCAGAAAACCTACCTTGTTAGTGTTGACCACCCTTAGCCCTGTCCCTAATGTCTTAAAGGTGGGAAAAAGTCCCAACTGCTAGAAGTGGACACGAGGCATCAAATTCAGGCATCACTTGCATTTTTCACTTGTGTGAGTGGGTACTTGGCATGAATCCTCGATCCTGACGTGTCTGTGCTGTACAAGTTGAACTTTAGTCTTGATTTTTCATGGGAGTCCAGAGTTTAATGGGAATTTTCTAAGAGTTTCAGTAGAAGAGATCTTTTGAGTATAGGAAGGGCCTTTAAAAGGCCCTTTTTAGGACAAAAGGCTGATGAAATAGGCAAGAAATAGAACAATCATTTCATCTGATCTAACTTTGGGTTCCTCATATTTTGTTTATCCACACCATATACATATGACATTATATGATTATGATACATACATCATATATGCATGCACACATATACACACACTTATGTATGCATATACATACACTCAGACAAAATAAGCAACCACAAAAAGAGGCCATTAAATAGAAATGCAATCTATTGGTACATCTGAAAATGTCTTTCAGCATCTGGAATGTAAAAAAGGATTGGCATTTAATACCTTGATACAGCACTGCCTTTCCAGTGATCCAATATCAATCACCTAATGCTTTTTTCTTCAGATGTATTTTGAATTATCACTCAAGGATAAAGAATTCTTCAGTACTGAAAGAGATAGAAGGAATTCTTTTCACCATAAAAGCTAATTCCCTGTATTTGTTTTTCCTCTGACATTTGCCAAAAGCAGTGCCTTATGTAATAAAAGCTATAGTCGCAGCGTCTGTTCAAATTGTTCTCTGTGACCAGGACTGTAAATGTTTTAGGGGACATCTAAATCAGATGGTCTTCTAATCTCAGAGAGGTAAGAATAGGTTGAATTTTTTCTATTAAGCAGGCCCTACTGTTTATTTTTCCTTTTTGGAATATTGTCTACTTTTAACCTTTTCCTGAAGCCTTACTGCATACTTAATTATTGAGCAAAAACCCTGAACTTTGAAGCATTCTGCTAAGTTTCCTGTAAGAACATATGTCAGTGGGGTCTCTCATGGATTTCCTCATGTATTTAATATTTTGCTGAATCCCCATTTAAATATATTTTCACATCTTATTTTTGCATCAGGTTTCACTGGAAGTATCCATTTTTTCTCAGTTAGTCTTTGAAATGGAGGAGTAGGTAAACTGCTACATTTTGAAAGAAGGACTGTAAAAATAAAAATAAGTATTGTGTTAATGAACAATACAGGAATAAAAGCAAAATTATGCTTGTCCTTTCAGAAAAGAACAAGTTATATATTGTGATGGAATACTGTGATGGTGGAGATTTAATGAAGAGGATAAATATGCAGCATGGAGTTCTGTTTGATGAGGACCAGGTGAAAGACATTTTCTTTAAAGGGAAGAACATATTATGTGAAACACGTGGTTTGAATTACTCAGTAATAACTGAACTTTTAAAGAAAACTTTGGTAATTTTAATTGGAGTGTAGGAAGGTTTTTAGCACTCTTTAAGATCTGAAATTAATTCATTAGCAGTATGATAATGACATTTTAAATGCCCCCTTCCTCCTATGGCTCTTTGCATTGTAGATGTACTTTTTCTTTACATTAGTAGTATACCCATTAAACCATGAAGACCTTATTTTAAATAGTGCTTTCCAGTTATGGGGAGGATGTATTATATACAAATTCTTAATTTGTTGGTGCTATTTGCATCATGGCATATCTTCCTTTATACTGAAGTCTGTGGTAAATCTCTCGTTCATTTAATTTCGGTCAAAACTTTTCTGATGCCATTTAAATTGTTAAACCAGCACAGAGAAATAAGCCCAGAGATCTGACTGTTTTTGGGCCATGTTCGTGTATATTTTATTTTGTAAAAAGATGAGTATAAGTATTGCAATTCACAGAAGTAGAATTTCCCACTATTCCTTACTTATTCCTTTCTTTTTTCACTAACTCTTAGCTTTCTGAAGGAAATTTTCTTTATGCAGGAATTAGTGGACTGAACTCTGGTGTTATTTAGTCATAAATAAAATCTATTTTTGCAGGTACAATGAAACGTTGCTTGGAAACTGAGTAGATAGGATCCAGCCTGCTAGTGGAACTATACTCTAAGGCATAAAATTGAAGAAAAAAAAAAGTATTGTGACTTTTGTTTTTGCTTTAGTAGTGAAAGAGGAACTCCTTGGTGGAGAAGTCAGTTGAAAGTGAATTACTGGTTCAGTAATAATGAATTTTAAGATCCTATTGGGAGTCATACTAGAGGCAGAGAGAACATGAAAGAAAATAAAGAGAGGACAAACCCACAGATCATGAAAGCACAAAGGAGAGAACCAACACACAAATCCCTTGACAATGACACAGAGTAGTACGTATCCAAAGCAAGGCAAAAGAAATGCCTTGGAATTTGCCACAGGAATGAATTATGGAAACTAAATATACATCTGCTGATCAAAGAAATTAAAGCAATTTTTCCCAATTTAACATAATAGTATTAAAATATCTTCATGTTTTCAAATGTACTTCTGAGAAAGCCTCATTTGTGGCATCAGCCCTAATAAGGAAATTATCTATTTAATGTCAAGCATTGCTAAATAGAAGGTTATTACTTGAAGCAAAGTCTTTCATGTGCATGAATTTTCCTATACAGAGAAGCATATCAGCAGGTTGTAGTTTTGTTTCTGAATTTAGTCCAAAGGCTCTTATTTAAGAAGATGTGTATATTGGAAATTAATATATCTTTAGAAGTTGTACTGGGGCAAGGCTAAAGGATAAACACATGTGCTTACTTATTACGCAAGTTTCTTCATAGCTCACTTCTTTCACCACATTTCAGTCCTTCATCTTTTCTCTCTCTTTTTTTTTTTTTTTTTTTTTGGTTCCTGGATCACATTCAGTAGGACTACAAATACTAAATGTGAGGTGGGTCTGTCTTGGAACTTAGGATTAAGACACTTCCCAATTCTGTCTTAGTTATTTGCACTCCCTCACTTCTTAAAAAAGGTCTGTTATTCTTACTCTCCTTTGGTGTGATTCTTCAATCCGTGTTCAAGTGCATGTCCTGGCAGTCAGAGAAAACTTGATGAGGATAAGGGAAGTAGGGTAGGTATCTATTTCCATTTAGTTTAGTGCTAGCACTAAATGGAAAGGAAAAGTCTATGGCATTAACTTTAAAAATAGCTTTTTTACTGTTTTACATTGTATGTGTTCTATATATTTTAGATTTTGTTGTTGTCTTTATTTTATATATTTCAGTAAGATGCCCCATTAGAGTCACACAAATTAATCTCTGTAACTTTCATTGCAGATTCTCAGTTGGTTTGTGCAGATCTCCTTGGGCTTGAAGCATATTCATGACAAGAAGATTTTACACAGAGATGTAAAAGCACAGGTAGTAAAACTGGTACCGGAGAGGGGGTTATTTTGTCTTGTGAAACATATGCTTGAGAAGGCCTGCCATCTTTCATTATCACATACTAATTTTGGGTTTATTTGCAGAATGTTTTTCTTAGCAATAATGGAAAGGTAGCAAAGCTTGGGGACTTTGGCATAGCAAGACAGTTGAACAGGTAAGTACATTTTTTAATCAGTTTGTGACTGTCCAGAATGCAGCCTGAACATGCAAATTGTTTGTGGATTGTCCTTGCTGAAGAGGTCTGGGATACAAAAGGTCTGACACTCCTGTTATCCTAAAACATGCCATCCTGCATGGAACCACAGATCTTTTTCTGGAGACAGTTCCTGGTCATGCAGCTGTTGGTAATAACTTCTGTTTCCTCATAAAAACCAAAGTGAAGAGCATTTAAAACTAAAGAGAGTAGAGGAAGAGAGTTTGGACATAGGTTGTGTGTCTTCCAAGACAGAGCCTGTGTTAATTTTCTAAAAATACCCAGAATGACCACCTGGACCTGAGAACATGGCTGGCCTTGCATCTGTATTGTTCTTCCAAAAAGAGAGACCTTACCTTTAATGACTTTGGGGACAAGGTTGGCCTATCCTGTGTAGTGACCAGGTGTGGCCAAAACATGCCAGGGGGCATTATAACGACAGGAAAATGCTTAGATTTGATCTCTTTTTGTGCTTTTTGATCATCTTTGACAGAACTCAGCTCTCAGCATATAAACTACTGATGCCCAAAGTGCCTTCCTTCAAAAATGTTCTGGGCATAGTTGCTGTAAGGATTGCTCTGACACAGCAGAAAAGTACCCAGCACATAGGAAGTAAACCTCAGAATTTCAATGTCCAAGATGTACATTTTAAAAAATATGTAATAATAGGCTTATACAACAACATAATTGGAGCTTGACAGTACTTTTCCTCCTGTAACTAGTGAATTAAGTTTCTGTGGTGAGTTGACACTGTCTGGATGCCAGGTCCACAGTCTCTCACAATCCACTCCCCACCTCAGCTATACAGAAGAGAGAAAATACAATGAAAGGCTCATGGGCCAAGATAAGGACAGGGCATTGCTGTGCTTTCTGTTGAAGTGCAAACACTCTCCAGTATTAAAATAGTGGCTCATTTTACACAGAACAGGAAAATGCTGTAGCTTTTCATGGGGTGTTCCATTATTCAACTATTTGGAGAGCAGAAGTAATGTCCCCTATTTTTTAGCCTGTGGCAGAGAAATCTCTAGTTCAGTTGTTTGTAAACTTTTTTCAGTGTGTAAGCCTTTCTGTTCATTGTGTTTCATTAGTACTACAGAGTTTGCCCATACCTGTGTAGGGACCCCCTATTACCTTTCACCTGAGATATGTGAAAATCGACCATACAACAACAAAACGTAAGTCTCTGACTTTCCTTCCTCTGTGTGTGAGGATGTGCAGGCATGAAAGGGCTCATTTTAATAATATGGTTTAAATCAGTGTTTGTGCAGTGTGTTGGAATTTCTCATGGTCACCCTTTGTGAAGTTGTGTATTACTTTGTACAATAATTAGGTGTATCATTGTACACAACAACTATCTTACACTATACAACAATGTCAGTAGTATTTTGACTTACAATGTCCAAAATGTAGCAATCATGACTTTGCTGGGATTAATCTACAGGCTTGATGTATGTTTTGGCTTTATAAAACTACTTACACTTTAAACTGTCTTTTAATACTTCCTGTTAATAGTGGTGGGAAATGTAAACCAGTACTTTTCCCTTTGCTTAATCTGCTTCTTCATCAATTACTAAATTTCTCTCATTTCCAAGGTGTAATAACCAATGCATCTTTACAGTTCCAAGTTCGTGACTTTTTGATACACTCATTTATCCTTTATAAAAATTATACTAAAATGAAAGCTGCTAGTTTGGCTGTTTTGGAAATTTGCAGTAGCCACTTGCAGGAAAGACAAATAGGTCTGAGGTTTACCACGAAATATCAGACGAGAAGCACTGCAAAGTCAGGAGGTGAGTGAGCCTAGACCCTCTTCTCCATGAGGGGATTATGTTCAACACCAAATGTTCTGGAGCTCAGAGTAGCATCTCAGCTCTGAGGTGCTAGTCAGACAAGCTTACTCCCTTATTGTGTCCTCAGCTATCAAATCCGCTTTGTCCTTCATCCTGCTAGAAATATTAAGCAGACTTCCTGTATCATGTGCCTTTTCCAATTATAATGATAAAACCTAATTAGATTCCACAGAAACATTGATGTCACAACTAAAAATAAAATTCTAGTTGTTCTTTTTAGTGCATCTTAAGAAAAAAGAAAATTTGCACCATTCTGTGCAAATTATTCTGACAGAATAACGGTAATAATTTTGGGAACTGAGAAGAGGTACTGATTACATGGATGAAAATATTATAGACTTTTCACTGAAACTATAATTACTTCTTATTCACAGAGATATTTGGTCTCTTGGCTGTGTGCTTTATGAGTTGTGTGCACTAAAGCATCCTGTAAGTACTGTACAATCAGCTCATTATCATATTATAAAATACAGTGGTCACCTTGCAAAGCCTGTAGTATTAATTATTAATAGTATTCACAGTCAGCTACAAGAGTTATTTTCACCTTATTCATTGATATTAAAGAATGACTGCTAGTATTTAACTTTCCATATTTTATCTGTTTTGTCCATAATAAAAAGTATTATGTTGTATTCCTATAACTTACATATATGCATGTGTGTGTACATACTTTGAACATATACTTGCTCTTTAAAAATTACTTTTTCAAGACAGGTAAACAATGGAAAGAATTAAAAACAGGCTTCAAGGTTAGGCTTAGGTATATAATTTTAGTAATTTCTGTTTGAAAATACCAGTCTGTACTTATTAAAGAACCTAAACCCCATATTTCCCCAGAAAGTGGTTTGAGTCCCTGGAAATATATTTTGTTTGAAAGCACATTTATGTCAGAAAATAACTGAAATAGCATTAACAGGAAGTTGTGTTGTCCTCAGCCTGGTTTGAGCCTCAGGTAATCCTCAGCCTGTGACTATTACATGGAAAAAGGAACACAGCAGAAATTAATCTTGACAACAGGAAAAAGATCAGATTCTTGGGACCAACAGATGTTGGCTTTTTGCTGAGCTTGGATGTGGGGGAAGGTAGAGCAGCACTAATAGAGCAATTGTGCTAAGCTAGGAGCAAGGGGGATGCTGCTGAGGAAAACTGCTCATTTCACAAAGTGGCAAAACATGAAATATTACTTGGTATGAATATTAGGTGTTTTATTCTGTATTGCTGCCCACTGTTTGAGTGTGAGGGCAGTGACTCAATGCACATGTAGACAGGAAATGCAAGTGAAGCTAAGGTAAATTCAATTCTACTACCTTCAAAATGGCCACATAAATAAAAGGGTGATTTTAGAAAGAACTTGGGGGTTTTTTGCCTAAGGCCTTAAAAACTATATTGATGCTGGCCTCTTAAGAGATCTAGGGAACTGAGAGAACTGAATTATCTGACTGGCATCACTTGTTAAAAAATTAGGATTGTATCTTCATTCTGGAGGGAGCACAGAGATGCAGTCTATGACTGTGTCAACAAGTACCTATTTTCAAGTTGGGGTGTCTAGTCCATCATTCTGAACCAGCAATACTTACTCTCCTCGTTTTATTGTTTACCAATTAAGTTTCAAGGCAATAGTTTGCATGAACTGGTGCTGAAGATTTGCAGAGGGCGTTTTCCACCAGTGTCTCCTAACTATTCCTACGATCTGAGGATATTAATTTCCCAGTTGTTTAAAATATCTCCGAGAGATCGACCATCCATCAATTCTATTCTAAGGAAGCCCTTCTTGCAGAAACTTGTTCTCAGGTATCTGCCCCCTGAGGTGAGTGACTGTACTGCTGCCTGCTGAGAGAAAATAAGTATGAAAGTAGTATAAACAGTTCTATCAGATATTGTTTTTTCTGATAGGTAGCACAGGAAGAACTCAGTCACGCTGTGGTACATAGAAAAAGGCCTTCAGCATCTCACTCTAGAGCCAAGCAGATACAAGGTAATGATAATAATATTATGTATCATTAGTTCTGCAGTAACATTTGTTAGTTATGATACAACTGTTGGCTGTAACATTCTCCAGCAGTCTTTACTGCGTTTGGATGAAGGATTTCACCCAAAGCTAAAAGTAAATAGAGGAGAGAACTACAACAGCAGAACCATTCACCCAGGCAATGCACTGCTGTCCTGTTCGGGGAAAGATAGCTTTAAAACCAGCTCATTAGCTACGGTCATCCAGAAGAGCTGCCATAGGAAAGTGCTGAAACATTGATCTTAGTTCTTTAAAAACCAGAATTTCCAAAACTGAGAGGCTTTGGTCTAGTTTATGTCCGTCACATGAAAAACATCCTTACTGTGTGAAAAAAGCATAAATCTTGCAAAACATGCTCCATAGTATTTTAAAAACAATAAAAAAGTATTTTACAAAGTCTTATAAATTTTATTAAATTGTGAGACAGTGAACTCTATTTTGATTTAGTGTCCATTGATAGACCAGATTATGTATGTAGTTTCTAAGAAAACATGAATGGCATGAAATGTTTGTCTATGAACTGTTGAACATCTGGCATGTTTCTGGCAGTGTAACTTTGTTCTAATTCTATAGTCTTCATTGTATCACAATGAGTCCTCAAATTTATTTTTGGAATATAAAAACAGTTAAAATAGTTCTGTCAAAATAACCTATGTAGTTACTTAACAACACTTTGGACTCCCTCCCCCCACCTTCAAAAATATAAGTTTATCAGTAGTGTAAGAACGTATGTTATTTTGAAAATTACTTTGGACAGAAGCCTGAACATCTAAATAACTTTGGCACTTAAAAAAAAATCTCTGATCATTTAATCATAGTTTTAATACTTTTAATAATTTTATCTCCCAAACATGATGCTCTAACAGTCAATACTCATGAAAGATTTAAAACTCACTTAGAAACTACTTAGAAACTCACTATACAAGAAAGTATAATGCTTTTCATTATTGCATCTAAGATACTTGCAAAATACTGACTGACCAAAATGGAACGGTCTGTACTTGTATTCTCCTACGTGGGAAATTGATAAGGTAGATTTTTCATGTTTCAGCCTTTCTTTTCAAATTTCACAAGTACTGCAACATTGCCTAGCAATTTGTAAAGTAGGGTTTAGAGGTTTGGGTTTGGAGGGCTGGGTTTAGAAAGGGAATGCCTAAGCAGAGGCACCTAGAGCCTGTAAATTAGACCTCCTGCTTTCCATCCTCAGAACTAGCATGAAACCAACAGTAGTTTATAAAGGTCTCCCTCTTAGTCAGTGTGCTGTGCAAAACTAATCAATAAGATCCTCTTTGCATGAATGTGACAAACCATGTTTTCAAAGCATGTCATTCTCAGAATGAAAAGCAGAATGCCTAGGAGGTGTGAGGTATAGTGATGATGGTGAAAGAATGTAAGGAATGTTTATTAACCCAACCTGTTTGGTGTGGGCATCCTACTGTGGTTTGCAGCCACATGATCATTAATCACATAGAGAGCACAGAATGCAAGTTTTTAATCTCTTATTGTTAAAAAGCATATAAGCTTCAGAAAACAAGAGTCCAGGACCCGGTTTCTCTGGAATCTGGAATAGTGATGCCTTTCAAGAAACAAGAATTATTTCAAAGAAATGAATGGAAGCCTCCTTCAAGAGTACAACAGCCTATTATTCGGGTACTGTATATGCACATTCTCATTTATATATATACACATATATATATTTATACACAGACACGCACACACAGAATCATCTTCAGAATTATACATTATTACACACACATACACACACACACATATATATATATATATATAATCTTCAAAAAGCAAATGCCTGCATTTAAAAAAGTTACCTTAAAAGGTTTAAGACAGTAAGATGTGTATTTAGCTTAATGCCTATACTGAGACAGTAGAGACAATTAAATGTGCCTGAATCTTTAGAAGAGATGTTTTGAAAACCTGAATGGGAAATACTGAATCTAGGCTGCTTTGGTATGGTCCTTTGCAACAAAAGGATTCAGGCATGCTTTGCATTTATGTTTGCACAAAGGCAAATAAGCTCCATGTTTGCATTTTTTGCTATAGAAGCAAATACACTGATCCTGTTACTTCAGCCCTCCTGACAGCTCATTATGGGCAAAATCCCCAGCACTCACTTCCATCGCCTCAGATACTTGTTACTGACAGCCTTCCCCCAAATGCAAGCCCAGTTTTTCACAACCTCTTTTGTCTCTCGCTTATTTTCCATCCCCTCCTTTGCTCAGGCAGGGTATCAGCTGTATGCTGTGCCTATCCTCTTTCTTAGCATCACTGCATACATTTATGTTTATCTTTACAAGCATGCAGTCATACTTTGAATCCTGGTGAACATAACACAGCACATTTAGGATCTGGGAGCCCCCAGATCTGCACACTCCAGTTACATGAGCTTAACTGCTGATAGCAAATGTGGAATTCCCAGAACTGCATCTATCACACAATCACTGACATTATGGATAATACTGGCCCTATGTGGAGCATAGGACTTTGTTTTCCTCACAGTTGCTTTGTGCCAATGCAAACCCAGAGATGGATTAAGTTGAAAAGACAGTTTCCTTTCACTGTTCACTGCTACAATCAAAGGCAGAATTTTGTCCGCAGTGTTTTGACCTACACTGGGGACGTTTCCACATTCTTTCAACATCCAAATAAACAATGTGCAGGTTTCAGGGATACTTGCATAATGTCATACTTTGAAGGTGTTGCTTCAGGGTTCACAGAATCACAGAATGGTTGAGGTTGAAAAGGACTTCTGGTCATCACCTTGTCCACACCCCTGCTCAGGCAGGGTCATCTAGATCCAGTTGTCCAGGACTCTGTCTAGTTGGCTGTTGAATACCTCCAAAGATGGAGACTCTAAATCCTATTTGGGCAACCTGTGCCCCATCCTCAGGCACCCTCCCCCACAGTGAAAAAAATGTTTTTTGATGTTCAGAGGGAACCTTGAGTGTTTCAATTTGTGCCCATTGCCTCTGGTTCTGTCACTGGGTACCAGTGGAAAGAGTCTGGCTCCATTCTCTTTGCACCCTCCCTTCAGGTGGCTACAACCATATATTATAACCATATAATATAAGATCGACCTTCAGGCTAAACAGTCTGAGCTCTTTTAGCCTTTCCTCATAGGAATAATGTCCGGGCCTTTCATTGGACTTTTTCTTTTGTTCTGGAGAGCTCAGAATTAGACACAGCACTTCATGTGTGGCCTCATAAGTGCTGAGTAGTGCAAAAAGATCACCTCCCTTGACCTGCTGGGAATACTTTTACTAATGCAGGCCAGGATGTCATTCACCTTTTCAGCAAGGGCACATTGTTGGCTAATGGTCAACTTGTTGTCCACCAGGCTCCCCCTTTTTCTTCTCTGCTAAGCTGCTTCCCAGCTGGATGGCTCCCAGCATATACTAGTGCAGAGGGTAGGGCTTTGGATTTCCATTGCTGAACTCCATGAAGTTTCTGTCCTCCCATTTCTCCAGCCCTTTGTGATCCTTTTGGATGGCAGCACAACCCTCTGGTGTATCAGGCACTCCTCCCAGTTTGCGTTGTCAGCAAACTTGCTGAGGGTGCACTCTGCTCCCCTCTCCCCCGTGATCTAAATCATTACTGGAGATGTTGAACTCTAGTTACTGGCCTTCAGCTATGCTTCACCCTGTGATCACTGCCCTCTGGGCCTCTTTTCAAGCAATTTCGCTGCCTGCTCATCCTGCCCTCAACTCATCAGCTTCTCTAGGAGGATTTTATGGCAGACAGTGTCAAAAGCCTCCATGAAGGTAGTTGCCTGACAGGAAATGTCTGTCTATCTCCTGTCTGTCAAGCCAGTCATTTAAGTGTAGAATGTTAGTCAGTTGGTCAAGCATGACTTCCTGGTGCCTTCTTCACCAGTTATGGTTCTCAGTCCTCTGGCATTTATTTGGATAGCCTAATTTGTTCTCCCTACTGCTTGGGATTACCATACTTCTGGATACCATGCTGTAAAACCTACTTCACTGAGGAATGAGATAAACACTTCTTGAGAAGTCACTTCTTCCTTGGGAACTTTGCTGACAGTTGGAAACCTTCTTCTTACACAGATAAGAATTTATATTCTACTGTAATCTGGACTGTACCACAGGTACATGAGCCTATTTTCATTGTATCTATGAAGGAAAATGGGGAGGAATAGTTAATGTATTTACCATCTGTGAAAGTGATACTTAGATGCATTTACATATATATAAGAAAATAAGCAAAATTTAGCATTTTTCTCATGCACCATATAGTCTCCCGCAATGGAAAAGTTTGTGGATGTCTGACTGTGGCAGCTAGGTGATCATCTTCTCTCCATTGTTCTTATGAGAAATGGAAATGTCAGTCTTGTCTCAAAGGAGAAATCCAGGGATGTTTCATCACAGTATGGGCTTTGAGAAATGAAAGCCCAACTCCCACAAGCATGTAATCAAAGAGACATGAAATGAAGCAGCACAGTGCTCCCCTGATAGCAGCCATCAATGCCTGTACTGTCCAAAACTAAATCCCAGGTTCCCCTTGCTATCACATGTCAAAATGAGGCTCTCCTGGAAATAATCAAGTGCTGACTCACTCACAACAATGCAGGCTGCTGCTTAATGACAGGAGCTGATGGAACAGGGGAAAAGGAAAAGACAATGGTGAGATCACATAAGCCCTGAGAAGTTTGGAAGTTTCTGGGTTATATTTGAAAGGATTTGGAAAGCTTACACTAACTATACCATAGACAGTCACATTACCATGCAACTCAGACTGGGGAGAAGTACAGGAGGTTACTTCAAACTTGTGTTGATACAAATGAGTAAAATAACATCCTTTATTATATTTTCAGCCACAGAACTCCAGGTTTAATATGGCAGAAAGGCCAGAGAGCATTAGAGTTCATGGCCATTATGGTCATTACTATGAGAAGCTTGACAGCTTGCAGAGGAAAGCTAATGCACATTATGACCTTTCTCATATCAGCCAAAGAGTTGAAGATTACTATAAACTAAAA
Organism: Leptocoma aspasia; assembly: GCA_013399835.1. NCBI lineage: Eukaryota > Metazoa > Chordata > Aves > Passeriformes > Nectariniidae > Leptocoma > Leptocoma aspasia. The sequence goes on along the minus strand of VXAX01001249.1, from coordinate 355,901 downwards.
GGACGAGTTGAACCTCCACCTTCACCACCTGACTGGTAAACATATCACTTTATGTCTGTCTTGTGTATTTTGAGCTGTCAGCCTTTCTGACTAAGTAATGCTGGGCATAACAAAAATTAGTGGAATGCCTTCTCTGCTTCATCTTTGATTTTTTTTTTTTTTTACGTAAGTTTGTTACACAACAACACAATTCCTGTTCGTCTGGAAATTCCATCTGAATTGACCTGGTGTTTGACATTTCATTGTCAAAATGTCTCCCAAGTCTCAGCCCATTCTTTTACTGGGTAAAAAGTAAAACATAAGCTTTCTGTAGAATCTCTGGTTATACCAAGGATAAACACTGTCTGTCTTTCACACCAGGATGAGAATAATACAAAGATCAGAAGGAGTTCTGCACTGAAGGGAACAGAGTGAGAGCAGGCCATGAAAGTGGTTTTTTTTTCCATGCAGCACTTATATTTCTGTTTCAGCTATAAAGACCCTTTCTCTAGCAGTTTATTTACTTCAAAGCTTTTCTGTTACAAAGTAGAGGTTTGTACAACCTTAGGAGATTTCCTGTCCATTCTGTGACTGGCCTTTTAGGTGTGGGTGAACATTGAAAATGTTGAGAAAGAAATTTTGAATACTTTCAAAGCTTTCCTTTAAAGTTGCCAGAATCATTAATTTTCATTCAACAACAATACTGTTTAGAATGTTTCAGTTATGGATCTTCAGATTTAGAACATCTTTCCTGACCTGAATTTCTGGTGCCTTATTTAAGGATGGAGTCAATTCAGTTTGCCTCCCTGTGGCACAAGTGGATTCCCAAGGTCAGAAATTAAATAAATGGGAAACAGGGAGCTTACAAGTGGCTGATGGTTATTTTAAATCAAAAAGCAAAGGAAAAGTTTAGAACTACACAAAGTTTGACTGATAGAATTGGGCACAGAGGAGGAAGACAATAAAAAGTTTGCTAAATATACAGCCTCCATTCTGACAGTTTTCACTCATTTTGAGGACCAGGGAAATCAATTTTCTTTTAATCAATGCTTTCAATACCATTTATCAAATAAAAGGTAGAAGGGCTTTGGTGCACTCTTCAAAAGGCTTAAGTAACTGAAGTAATAAGAAAGGGAATGCCTGGAAAGAATATTTCCTTATTTTACTGTTGTGCCACCTTTATACATATTTTATCCATATTTATATATTCATGTAGTGCAAAGAAAGCTCTTTGTCATACGTGGTAGAACCTATAGAAAATTATTTATGCAAAGATAGCAGAGTCTGTGAAATAAAATGTAGTATATGTACATCACTTTCTTCTCTCAGGACTGCAGAATTTCTTCAAAGGCGGTTTGAAGCTCAGCAGTACAAGATTAAAGTGGAAAAACAGATGGTAGGTAAATGCTGAACCAGATAATAAAATCTGTAAAAGAAGGAGAATGAAAATCCAAAGGTGAATTGATGTCTTTTGAACAGCAAACTGTAACACTGTCAGGTAGAAGGTTTTGCTCTAGCAAATTCCCTGATCTGCTCTGCAATCCTCATCCTGAGGTTTTATTTTCTTATACAAAACTGTAACAATGTAAAATTCTACCGTGACTTTTTCATCCAAAAATGCACACTTGCCTTACTGCCTTCTTCAGTGGAACAGGGAGAATAACTGAGTGAGCACTGAAGGAGAAGATTCTAAATGAAAACTCATTTGCTCTGGGATTCATTTGTACATCCATAGGGACTGCGACCATCCTCTGCTGACCCATATCATGACCAAATACAGCAGCAGAAAGCAAAGGAAGAGCATCTCAAAAACCATCAGCAAAACATGTCCAGAAAGAATGAAATGAAAGAACAGGTAAATGAATCTCTTTCTTAATTGCCTAAAGCTCTCTTCTTGTACTCCTTGACAGAAGTATTCCTGGCATAAAAATTCTTTTTCATCAGGTTCTCTTTTCCATCATCGATTCTTTTCCATTCTTTTCCCATCTTTTAATAGAGAAACAATATACTTTTATAGTTTTGCTTTTGGGTGACAGAGAAAGCAAACTGATACTTGTATCTTATGGGAACATATATAAATACATTTAATCTTTCTATCTTTGGTTTATTAAAACCATATTCTACCCTACTGTTCTTTAATAGGAGTATTTGAAACAATTGCAGAAAATTCGGGAAGAATACCACAGTGATATAAAAGAATTCAGATTTAGAGCAGGAGTACTCCAGGTAACAAAGCTCAAACATAAGGGTACTCGTATTTACTTTTTTATGCTAGAATACTTTATTACGAATTGAAATGAACATTTTTTAAAAACATTCCCTAGGAGAACCAGAAAATACAAGATAAAACCTATCTTGTGAGGCAAAGGAAAGCTGAGCACCAGTCTGAAAACAAAGGTATATCTGGAACAGGAGAAGAATCACTTCAGGTATCAGTACCATCTCCATCTAAATAGATCATTCTGAGCAAGTCCCACACTGTCTTTGATTCATTCTCTGGGACAAACCTACCCATATCAGTAGTATCCTCCTCAGCGATCCTGAATCTGACTTTTACTAAAATGAATTCACACCACTTGATGAAATAAAGTGGGTTATAGGCAGCCAGAGCCAAATTAGGAGAGGATTTGGATTCCCAGTGATTTAATGGGAAATGCATAATAATGAAACAGAAACATTAGATTTTGTGCCTGCCTGGTGTCACTTTATTTCATGGGCTCTTCATCTTTTGGAGAAACTGCATAAAAGTAAAATCTGTAAATTGTTGTGGTTTTCCCTGAGGCTGAGGCATGCACCGATTGCCACAGATCACAGAAGAAGCTGTATACTATTATTTACTTTGCTTTTCTCTGACACATTCTTACAGGAGGCATAATAATATGAGAAGGAGTAATTAAATATTTTTAGGTGTTGCCAGAAAACAAGATATTGCAAAACAGGGCTATACTTTCTACAGGCATAGGTTTCCACTAAAATCTTGATTTTAATAATTTCCAAAGTTTTCCAGAATGAAATGAGTCTGAGTCATCTTGCATGTGATCATAAAGAATAAAAGATGTATTATTCATATCTTGACACAGTACTGTATCTTTCTAACATGTTTTTTTTTTTAAATCAGAGGCTTGCACTTTATGCAAGAATTTCTGTTTTTCTTTTTGTCAGATAAGCCAGAATTGTCAATGAATCAAATGTTCTTACAGATCTATGTAAAGGAAATTCATTACTATATTTGCTACTTAAAGAACTCACTTTCTTTATGTGGTATACACATATTCAGTTACAAAGAATGTCGTTCAAACTGGTTTTTTTTCTCTTCTTCCAGGATATGGAGGAAAACTTTAAACAAGTCAGACTCCAGGATAGGCAAGATCAAACAATGTTAGAAAAGAAACATAACACAAAAGTATCCATCTTTACTGTTGTATTTTTTTTTTAATTTTCTTATTATGTCTGTGCTGGTTTTCTGTTTGCTAAAAGGTTATATCAGAAGAAAAGAAATGAGCTTTTTTGACCATTTGAGGGAGATTCCCTTTAGATATTCCCACCTAGTAATCAATCTCTACCTCCTCCTCCTCCTTATATAAAACTGCATTAGTTAGTGCATGGGAACTCGTGTTTATTCAAAGTCTAAGTAAAGTCAAGTCAGATTGCTAATTTTAAAATATTTTGTTATAAAATGTGAGTCCCTCTACTGCTTTTTAAATCATAGAAGGAGATGGGAGTTTAATTAGAAATGCACATAAGATACCAGGAATGTTTCTGACCATAAGATCACTGTGAAGTGGACTAAAAGTCTTTTATGAGATATTGCATGGAAGCAGTACAGTGTTCAATTTTGGTTCTGGTTGACAACCAGCTGTAAGAACCAACTCTGTGTATTTCAAAGATCGGAATTAAATGTTTATCAAAGGCCCTTAAAATCAAAAGTGAATGCAGTAATTTTAAAATATCACTAAAGGAAAAGGATTATATTTAAAGAAATCTATTTTTGTCCCATGTGTTCACCTTTGATCTTCTTAAGCAGAAGAAAAATGTTGCTAAATAGAAGTTATTTTCAATAGAATAATTTTCAAATGTGTGGTTCCATATAATCTGTGTACTTTTAATTAAATACTTTTATTTATTAAAACAAATTAATAACATGTGAATTTTCTTTAGGGAGGAGTAAAATTTGAAATTAATTTAGATGTATGTTTTCCTGAGGAAGACAGCATTCAAGAAGCAGAGGTATGTTTTATTTATATTCAAAGCATTTACATTAGAAATCTGAAACCATGACAGCTTCATAATCTAAGAAGTGTTTCCATTACCATCATCCCCTGCCTTTGTTATAATGAAGCTTCCTATTGAGGATTTGTTGTCATGTTGCATATGTCTGCCCTCCTACAAGAGGATAATTGCTTAGAAGAAAATTGGGTGATACTTGGGTCAATCTTTCATATGGTAAAATATCAACGAGTGCAGATATTTAAATTTTCTAAAATGGGCTTTAGAGGAAGAACTTACCTGAAAACTGAGCTAGTCTGCAAATGGTAAATTTGATTTGTAGATTGTTTTAGTACATTTCTGTTTCTTTTCAGAAATGAAACAGTATTGTATTGTATCACAAAGCAAGAACAACTACAGACAATATTAGGTTTTCATTTAGTAAAATTTTATTTGTGGCTTATCAACATGTAATAAATAGCTAACTATTAAGATTTTTATTAGTACATTAGAATTAAAAAATATTCCTGACAGCAACAAAAAATTTATTTCTAGTATATGTATTTTTAATTTATAAAGCACTATTTTGTCATTCTGTTGTTTCACATCTCTGTGGAGCCCCATGCAGCCCTGTGATGCACAAATCACAATGTGGCTTCTGAGCCCTGCTGCTTCACTTTTTGTTACACAATTTTGCTGTGCATACATGAGGTTGGCTGGCAAACACAGTAAAATGAGAAGGGATTAGCTATTGTACCATATCTGTTTACTGTTTCCAGAGTAACTTACTGTTTTTTCAGGTACTAGATAAACTCAATGAGACTTTAACTTTTGTGGATGGTGAGAATCTTAAGGAGAAATTAGTGGAAGTTTATGAAAATCATACAGACAGAGCTTTGGGAAAACTGTCTGACTACCCAACAGGTATTTATTGGGGAAATGCAATGCTGGGTATTAATCCTGAAAATTTCATAGGAGTTAGGTAAATTCAGTAACTCCAGGCTACAGCAGGTTTATCTTATGAGCTCTTTCTTTATATCACATAATATTATAATCACATGGACATCTACTTTACAAAAAAAATCCAAAGAACGTTGCCTCTTCTTTTTCTTCCCCTTAGAGTCCATACATGATGTGAAAAAACCCAGAAAACACTGGCAACCTGGAGCCCCTCAGACACTACTGAATTTTTTAGCTGGTGCTGATGTCACATCTGCATGTCCTACTATGACTGGAAATGAACTTGGTGAGAAAGTTTTGGCTTTCAGTGAGCACCTAAAATTCAGACTGAATTCATCCATACCTGAATGTTGACATGATCCAGCAGGCTTTTAATTGCAGGACTTTGTAACAGCAGAGGTTATTGTACAGGTTAAGCCATTGGAAACAGTTGTTACTTTCCCCTCTAACCCTGCAATCATGTTGTGTTGCTCATACCTATCAAGAGTGCTGTGTTTTATGAAGCACTCTGTGGCCTGGCCCAAAATGCCAATCTATTCAATTAATCTTCAGCACTTTCTCAGGCCTTGAGCTGATGACACACAGGAAGGAGGGCAGTGAGTGGCAGTGCCATCCTGGAGCGCGGTGGAGTTCTGTTCTCCCTCTGCATACAGTGGCAATGCCACCACTGTCACAAGTGCCACCTCACCCTGCTGTGGCTGTGGTGATGCTCCACTTGAGAAAAGTCCCTAGGCTTCTTACAGCACCACTGTATATTCCCAGCCGACAAGTATCTCCAATAACTGGTTCCTGCAAACAAGGAGCTCTTCCAGGATTCCAGCACGCTCTGCACACCTGAGATAGACAAAAAATAACCTGAAGAGCTCGCATGGATAGTAAGAGTAAAGCAGTACTTTAAACACAGTAAAGACAAAGCAGAGTATTATTAATACACCACCTCTTGTTCATTCTGCCTTAGATGAAAGACCACAGGGCACAAAAGAAACAGGAACTTGTTTCAAGCTCTTTCAAACCAAGAAGCCAGCAAGTTTCAGAGCAAGGACTGCTTAGTGAAGCTGCACCTGCCTATTCCAGGTTTAATAAGAAGTTACTTAAGCATTAAAACCAGTGTTAAACATTTTTAGTGATGAGTAATCCAGACTATTTTTTCCCTATCAATCAGATCAAGTACTTATAAAAAGATCAGGAGTATTCCATAAAGGAAAAAAAAAAATAGATTCCAGAATTACACAAAAGGAAGAAATCAGTGTTGAGACTAGAAAGTCTGAATCTGACAAAAGACAGTGCTGAGCTACAGTAATGTTTTAGTGACCTGAGAACTTTGCTGTTCTTCAGCTCACCATATTATTCTGCCTGAAGACATCCCAGAAAACAGGAAGCAGTGGAAACAGACACCACCAGAGACACTCCTGAGCATCTTAGCAAACACAGAGCTCTCTGATGATTCCTCTGTCTGTTTTGAGGAAGACAAAGGTAGGATGTTTTTACCCTGTAAATTCTGCATGTTTTTCTTTAGTGTAGTATTTCTTCTATCCTTGGCAGAGGGTCTCTGCTGAGAAGCAACATTTTGAAGCAGTTGGCAACCTAGAAAAACAGGGACGGAACCTCTGCCCTGTCCCTGAAGCACTGAGAGGCCTCTTCCAGGACATTGCTGTTTTCAAAAGCAGAGAAAAGGGCAAGCCCTGCTTACTAGCTATTGCCTTCATATGTAATTCTTTCATTTGCTTGGGTAGACAGAGAAAAGCTACTACTGCCAGCAGGCTGGTAGGTACCACAAACCTGGAGCTAGCCCCTGCAACTGTTGAGGTTGAAGAATGCTGAAAAAGCATTTATTCAAATCCATACATGGGGACTTAAATGACAGTGGTGACTTTACAACAGGGTCCATGCTGATACAGCTGCCACTGCACTTCATTCAAACTCACCTACACTGCAGCCCACTTTCCTAAGGTAACAGACTTTAAAAAATTACATTTACTTTGCATCCACAGAAGTGTGACATTTACATTCTTGTAATTTGAACAACAAAACACTTCAAGCATTTATTTATTTGCTACTCCTTTACACGTACTTTTATAGTTTTCTACTATACAACTGAAGGAAAGTTTCTCTTTTTTACAGAAGGGAGATTAACTCTGTTGCCTCCAAGAGAAAACAAGGAAGATGATTCAGAAACATACTCTGCTGTTGCTGTTGATGAAGGTAGACTTGAGCCAAGATCAGATGGTGAAGACACGTAAGTCAAGCACATCAGCAAAAAAATCCACACAACTGGACAGTTTTTTAGGTTGCATTGCCCAAAGTTCTTCTGTGTTCATAAAAATTCATAAATAAAGAAAACTTACAGAGTCTGCTGATTTTAACTTTTAATTCTGGAATTTGTCACAGCCAATGCTGTCATGGAAAATTACAGCAGAAATATTAACATGGCCTTGCAGTTTTTTCTCTTGCTTTTTAAATACAGGTAAACAATCTGACAGAGACAGAAGAAACATTTCACATTAGGTGTGTCTCTTGTATATTATTTATAAAGTGTTTAAAAAACTCTAGGAGCCCTGGAATGAAGAAAGGTTTGCTATAAAATTTTATTTATTTAATATAATTCTGTGTATTTACTGTGCAGAAATTTTGAAGATTCTGAAGATGAACTCAGGCACGAGCTAGAGGAATCTCTGGAAAAATTGTCAACTTCTCCAGCAGAAGAGTCTCACATCTTTTCAGTAAATAAAGGTCAAACAGATGAAGAAAAGATGAGTTCACCTGACAGACTTGGAAAATCTGATGATGATTTAGAAAATAATCATGAGTAATTTGGTGTTGATGCACATCAGAAAAAGAATTAAAATTAATAGAAGGCTGTAATTCTTTTGTTTTAAGGGAAAACCAAATCAGGGTACTTTTCAGATGTCTGAACATTGAAAAATACTCACCCAGACTGAAATGCTGTTTCATCTATTATTCTTAACTACCTGGGCATACTTGACAAGTCTTGCTTGAGCTAATTTCTGATTGTGTACTACGTTTAACCATTTTTGTATCATGTAAGAGAGTCTTCTTGTTTGTGTATTTTATTTCCCTAGATAAACAACAACTTGTTTTAAGAATCTCTTCCAACTTTTCATAATGTATGTGTACTGCCAGTACAGCTTTGTAATCTGCACTTTCATTTACACAGTACTGACCCTATGTAGTAACATCAGCTGCTCAGGAGTTTTATATAGTAGCACTAAAAGGGTTTATTAGCACCGTGAGACTTGTGCATTCCCCAGTTCCTAATAAAAGATGTAGGCATGTAGGGTCTTCCAACCATATTGTTTCACATAAAGCATTTCATACAATCCAAGTGAATCCTAAATAAAAGGAAAACTACAGTCTGTAGTCTGATTGTAGCAGTTTTTTCAAAGAGTCATTTATGTTGGAAAAGATCTTTGAGTGCAGGTGTTTACCTAACACTGCCAAGTCCACCACTAAACCATGTCCCTATGTGCCATGTCTTTCACACACCTCCAGGGATGGTGAGTCCACCCCTTCCCAGGGCAGTCTGTTCCAATGCTTGACAACCTTTTCTATGTCAAAATTTTTCCTAATATCCAATATAAACCTCCCCTGGTGCAACTTGAGGCCATTTTCTCCTATCACTTGTTACCTGGGAGAATAGACTGACCTGCACCTGGTTCCACCCCCGTTTCAGGCAGTTGTACAAAGTGATAAGGTCCCCCCTGAACCTCCTTTTCTCCAGGCCCTGCTCTGGACACACTGCAGCATCTCAACATCCTTCCTGAACTGAGGGGTCCAAAACTGATCACCAGACTTGAGGTGCAGCCTCACCAGTGCCAAATACAGGCAAACTGTAGATTCTGGGGGGGAAAAAACTATAGAGTACCCAGTTACTTCTGGGTACAAAGGCTATAAAACAAAAATGTTGACTTCAAAAAGTATGACTGCGGGTAGAGAGTCATGAAACAGGTGAAGACTGAAAATATTCAATAAATAAAAGAGGTTCCTGATAAATAAAAGAACTTCCTGATGCAGTTCTGTTACCAAAGCACTATCATAGTTTGTGAATCCAGATGGTTTTTAAGTGCACCATATTCTCATGTAGTTAACACAGAAGCATTTCTTTTCCAGGAAAAAAAAAGTCTCTGTTACACAAAGCAGACAACTTGACAGAAAGAAAAACAACCTTTTTATTGAATGGAACCAAGGGATCATAGCTTAGATATATTTACATTTCCCACAGAGTCAAATATAAAAAGTTAATTTTACTCATGTTCATTTTTACTTATATAATCTTATTTAAATAACGGCTCCATGGATAACAGGAATGTATCTTCAAAATGCTGGTCAGAAAACCTGTGCACAGAGCGACGAGCATTTTCTCTGATCTGCAGTCTTTTCTCAGGAGACAAAGAAAATATGTAAGCCATTGTCTCGGCGTAACTGTCCTCATCTTCTGCTAGGAAGCCTGTAACATGTCCTTCATGGGGTACCACGATGTCTAATTTGGGGCCACCAGAATTGTGAGCCAGGATAACTGTGCCAGCTGCCATACATTCAACTACTCCTGTAAGAGATACAAAAAATGCTGATATGAGTCTGCACATCATTTGCTTTGACCTCCTGTAAAACACTGGAAAGTTAAACCAACAGTAAAATTCACTACAGACTGCCATTCCAAATCAGCTGGAAAAATACAGCAAAAATGGTCCCATAAGAAACACAAATTTAAATTTTTCAGTTCTAAGGACTGAAATGACAGTTTCTCTTAAACACATAAAATTGAAATTAGTTATCAGATATAACTGGTTAATTCGTGGGTCTTGTAACACGCCTGATTTTAAACATTTGGAAAGATACTAAAAAAAAAAGTTGACTACGCACATTTCAGTCAGAAATATTCAGAAGTTCAGTATTTTGCAGATGAACAAGTCTTTATAGCTTCTGACAACTCAGAAAGGCACTAGTAAAAATTGTTATCTCTACATCTGTACTTTTGATGGAAGAAATTTTAATGAAATGGGAATCAGTAAGCTTTCCGGAGCCAAAAGCTGTGAGATAGGAACCAAGTATAATGTACACAGCAACTTCAATTCTCCCCCATGGCTCCAGAACAGACCTCAGAAATGCTGATTCTTCTCAGTTCTGATTTGATTGTTATAAATTCCCTCAGCTCAAACACTGCCTACTATAAATAATGCTCCAAAGTTTTGGAATGTTTTTCTACACATAAAAAGCCTGTTAGATAACGGTTAAATCCTGCTCAAATTCAAAATCATAGTGTGCCTGTATCACTTTTTAAAAAAATTTAACTAAACTGTTTTGTGGGGGAAAAAAAAGAGGAGACATAACTTCCAATATTTTGCCATTGCTTCTGAGAGACACTTCGGTGTCAATTTTTTTATACCAAGCTCCTACAGACCATAAACTACTACTCCTGATACTTACTTAACCTGTTTTCTAATAAAGTCTGAAGACATTAACTGCAGTTGAGTCACATTATAGCAGAGTATGGCATCTATCTGCTTGGCTACTAACTTACCTGATTGCTGTAGATTTGTAAGAGATGGGCAAACTGGCACTCCCTTACAAGGTCAGGACTAATCTAATCCCAATAAACTGAGCCCCATACCTTAATTCTGGGTCACAGCTCCTCTCTAGCATTCTGCTCCATGCTACACCCACCAAGAGCTTCATACATTTGCCTCAGCTGAGATGCCTAATGCAATGAGATGACCAAAGGTACCCCCTTGCAGTCAGTGGAGCCACCAGGGCACAATTTAAGGTGCTGAAAGAGAAGCACCTGCAGCCTCTTGAAGGTCTGGAAGGTTGGCAAACCTAACCCAAGGACATTAGGGTGACCCATGACCTTGCAGGGCGATAGCTGGAGGTCAGCAGGACATCCTGGGCAGCACAGATGGGACTAGCTCAGGTGACCAGAGTGTGTTCAGGTGACCAGAGGAGGCACAGAATTAACAGCCTGTGACTACAGCACTTCAGCTTGCACTACAGTAGCACCTAGTGGTGCATCATCTGCACCACATCTCCACTGGTCCTGTAGGCTTTATGGCAGCTACACTGCTTCCAATGGGAACAGGAGCTGGACACCTGCTTGGCATGCAGACCTCTATGCTTGGACACCTAGGGACAAGCAGCTGAACACTCAGGAAAGTACTGACCGATCCCAAAGTGCTCATTCCACATGGTGTGCAGGCCAATGGTGGCCTCGGCCAGGTGTCTCTTCAGCTCCTCAAAGGGAATGTTAATCCTGAACATCACATCATCACTAACTCCCAGCTCCTCACACAGACATTTCAAGTTGTTTACACGCTCTTCGTCCTGCTGGTTGCGACAGCCGCCGATTAAGATCAGCTTCAGTGATGGCTGCTGCCCCACTCTCTCTTTCAGCAATTTAGCAAAGGCTCTGATTTGCAAAGCATGATCTTTTTCAGGCCTGAACTGGCTGACAGAAACAATGGTATATTCACTGGTGCTCTTTTCCACTTCCAGTGGAATATCCAGGAAAGTCTGAACATCGCATGGTGGATACACAACACTAGTGCAAGCCCCAGTTCTCCAGAGGGAAAGGATGTGATTCAGCGTCCAAGAAGAATTCACCATAACCACATCACTGCAGGAACCAACCAACCCGTACATGAAAGCGAAGAAGTAGTAGTAGACAAGTTTAAATTTGCTGAAGAGAGGACTGCTTGTAATGAAGGCAGCATTGTTAAACCTGGTATCCTGATTCCTCACGACAGAGAGCATGTCGGTGCTGATAGTGGGATAATGGACGTAGCATCCAACGCGACAACCTCCCAGGTATTTGAAGAGGGGAATTGTGAAGGCATAACCCATTGAGTCAATATAAATATCAGGAACACACTTCAGAAGAGCTTCCCAGCCAAGGAACACTGATCCTAAACTTTGTCCCAGCAAAGTAAAGTGAGGATAAAGAGAAGGTTCCACAAGGAAGCGTTTTTCTAGAAATACAAACTTCACAGGATGGATTAACTTAATATTGAATCTTCTGAAAGCACCTTCTACTATTTCTTCTCCAGTGGCATCTCTATCACCAGTGTAAACAACACATGTTACATTTCTGTACCTGAAAGAATAAAGAAAAATAATTTCATGTATTCTTCTCTTCACATTTTTTCAGCAAGAAACTAAAATGTAATCCACTTAAAAGTACTCAAGAAGAATGAGAGAATAGATGTCTAGCCCAGAAATTATTTTAACTAAATAATACCTTTCCTTATACTTCCACAGCTTTTTTTCTGATCTGCAGAAAAACATATGGCTGAGAACCTGGGGAATATTTTAATTTGAGTAAAACATAAAAGGAGCTCAGTATTGTTCTGCAGACTTCAGAACACCTTGCTCTGCATTAGGAGATATCTGTCTAGAGCACAGCATGTGCAAAATGCAAATGATGGCAAATCAATGGATGTGCCCATGTTAAATCCACTTTAGGTATTAATTTGTTTTGCCTCCTACACGAAGAGGCAAGTATAAAGATGATCAGCTATGTACTGAGGAGTTATGACTATACAAAGTTTCATACCAGCAGAGGAAAACTGAAGAGGAAGAAGAGGTTTTCTCAAAGAAAGAAAGGAAAAAAGTGAGAGGTGCCACAGCATGAAATATCAAAATCTAAAGGGATGAAGTAGAATGAAACCACATGAAACTCAAATGTAAAATAAAATGTAAGACCAGTAGATTAATGACACCTACTTAAATATGTAAAATGCCAACATATGCATAAAGAATAGCAACAGAAGCTGACAATGAAATATGGTGTTTGATAAACACATATGCTTACTTTTTCTGGAGCGTTCTTATGGCACACCACAAGACTCTCTCCCCTCCACCTCCTGCATTGCAATACGGGTGAAAAAAGGCCACCAGCAGTGGCCTCTTCCCATCTCTTCCTGCTGAGCTCAACTGTTTCTTCCTTTGTATCCAGAGCCGTACTCCCCACAGCAGTAGCACCAAGCAGATGCACAAAATTCCACTTAGAAATAATGCAGGGAGTAACAATGAGCACAGCAATCTGAAACAAGCCAGAAATTTTAAAATATGTAATTGCTTTAAAGAATTACTGTGTATGGCATTGAGCAAGAAGGACTCAAAAGTAGAGTCACAGGGAGTTTGAAAACTTCTTGAGTTCTTCTAATCTCAGAAATCATCAGTGTGTATGACTGACAATTACAGAAATGAGATCACTACTCTGCACTGTTTATCAGAAGATCTCTTCTTCCCCTGCTGTTACCTTGCAATCATTTATTATTGTTTATTCATGTCCTACATCTGTTATCTATCTCCATGTGCTCTAAACACTTCGTAAAAGTTGTATGCCCTTAGCAACCTGGCAATATACAACCAGCAGAGCGACTTCCAAATAGATTTTTAAGGAATTTTTGTTCAGCCCAATCTCCTGTACGGCTCGCTCTACTGTGAGCTGCTTTGGTGCCGGGTTACTGGGGCCAGGCATCTCCTGTTCCAACCTGCACTTCCCACTCCCCGGAGGCATGAACAGCGGTGTCCAGAGCAGCTCAGTGCAGCCTCTCTGTGCACAGAGCTCTCTCACTCACTGTCAGGGGTGTTCCTTCCCTTCGCTCTCCACCGCCTCCCTGACAGCTCTGCTAACCCTGGGGCGGGAGATTTCTGGCCCAGGAGCCCCACAGGGACAGCGCCTGGTTCCTCCCGCTGTGCCGCTAAGCCCTGGGACAAACAGTCTTTACTCAGCCTCTCCCGTTTACCAAAGGAGCGGCCCAGGCGTCACGACTGGCACATAAGGAAGCACTTTCATTTTGGGCCGGGAGCGGCGGAAAAGCACATTAACCCGCCCGAGCCCGCGGCACAGCGCGGAGCCGGGCAGGTGCCACCCCGGGGGCCGGAGGAGCGCGGCCGGGCCGGGGCCGCCTCCGCCCGCCCTGCCCTGCCCTGCCCTGCCCGCCCCCAGGACGCACCGCCCCCGCGCCCCGGTACCTGAGGAGCCCACACAGGCACAGCCCTCCCGCCACCATCTTGGGCAGCGCTGCGTCGCCTCCCCGGCGGAAAGGGAGGTTCCCGGCCGGCGGGGCGGGACCAGCCGGGCAGCGACTCCTGGCTGGCAGCGCCGCGGAGGGGCGGGAGCGGCGCTGCCTCCGCCTCCGCCTCCGCCTCCGCCTCCGCCTCCGCCTCCGCCTCCGCCTCCGCCTCCNGTAATTGCTTTAAAGAATTACTGTGTATGGCATTGAGCAAGAAGGACTCAAAAGTAGAGTCACAGGGAGTTTGAAAACTTCTTGAGTTCTTCTAATCTCAGAAATCATCAGTGTGTATGACTGACAATTACAGAAATGAGATCACTACTCTGCACTGTTTATCAGAAGATCTCTTCTTCCCCTGCTGTTACCTTGCAATCATTTATTATTGTTTATTCATGTCCTACATCTGTTATCTATCTCCATGTGCTCTAAACACTTCGTAAAAGTTGTATGCCCTTAGCAACCTGGCAATATACAACCAGCAGAGCGACTTCCAAATAGATTTTTAAGGAATTTTTGTTCAGCCCAATCTCCTGTACGGCTCGCTCTACTGTGAGCTGCTTTGGTGCCGGGTTACTGGGGCCAGGCATCTCCTGTTCCAACCTGCACTTCCCACTCCCCGGAGGCATGAACAGCGGTGTCCAGAGCAGCTCAGTGCAGCCTCTCTGTGCACAGAGCTCTCTCACTCACTGTCAGGGGTGTTCCTTCCCTTCGCTCTCCACCGCCTCCCTGACAGCTCTGCTAACCCTGGGGCGGGAGATTTCTGGCCCAGGAGCCCCACAGGGACAGCGCCTGGTTCCTCCCGCTGTGCCGCTAAGCCCTGGGACAAACAGTCTTTACTCAGCCTCTCCCGTTTACCAAAGGAGCGGCCCAGGCGTCACGACTGGCACATAAGGAAGCACTTTCATTTTGGGCCGGGAGCGGCGGAAAAGCACATTAACCCGCCCGAGCCCGCGGCACAGCGCGGAGCCGGGCAGGTGCCACCCCGGGGGCCGGAGGAGCGCGGCCGGGCCGGGGCCGCCTCCGCCCGCCCTGCCCTGCCCTGCCCTGCCCGCCCCCAGGACGCACCGCCCCCGCGCCCCGGTACCTGAGGAGCCCACACAGGCACAGCCCTCCCGCCACCATCTTGGGCAGCGCTGCGTCGCCTCCCCGGCGGAAAGGGAGGTTCCCGGCCGGCGGGGCGGGACCAGCCGGGCAGCGACTCCTGGCTGGCAGCGCCGCGGAGGGGCGGGAGCGGCGCTGCCTCCGCCTCCGCCTCCGCCTCCGCCTCCGCCTCCGCCTCCGCCTCCGCCTCCGCCTCCGCCTCCGCCTCCGCCTCCGCCTCCGCCTCCGCCTCCGCCTCCGCCTCCGCCTCCGCCTCCGCCTCCGCCTCCGCCTCCGCCTCCGCCTCCGCCTCCGCCTCCGCCTCCGCCTCCGCCTCCGCCTCCGCCTCCGCCTCCGCCTCCGCCTCCGCCTCCGCCTCCGCCTCCGCCTCCGCCTCCGCCTCCGCCTCCGCCTCCGCCTCCGCCTCCGCCTCCGCCTCCGCCTCCGCCTCCGCCTCCGCCTCCGCCTCCGCCTCCGCCTCCGCCTCCGCCTCCGCCTCCGCCTCCGCCTCCGCCTCCGCCTCCGCCTCCGCCTCCGCCTCCGCCTCCGCCTCCGCCTCCGCCTCCGCCTCCGCCTCCGCCTCCGCCTCCGCCTCCGCCTCCGCCTCCGCCTCCGCCTCCGCCTCCGCCTCCGCCTCCGCCTCCGCCTCCGCCTCCGCCTCCGCCTCCGCCTCCGCCTCCGCCTCCGCCTCCGCCTCCGCCTCCGCCTCCGCCTCCGCCTCCGCCTCCGCCTCCGCCTCCGTCTCGCCCCACCCAGCAACACGGAGCCGGCACCCCGTGGAAGAAGTGGAGGGCAGTAGGTTGTTGGGAGCGCTGTGCTGCTGCATGGAGCGTTTTTCCCAGAGATGCCGGAAGAGAGTGGACAAGAGCACATTCCTGGCAGAGTTTAGTCAGACATAACACGGGCTGCTCCCTGAATTGCATTGCGGCCTCCTCAAGTGACGTCCTCGGATTCCTTGGGCAGGATGGAAGAGAGGGCGCTGTGAGGAGGCGGAGGCCTCCCGGGGACAAGGGGTTTATTCTGCATTCCACGCTCCCCCAGGTTTTGCCTGTGTAAATGCTGGCCCTTCTCGTTGGCCAGGAGAGGATGTCCTTCAATGAGCTCCATGTCCTGACTTGCAGCCCTACCGCAATCTCCTGCTTGTCAGTGAATCCCTCATTATCGCGAGGCAGCTGCCAGTGACTGTGTGCAGGTTAACGTTGTGAGGCCGAGGGCAGGGTGTCCGACACAGGCTGCGCCTCCAAAAGGATCCCCATGATCATGGGGACAGTTGCCACTGGAGTTATCTCTGTCCAATATACTTTTTGCCCCATTTTGTCTTGATTGGAGAGTATATGCACAGACCAGAGGGTCAGTGTAGCGGGAAGACTTAATGGTGCTGGTTTTTCAAAATACTGATGATGATGTGTCAGTCCACGTCAAGTCTTCATGTTCCTAAAATGTCATCCTTGGAACAACATAGGGAACTCACCCTGATCTCTGAGGTCCTGGGAAGCATTGGGTGAAGCTACCAGACTCTCTAGATCAGGAGAGACTTTGACAGAACAATCCAAAACATTTCTGATCTCCTGTCACATTGCTACATGCTTCTTTCCCCACCACCAGATTCTCGATTTTAAAATAATAAAATGCTTTATGTGGTAACTTTGGTCCAGATAACTCATTCTTCAGTCTCTTGCAGAGTTGAAGCTGTCCAAAATTTGAGGGAGTTTCAAACCTTGTTTCTTTAAAGAATCTGTGATCCTTCAGCCTCTTTGAGGTCAGCATGATCTAATTCATGTTCTAGTCACCGGTGCATTTTGAGGTCTTGTAGTTGTTAGGGATGTTTGTGAAAGTCATCCTGTGTCTTCTGCATGAGAAGACTGCAGGCTGGAAAATGATGAATCATTAATTTATGTGGCCACTGCTATAACCAGAAGCAGAGAGACAAAGGCTCTGCTTTAGTGGGAGTGAGAAAAGTCCAGCTTAAACTATGGTTATTTAGTTCTGACCTGCCTGGATTGAGTTTTCCATTTAGGAGGACTCACCCTGTGAGAGTGAAACTGGAAATGTGGGAACTCAGAATTTTATTGGTTGTTTTACTGATGTTTTTATTTAAATATTTTGACTCTCCTAAGTACCACTGGTTGTAGGTTTTACCAGGACGTCTCTATGTAAGCAGGTAATTTGGAAGAGGTCTCTGGGAGGTCCAGCAAGCATGGCCCAACATTTCATTTCTGAACCAACAGCTCTCATAAGGAGTATGCAACAGGTATTGCTTTCTCTCCCTGATTCTTTTTCCTCTTCCCTGACAGAGCAGTTGCCTTAAATGCATGTGAAATATTTACAGAATAGATCTCTGCTGGATTTACATCTCTGAACTCAAAACACCTTTCTGTCTTCAACATTTGAAGATTGTTGACCGAGTTCAGAGTAAGAGGCAAGTTATTCTAGGGAACAGGAAGTCCAGACTATTTTAGATGATGAAATTTATGTTTCTCTCCACTGACTTGGGAAGGAGTCCATGGTCACTCCCTTGAAAGGTATGAATCTTACACCAAGTCTTTAAGAAGCTGAAGGGCAACAGGTCACAGCTTAATTAAGGTGAGAATAATGGTGAAGAGTTCCTGGAAGCAAGAAGACTAATTAATGAGGGAGACACCTACATACGTGGCTTTTGACCTTCACTTGCTCATTTAGGGAGAAATCTGTGTGATGGTGGGAGTGTCCAATAGTTTTCTCAGCTCTAATAATTTACAGTTCATGGAATCACAGAATGTCTGAGGTGGGGAGGAATTGGTTGGATGGATGCAGCCAGAGAGTTGTGGTCAATGGCTCAATGCCTAGGTGCTTCACCTGGATTGGGGCAATCCCAGACATGAGGACAGAGTAGAAGATGTCATTGAGAGAAGCCCTGCAGAGAAGGACTTAGGGGTTCTCATGGGCAAAAAGCTGGAGAGGAGCTGGCAATGTGCAATTGCAGTGCAGAAGGCCAACAGCATCCTGGGCAGCATCAAAAACAGTGTGGCCAGCAGAGTGAGGGAGGGAATTCTGCTGCTCTGCTCCACTCTGGTGAGACCCCACCTGGCGTGCTGCATCCAGCTCTGGGGACTTCAACACAGAAAAGACAGGGACCTGTTGGAGCAAGTCCAGTGGAGGGCCATGAAGATGGTCAAAGAGCTGGAATATCTCCCCTATGAAGACAGGCTGTGAGTGTTGGGGCTGTTAAGACTGAAGAAGAGAAGGCTCCAGGGACACCCCAGGAGCCTTCCAGCACATAAAGAGGGCTTATAAAAAAGAGGAAGGGTGACTTTTTGCATGGACAGATAGTGATAGGACAAGGGGAAACAGTTTTAAATTAAAAGAGGAGAAATTCAGATTACATGTTAGGAAGAAATTCTTTACTGTGAGGGGGCAACAGGCTACCCAGAGAAGTTCTGGATTTCCCATCATTGGAAGTGTTCAAGGCCAGGTTTGGATGGAGCCCTGAGAAACCTGATCTAGTGGGTAGCATCCTTGACCACAGTAGAGGAGTTAGATCTAAAAGATCTTTAATGTCCCTTCCAACCCAAACCTTTCTATGATTCTGTGGCCTTTGGAGGCCATCTTCTCCAGCTCCCCTGCCCAAACTGAATACCTAGAGCAGATTGTCCAGGGCTGAGTCCAGATGAGTTTTGAATACCTCCAAGGATGGACACTGCACAGCCTCCCTGTGTAACCTGTGCCAGTGCTTGGTCACCCTTACAGTAAAGAAATGTTTCCTGATGTTCAGAGGGAACTTTCCATGTTTCAGTTTGTGCCCATCACCTCTGGTCCTGTCACTGGACCCCAGTGAAAAGAGCCTAGCTCCTCTTTTCACCCTCCCTTCACACACTGAAGGCCTCACCAACCCTTGTCAAGGCTTGAACAATCCCAGTTCCTTCAGCCTTTCCTCACAGAAAAATTGTCCCATGCTCTTAATCATCTTAGTTGCTTTATTTTTTTTCTTAGTCCCTCTAGCGATAATTAAAACCAGATGTATTAATTCTTTCAAAGTTGTTCTGGTAGCTTTTCTTTAATCACAGAGTTTTCAGCTGCTGATGTGAGCAGTATGAAACCTGTGTGCTGCCAGACTTGCAGACTGCAAAGCTTACCTTTAATGTGTGAATGTCCAACACCAGCTAATTAATCGAGTCATCGGCTCTTCCCGACTTTCCCGCCTTCATTCATATATAGCAGAGGATATTGCATGCATGCATTTAGGGTACTGACAAGAACTTTAGCAGGAGCAGTGATGAGCTCTCTGTGGTGTTCCCACTCCAGCAGTGAGAATGCTATTCAAAACCTTGTCTTGTAGAACCTTGTAGAAATTCCACAAGGCTGACATGCCAGCGAAAGTAAACTAGCCTTGTTATGAAGTCAGTTTTGTTTTCACCTTCCCAGAGATGTACCAAGTTTTTAATCTTTTGTTGCCTCTGTAAGCTTTTTTGGTCCTGTTTTAATTGCTTTCCTTATTAAGCTTTTTACTCTAATGCAAATGGGCTTTTTAAAGTGAAGAGTATTTAGAAAAAATAGCAGAATCCACTCACTGTATGTTCTCCCCATGGCTGCAATGCATTTGAGACAATTCCAAAGTATGTTTTTGTAACTCTCATTCTTGCTGAGTAGTCCATGTATGAGTAACTTAATAAGATAAAACCGCTGGCAAGTAATAATAGAAAGAAACTGGATTAATATTGTGTAAGGATATTCATATGACAGTCATGTGGTCTGTTATACTTTCTTTTAGTTACTTTCTTTCAGAAATGTTCACTGTGTAGCACCAAGTCTCTTGTTCAGGGCTGCTGTCTGAGCTATGAAAATGCCTGGGACTGTTTTTAGTAGATGGAATCTCAGATCATTCATATACAGAGTAAGTTTTTTCATTTTGTATGTGTCTTGTGATAGGCTGTTGTACATTACAGTACATTTACTCTTCATTGCATAGTAACAGGAGCAGAAATAAAGTTGCACCAGTTCTATGCTAAATATTTGTGAAGCAAAACCCAAGCATTGATAAGAAATTGTGGCATTGATATACCTAGGCGAAAACACTATGGGGTTGTTTTTACTAATATCTTGTAATATTGAAGTCGCTAAATATAAGCAATTCTAGTAATTTCTTTTTCACTGTCATCTTTAATTCTGGGTTACATGTTCTAGGGCATAGGTGTTCGTGCCACGTATCTGTGAGCAAAAGCTGCTCTGTTTTTTTGGCAAAAGCAATGAAGAAATAAGCAGCTTGGATCTACAGATTATATTTGCAGGAGAGCCCATAAAGCACATTTATTTATATCACCAGGCAATTTTACAGGTTGAACCTATATCTTTTGATTGACAGAAGATTATTTGCACACAAATTGTCCCAGTTGGGTAAGGACCATGAAGGAAAACAAATCAGTTCCTGTAGATTGTGAGAGTGTTTTAAACTCCCATGGATTCTAAATGTCTGCCATTTTTTAGGGTGGCTGAAGGAAACGTTTTCAGGCAACTTAGAGCACTGGCAGAAATGAAATGGCAAATGATGTACCCCTAATGATAACATCACTGAGCTTGCAAAAGAACATTTGGACTCATCTTAAGTTGCAGCTTTTTCAGGTGAAAGTTTGGGATTCTTGAGGAGCTAGGGACCATTTTTGAGGATCTGTGATAGCAGACCCAAGCCCTTTTTGCTTTTCATTCTCCTTTCTGAAGATAGATAGTAATAGATCTGTGGCCATCTGCACCTAATTAGAACATGAAGGGGATCACGAAGGGCCACCTCTTTCACTGTCATACCTTAACACCTGCTCAGATCAACTATGGAAGTCCTCAGGGAGCTGTAAAACTTCACTGTGAAGTTTTTTTACTGAGTGAGGTGCTTCTCTTTTCAAACTTCAAAAGGTTCACATAACCTGTTCACTGCACTGGCTTGTTCAACATGGATTTTGCCACATGTGTTTGTGCGTGCCTCTCTGCCTGTTTCAGGAAGCAAGGAAGAGTGCTATGAAAATCCAAGTTGTTTCACATGGAGCCAGGACAAAGCAGGATTTGCATTCTGTGCTTGTATCTGGCTCCTTGGCACTGATTAGGAAAGAGAAAGGAGCCAGAAACTGCCTGCAGAGCAGGACAGAAGGGAGTTGGAGGAGACTGTTTGGCTAGTCCAGGCATGAGACTTATGGATACTCTGCCTCATCACCTCCTCTGACTTATTTCAATTCCAAGGATGAAGAAGGCTTGAAAGGTTGGTGATTTTCCCATGAAGTAGATTCAATCAAAGATTCTCTTTCAGGGGGCAAACCAGGGCTGCTTAAAAGTAGTTCCCTGCTGCACTACCTTTTCTTTCAACAAGCAGAGGTACCAGGAGGGAATGGTAAATGAATCAAGCCTGAATTTCCATGGCTAACATTTATGCTTTCCAGGAATTGAGGGCAGTTAATAAATCTCAGATGGTTGCTCAGCAACTCCCAGGGTTGGTACCTTCGTTTATGCTGAGCTGCGGAATGCGTTGGTTTTGGCTAAATGTGTCCTTAGAAGAAATATTCTTTGCCTGGAGAGCAGACTGACGTGACCTCTGGAAATAAGAGTATTGCTGAGAGCTGAATAAACTCAGTTTCAGAGTAAGAAAGCTTTTTTGTGTTTTCCTTTTCTCACAGCTTCAGGCTCCCAGGAACTCTTTCTTTAGGAGTCAGATGTCTCCAGATTCCTCTGTGTCCTCATGCAATAAATGAATGCTGTTTTTACAGTGAGTTTGAGTCGTGATGAGCCAGTGTGTGTGTCACAGGAAACAGCCTGAGACAGCGTGTCTGCATTTGAAACCAGGATTTTAACTGTATTTCAATCCAGGTGTTAAATATTTCAGATAAAAATACTTGTAAACAGAAAGAGGTTTACTCTGTATTGCTATTTCCCTTAGATGTTTTTTAAAGCAACTGTTTGTATGGAAGAGATTGCATAAAATTAGCAGCAGTTTCCTGTGTTGATACTTTCATCCCTGACTCTTGCTTTAGTTCTGACATTTGTACCTGAATTCTTACTGAATTAGTGTAGACAGCCAGTGTTATGTTATTCAATAGGGAATTATTGTCAGGTGTTCCAGCAGAAAAAAACAAACAAACATGAAATCAAAAAACAATGACAGCAAATATATTTTCATTTTCATTTTTATTTTTTATTTCTCTTCTTAGTTTCTGTAAGGCTCTGCAGTGAATTGGTATGTCTCTATCCAGACAAGTTCTACTTACTTTCATGGTCATTTGAAGTATGTTTTTTCCACTGATAGAAACTGGCAGCTATGTTTGGCTCTTGTTGAGAGTTTACTGTAAGTTTATGTGAGATATTAGACCTGGACAGGGCACTGTTGTATAGTTCTTAGCCCTGGATAGCAAGTAATTGACAGGACTTTTGTGGAAATGTAAGTTAGCTAAACAGCAGCTCACGTATGTTACAAGTGTAAACTCTGACAGCTGGAAACAGAAAAGCCTCTACTCCATGTTCTCAGCAGAGGTCCCCTCCTCACTTCTTGCCTGCTGTGGCAGAGCAGGTCAGCCAGAGAGCTGGCACATCTTCTTCCCTCTCTAAATTGGGAAGAAAAATGCACCTAAGGGCAGCGCTGTGTTTGGGGAGGCCACAGCTGCTGCCACTCGTGTACCTTCAGTCCCGCCATGAGTGCGGTGATGCTGAGCTCAGGGGTGTGTGAGCAGTGCTGTGGCTTGTTTGCATGTGGAAGGACAGTCGCCTTGTCTTGGCAGCACGTGGCACAGTCCAAAAGGGCAAGAGGTGGAAGGCAGGTGAGAAGGGCCCTCATGCCAGCCTGGCAGGGCTGTACCTGAGCCCTGTGACACAGGGTCACCTAGGAGATTGTGTTCTCTGCAAGAGTGAGACCACAGAGAGGGCTCTAACACCGCCTTGCTTTTTTCTACCCAGTAACTGCAACGAGTCCACAGGGAGAGCAGGGAAAAAGGAAGTAAAAGAACCAAACAAAAAGTGGAAACCCTTCTTCCCAGACAGAGTTTTGCCTGGACCACCGAGAAAGCAGACAGGACTTTGCTCAAGGCACTGTGTTGGAGGAGCCCAGGTGCTGTGGTGAGGAGCACAGCTTTCAAGCTTACTTAGGGATTTGGGAGTTTCTGGAAACTCCTCTCTGTGTATGTAGGTGGTTTCTGCCTGTCTGAGATAGACAGAAATCATTGTTAGGAGAAACTGAATTTGGTCTTGCCTTTTCATATCTAACCTGCTCTAACAAAAGCAGTATTGTTTGTATTTTAGATGTCGCATCTGTAATGCAAACACAAGATACTGTTTGGTTTGGTTTTTTTTTTTTTTCCCTTGAATTCAGAGGCTGAGCAGTTGACTGGCCATAGAACCTGAAATACAAGCTTAAATCAGTGTTATCAGTTTCTGGATTTGTGTTTGTTTTTATTTTTTTTTTTCCGTTTTTTGGTATACTTTACAAATATGATGTGCTTTATGCTGTTTACATAGTCCCAGGTGCCTCATTGTATTAGTTTGCCTGCTACAGGGTGAATGGCTGCTTACTTTGGGAAAAAAAATTAATTAAAAAAATCAGTCCTCTTATTTACTTAAATCACAATTCAGAGACTTATCACTTTATATAATCAAAGTAAGTGTAGGAGATATTTTTTAAATGCTGCAACAAATACTGAGAAATTTTCAAATTTTAAGCAGAAGTAACACTAATTATTTCTTATTTCTAAGTGTGGACAGCAAATATTAGTTCACAAGTAATAGCTCTTTCTGTTTTCTCAAAGTAGCCTTTTAAAATAGTTACTTATGTAATATTACTCATTCTCAAGTTGTATTTTAAATATTGCAGTTAAAATGGGTAAAATGCAGGTCCCTTTTCTCTGCATGGAATTCTAAAAAGCTTTTGCACAAACTTCATGAGACAAAACCAGCTTTGAGCAAGAGCAAATCATGGACAAGATGAGAAAATTAAGCTGGAAATATGGAAGTAAAAAATACTGGGTTTGTTATGGCACTGCCTGACAAGTTCTGCCAGCTTTCTTAAGCTGCTTGGTGCATAAGCAATAGTGGAAATCTTGACTCAAATTAATTCATGCAGATTGCAATTGTTCTTTGCACTTAAACCTTGACCCAAAAGGTGTGCCTTTTTGTGTGATAATAAGGTCAGCCTTGTAGTTTCCAGGTCTTGAAAACAAATTTTTGCAGTATAAAGAGATAACAGAAATTATCATAATGAAACCAACACTTCTAAAAGCAGACAAAGTACCAAGTCCACACAATTTGTGATCATTCAAAAAGCTGTGGAATGAAAAAGATCAGTACATGTTTTGGGGCCCTGTTACAAACAAGGTACTTCTGTGAGTTTTGCTGGTTTTGAGCAAACAAACCTTTTTTAAATATTTGGAGAAGATTGAGTCTGCTTCCTGAAAAACTGAAGCCAAAGTCTGAGCAGATTTGATTTGAATTTAGGTCATCAACTCTTAAGCAATTTTAATCATAGCAGGTAGGAATTTGTTTCCTTGTATTTCAGATTTCTGCAGTTTCCTTTTTTCCTTATAATGTAAGAAATAGTGATCATGCTTCTTCATCTGTTAAAAGAAATATCTGTACCATTTATGCTGTAGAAACACTTGTGTATCTGGTTGCTGCCAGTTTTCTTACAACTGTGGCCGAAGAGTTCTTTCTGATTTTGTGGCTCAAAACTAGGGGCAAATGTAGGTAAAGAGAGAGTTTTGTTGCTTCTTCAATAAAAGTTAGGTATGGCCTTTTTTTTGTGTTTGCTAAGAAGTATGTCAGTTTGGAGAATAAAGGACATAGTTCTGTACCATGAATTTGACCGAGCTTCCACTGAACTTCCAGGTGTGACTGATTGATTCGTGGGGGAAACGGGAGGCTTGAGTTACTTAGTACAACTGAAAAATGCTTGTGGAGCAAGCACAGGGATTTGTTTGAAGAAAAAGTGGATACCTTTACTAACTACTTCCCTTTCCATATAAAGAGGGCCCTGAGAGAGGAGAAATAGTTGTTTCACACAAGGGCTGGGTGTTTCCCTGGTTCACTCTAAAGCAATGTTTAAACAATTTGTTGATACCTGTGAGTTGCCAGCACTGTTGTTTGTGATATTACTGTGAGTTTTGCAATACTTTACTTCCCCCCTGCTTGCTTTTTTTTTTTTTTTTTTTAAACTAAATGCTCAATTTCCTGCAGTTGTATTGTATATGTTAAAACCAAATACAATCTAACTCTACTAAGACTGGGAAAGAGGAGAGGAATTCAATCATTTTAGCTGACTGCATCCTGAAGACAAATTGGGAATAACTCAAAATATTGTCAAACATTAAATGACTTGTGGTTTAGCCTTGTATCATTGTATGCCTCATTATATTTTGGTGATGATTGTATGATTGTATTTTGTGATGATTACATGATTGTATTTTGGTGGTTTAAAATGATGTCTGAAAAGAAGAGTAGGAAAATTATTAACATTCAAAGGCAGACTGGATTTCTAGGGTGATGTATTAATACCAATACATCCCTCTTTGCACTAACTGCTCTAACTTTGCATCCCTTGTGCACATAACTGAACTGGTTCCTCTTGTCTGTCTGATGGATTGCTGCCTTAAGAGTAAGGCTAACTTTTCTGTTGCGTTAAGAGGAAGAAGATTTGGCTAAAATAATCCCCTTTTTGGGGTGATCCAGGTCCAGCTGGATCTCAGGTATCACAGGGACTTGGGACAACTGAATGATGGCCAATTCAGCTCTAAGCATCAAAAATGCCAGTGTGGCTCTGCAAGTCCAAGTGTGCTCAGTAAGAGGCATCATGGTTACAGATGCACAAACAGTGCAATTCACCATAAGTCTGGTTGTGCCCAGTGAGCTTCTGCAGCCAGATCTGAAGTCTGGTGGCATTCAGTAACTCTCACGACCAAATAAAGATAGTGTCATGTATTGAGCAACAGAAATGCAGATTGTTACTGGATTGCTGGTGATAAATACACCATCTGAGAAGCATGTGTGAATACACAAAATATGAATAATACAGCTGGTTATAAAGACATTAAATTGCCAGATGGCTCTATTGGGCTAAAGTATGATTACAAATACAAGATTGCTTTTTAAATGTCCCAAAGAAGCGCTCAGTATAGTTGAGTGTTCGAGTCCTACTTCTTAGGCATTCTTAGGCAAAGGTGGAGCCTCCTTTAGCCTCCTGCCCCACTTAAGCTATATCTATATTGTTTCTTTGAGGGAGGGGACAAAGGGAAAAGTTAAAGTCGATGTCATTCCATGTTTAAGTGTAGTTTGAGAGACTACAGTCATACATGTAAAGCATGTACAGGTTTTAGTCCATTAGCACGTGCAGAGGCATGAAAAGTAATATGTATTTTGAGTTAGTGAAGCAAAGGTCAGCTTTTGCTCACCATTTGGGTCATTCTTGTGGCTTAGTTCCTGTTAGCTGCACTGTCTTAAACAGGACATGACCACAACACATCTGTGCTGCTCCACCCTTTCTTTCATGCCTCCCTTAGAGTGATACATCAAGCTCCTTCAGTGTTTCTGCTCCTAAGGTGTGCAGCACTTTGTGCCTGGTGAACTACAGCCAATGCGTGTGCTCTTTCTCACTGAACTTTGTTTTTCATTCTTTTTCCCCACACAGATTAAAGAAATATGACCCCCTAACCTCCTAGTCCCCATTTTTTTCCTTCAACCCAAGCATCTCATCTTTCAAGGCGTTGTTAAGACTATTTAAGATGCTTTCTTTGGTTACGGAAGCAGAGGGATTAGACGCAGGCCAGGGTATCCTATAAAGCCAAGGATGAATGCACCTGGGAAACAAAATTTATATAAGAACACATTGTTCTTTTGTGTTTATCATGTAGCCCGATAATGCAGATAACATAAAAGGGAAAACCCATGTTTGATCAGCTTTGAGCCTTTAAATCAAAGGGATTTAATTTTCTTGGAACGTCCT
This sequence comes from Leptocoma aspasia, assembly GCA_013399835.1. Classification (NCBI taxonomy): domain Eukaryota; kingdom Metazoa; phylum Chordata; class Aves; order Passeriformes; family Nectariniidae; genus Leptocoma; species Leptocoma aspasia. The sequence continues at coordinate 328,712 of VXAX01001249.1, read as the reverse complement.
ATGTTTTTCTGACATTAAAATGCAAACACTGTTGCCAGACACTAGCAGAAAGCTGCAAAGGCAGCAGGCATGTTTTCTATTTGCCATCTGAATTTCATACTACCAAGCTGGAATGATTCCTCCTGGTGAAAATCCTAAGCTCTGCAAAGTCCTGCCTTAAAAGAGTGGTACTGTTATCAGATGAGAAGGGCAATATTGCCTTTCCTATTTCACCCTCAGTCTGCAGCTGACACAATTAGCTAGACTCTAAAGGGGCAATTAAATGAGATAGAATAGAGAAAATAATTTGGAAACCAGTAGCAGTCTGTTGGAGTGCAGCAGCAGCAATCAAAGAGGTTAATTCCAAGCATCTGCCTCACTTCCCTGGCAGATGTTGCCAGCCTTGAGGTGCCAATATTGGATCCCTTCCTGAAGTGTCTCCTGAACCATAAGAGAGTTGTGCAGTGATTGAGATGGGGCAGAACCTCTGAGCTTTCAGTCTCATGTATTAATGTAAATAGGAATTACTTAGCTTTGAAAGATTCTCAGTGGTTTCTGCTTTGTGACTGGTGCCCCTTCTCCAAGAGCTGCTCAAGACTTTGTCAGCTGCACAGGTTTCTTTTGCCACTGCTCTGCTCTAGCCCACAGCTAGACCAGGTACTTAAAGTGGTTAAAATTTATTTTATGTCCCTTTTGTCTGAAGAACTATAGCAAGCTTTCTTTCCCCAGCCAAATCCTTCTTTTTAATGTGGATAAATGTGTTGTAAACTGAATGTGCTCAAAGCACAACTTCATGTGTTTGTTCTCTATCTCCAAATCAGTATTCAGGGCTCTACTAAAGGCAAAGGACTGTGGGGCACTAAGCAAGAATTTCTCTCCATTGCTAAAACAAACAGCTTTTTATCTTAGGGTTGCTCAGAAGTTGTGGGGGGAAAAAAGCTGATTGAGGGGAATTGGAGAGAAGATACTTATTCAACATCTTGTTGCTCTGTCAGTCTAAGCTGAGCTTTGCTGGTGAACCTGAAATGAAGGAAAAAAACCCTCTAAGTTGTTTTCACAGGCTTTTTCATCACAGTATATTTTTGAATATTAGTTACCTGAAGAAACATGCTTAGTAGGGTTTGGGATATTTTTAATAGCAAAGATACTATCAGAGATGAGTGGATCAAATATATGCTTTACTGATGGTCAGAAACTGGAATTCCTGTTCCCTTAGAAAATCAAGAATTTGAAATTGCCATTATTTGGAATTAGAACACAGAGCTGAATTTCTCAATATCTTTGATTTGGGATAAGAGGCCTGTTTTATTTTAGAAGGATGAATATTAGTTTTTAAATTTATGTATGTATTTAGTATGTAGACTTAGCTTTGGTATTTAAACACGTTTTACTGAAATTTTTCATGTAAGTCAAATTGTATGATTTTCAGTTGCTTATTTCAAAACCAGTTAAAATCAGTAACTCCTGAATTTTTTTCACCTTTAGCACAATTTTCTTTTTCAGAAAAGTGTTCGAACTGAAATCAGATGTGGCTCTAATTGGTTTGATAAATGTAGAACAAACATAGACACTTTGTAGTAATTCTCTTTAGAAGGGCCATTTCTCAAAATGTTTTTAAACATTTTAAACATTTAATTTAAAAAAATTTAATGCTATCACTGATTTTTTATATTAAGACAATGATGCAGAATAGTACTGCAGTGGTATTTGGAGTTTCGCCTCCCTGGCAGAAGATCCTCTTTTTCCAAGAACTGAGGATCCATAGCTGTGGGGAGATTATGACAGGGAGACAAGGTAGGATGCTAACATCCTGCATTGTGGCTTTCTGGATGACTCCCCATGTGACAGGGGTGTGAGGGGTGTACCTCTGCCTTCAGAAGTAAGAAGAATCTGAATTTGTCCTGTAATTGTTTTTTGGCAAAGCTAGCTGGTGATAAAGAGGCACATTATAGAAATTATAAATATTATACTAATTCTTTTGTGAGGTGGAGTGTCTGTCATTTATCACTCAGGTTTTCGTGATGCAACAGAGATATATGTTAAGTTTTTACCCTGAGTGCTAACCTCTGGGTTAGCATGGGAGTAAATCTGTTACTTTTTCCAACAAGTCCAAGAGATTCTGATTAAATTTAAAACGATTATTTTAAGGCTTTCATGTGCAGTGATGTCACTGCACAGGCAGGAAGGGTGGAAATTGCTAATAAATAAATAATAACATCTGTTACATTTTATAAATCTTACAAATGCATAAATGCATGGCCCTGTTCAGCAGTGCCTTCAGAAGTGCACTGCACTACTGTGGACTTGGGAACAGGAGATCCCACTTGCTGCATTAGCATTGTGCTGTGAATTTGCTGTGGGCAATCCCAGAGAAATATATTCAGGCTTGGCTCAAGGCACTTCTAGTGGTGGTACCTCTTGTGTGCCTGGCTGCCTAAACTGGATGTTCCTGCTATTGCCCAGAGAATTTAAGGAGAATATATTTTATTTCTTGCCTTTCTGGCACTAATTACTCATTTAATTTTGTTTGGATCATTGGTTTTTAGTAAAGCTTGCTGATGGTAAAGTGGCACATTTTCAAAAGTGTAAATATTGTACTCACTCTTTTGTTTTCCCTCTTGAAACAAAGAACGAATGTTCTTGTGCTCTGAATGAAAGACCTTTGGTCTAGGAGCCTTATCTAATTAGGTAGTCGTGGGCATGTTTTCAGTGTTAAAAGGGACTTCATTTTATGCAAGAAACCCCCGGTAATTTCATGGAAGGAGGAAATGGAACCGCGTTTTCCCTGTGTAGGAGCTGTGATTATGCACATGGCCACAAGGAGCTGATGCCCGTCTGTGTGAGCTGGTTACGCACTGGCTGCTGCACACAGGTCATGTTTGAGCAGCTTGTGAAAGGCAGCCTTGGCTGAGCCTGCTGCAACGCCGTGTGCAGAGATCAGCAGTGCCCGACGCAGTTGGGAAAGCACGAGGGATGCCAATTGGTGGGAAACATTTAAACTGGCAGGGAGAGCAGGTAGCTGAGTGCAGCAAGCAGCCTACATAAGCCTACACAGGTTCCATCTGGGATTTTGTGATGAATGCCTAATAAGCACATGGATTAGACGGGCTGAACTCTTCAAGCTGTTGTAAATGTAGCTGAAAGAAGCGTGGCTTGTAGGACTTTTGTTTGGCGTTGCAATATTTAAAGTTCTGAAAAGTAATGGAGCGAAAACTGGAAAATAAAATGAAAAAGGAACTGTCCTACTTGGCTACTTTAAACGACAGAAACATATCCCTGGTGTCTATTCGTAAGCAGCAGGCAGCTTGTGATGTGCCTGAACTACTGATTATTGGTGAAAAGTCCAAGACGGCACCTCCGGTAAAAGCAAGCAGTAACTTGCAGAAAGAAGAGAAACTTTTGCAGAGTCACTCCATGGGAATGACAGAAGTCAGTACAGTTGGAAGACAGGTCAGTGAGTGCTGGGGTGTGTGTGTGTGTGTGTGTGTGTGTGTGTGTGTATTGGGAGGAAGGTGGTGTTTCTGAACTGGTGAATTTAAAACAAAGCATGTTGGACATGGGTTGTATATTAAAGGAGGTTAACCCTTCTTTATCTAAATTGTCTCGACCCCCAGCATGGAGGCCAGCCCCATAACAAGCAGTACAAATGCAAAGTGCTCTGGGGATCCTCTGAAAATAATATTTGAAATGAGATGTTAATGATGACTTATGCTGTAGAAGCTAATGAGCATTTTTTCAGCTCCACCTCTAATAATAGAGTGGTGATTCTTAGGAAGGAAACATAATAGTATTTCTCCTTTTGAACTCCAATTGCTCCAGTAGTTTGACAGAAGCTCATACTAGCTTAGAGTAAAAGAAATTGCAGAAATATTAAAACATCCTTATTGTAGGTGAGTAGTTTATTTTTATCTACTAAGTGGGTGCTAGTGAAGTTCTTGATAAATACATCTGTGCAATTGTTTTTTTTAATTCAGTGTTGTATATAACTGGGGTATTTTTGGAGATTAACTGTAGTGGTGAAGAGTCTTAGAAAGATCAATGCTGAAAGAAACATGATGAGCTTTATTATTTCAAAAGAGTTTTGCTGTTTAAAATGTATGTACACTGAAGTAATGTTGTTTGGATCAGTGAATATTGTGAATATTTAAGGAAAAGAAAGCGTCAGACCAAAGCTCAGTTGGTTGGAGCATGGTACAAATAATGCCAAGGCTGCAGGTTTGATTCCTGCATGAACTGTTTGCTGAAGAATTGGGCTTGATGGTCCTTGTGGGTCTCTTCCAACTCAGAAGGTTCTGTGATTCTGTGTTTTCATGTACTTTGAAACTATGTATCCTTAGAATGGCTCAAATAGTGTGAGACTGGAATGAAATAACAGCCAGAAGAGACCAAGTACACCTGAAGGCTTTTTCTGCCTCGAGTTGCTTCTTTTATATAATTATAAATTATAAAAGTTTATAAATTATAAATGTTTGTTAGAAAACAATCATGACATAAATGTTTTTGTTCTACCAAAGGATCTCTTCTCTGTATTCAGTTCACTGGGATATATGTTGCTTGTACTTGTGCTGTGAAGAACATCACAAAGAGATTTGCCTTGTTTTAATTCTAAATTAGAAACATTTCATTTACAGCAAGCCTTTCCCCTTTCCCATAAACCAAACTTGGTTTACACAGCTCCCTCTAATTTAAAAGTGCCTGTTAAGGTCTCTGAGTGTTGTTGACTACAGTATAGGTGTCATTTTAGTAAGACTGGCTGCAACTGCCTAAATCTTTCCCTATCATCTGTACTGTTAGAGAAGCCTGATCCCAGATGGGAAATAGCAGTCCCTTGGCAGAAGCATTAGTATAAATAACTTAGTATTTTGGAAACAAAAGCCTCATAAAGGCTGCTTTGTAGTAATAACCTCCTTGAATCTTGATATTCAGGTTTAGAAGGTGTTTTTTCCCTCCTTTAAGACTCAGGAACTGTTTGAAAAGTAACACATTGTGTTGTAAGTAGTTACTGAATATAGTAGATACTGACATTTGTTAATCTGCGTTTGGGAGACGAAAGGAGAAAGAACAACCGGTTATGATCTAATACATTTAAACCATATCTTCTAATGAGATACACTGAAAAGTGTTAAGGAGGATGAGGATTGAATTTCTGGCTCCTGTGTGCCGTAGTGCTGCTACAGGCAAAAAATTGAAGACTCGTGACCTTTGATGTTTTTGTGGCTGCTCTGCCCTCATTTTGTTGTTCACTGTCTGCCTATAATAAACTGGGAAACATCTGAAGCGTTTAATTATTAGTGTGTGGCTTTTCAGTTGTGTGCTGCTGCCACCTGAATGCAAAGCCATGAATCAGGCAGTTGTGAAAGAAGGAAGTAGGGAAGGTAAAACTCCTACAGATAAGATAATTCTTCGGCAGTTGTGCGCTCAAAGGGTAAGAGGGCGAAAACTAATTTCAGCCCACAGAGGTACAGGGAAAAGAGCAGCCAAAAACTTCAGGAAATAGTGGATAGGAGGTTCAGTAACCTCCAGCATTTGTGGATGAGCAGGCAGGGAGAAGCAGAGGGGGAGGTGCTGAGTGGGCCAGGCCCCATCTCCTCCCCAGCTGATTGCCTGGCATCACTTTCAGGAGCCTGGTGCTTGAGTTTTAGGATGTGAAAGTTGCATCCCTGCAGACCAGGCAAAGGAGGGCAGGAGAGCAGTGCCAGAGGAGCGGGGAAAGCTTTGCTGGATGAGCAGAGAGGAGCAGTGCTGTGCTGGATCTTGGTGTGGGTGATGCTCAGGGGGCTGTGGAGTGCACCTGTCACAACCTCAGCCTCCTGCTGCAGAGGCCAGGAGTCTTATACCGGCATTTTGGAGGTGGCTGCACCTCTTGGGAAGGGGAAACAGGTAGACAGATGGCTTTCCTGGTGACAGGCCACCCCATGAGGTGACCATGAAACACAGCAATGGAGGCAGCATGGGGACTCAGCAACGGGTGGCTGGTGGCTGCGCTGTGAAGCCAAGCAAGGCACAAACCTTGTTGAGTTCACAGCCATGGTGTTGCATCCATTCTCACGACATGGGTCGCCATGTGTGCATGTGTGAGGGTCTTACCCAGTGCTGTGGTTTCCTTGTTTTGGGTTTTTTTTCTGAGTCCAGTGTTTTTCTCAGATTTATTATCCCTTCACTGCTTGAACTCTCAGCCTTTGCTGAGAATGGGAATATCCAAAAGATATCCCCATTTGAATGGGACTATCCAAAAGAAGGAGCCTGTTTTGGGGGACCATGGGTCAGCATGATGCTAGGACAGCTAGCTAAGGGCAGCTCTCAATGGGGAGGGTTTGCCCCGCCAGCCATACAGACCATGGGCAAGGACTACCTTTCCCAAATGAACCTGCCATGAACTCTGGATGCTTTGATGCCAAGAGCTCTGTGCCAAAACAGGGCTCAAGATTTGGTACTTCAAATCCAGCAGCATCTCCCCTGCCTTGCTCCACCTCCATGCTTTCACAAAAAGTTAGTCCAGCCCCAGGGCATATTCCTGTTGGATGATCTTCCTGCTGGCTGGAGGCAGTCTGAAAGGGGAGCATGAGCCTTTGCCTCTTCCAGCTGTTCCCAAGCCCTGCTTTGCCCCAGGACAGGAATGAGTGCTAGAGCTCCTGTCTGGGACATTAAGGGTTGTTCTACATGCCTTGTTTCTTGCTTTGAAATCCTCATACTGGGATTTGGGCTTCACATGCCATACTCCTGCACATTTGCTACTCATCTTGGGTCTGGTTCAGAGCTTCTTCTCTAGATTCAAGTGTTTTCCAACCAGTTAGTTCTGGTGCTTTCTTCAAAGCTCTCGCCATCTACTTCTGATTCTGTGTCAATGTTCTCAAATTTCTTCAATTTTTTTGTGCTGTTCATATGAGCTTCATAACTTCTTTGTGTCAGGATTCTTAGCTTTCAGAGTAGAGACTCGCTCTGCTGTGCACTTTCAGTTCCAACTTTTACATGCAGAACAAAGGAGGGAAAGAATTAGCATAATTTCATGTGTAATTATTTGCATATTCTTCGCATAGATACTGTAAAAATGTGCGTGAGACTGGTAGAGCAAACAGACTTGGTGTATACCTGCCCTTAAAAGTGAGCCATTCTCCTTTGGTGCTAGAGACAAAAGAGTAACTATGACCAGTTCTTTCACACATTCCCTTCTGGATGTAAAGTCAGATGCATTTCCATTATTTTGTTCATATTTGTCTCTAGGCAGAAAAAAGCAGAAGGGGCAATGCTTGAGACTCCCAAGGACGCTTTTGGGCATTTTTGGTGGTGATTGCTTTTCTGATCCTCTTGCAGATAGTGTCTCTGAATTACTATACAGCCTCATAGATGCCATTTTGTGGGCGTGGGTGCTAGCTGGTGTCAGGAAACTCTTTTCTGAGACCCAGCATGTGCCTGAGTAAAACTATGGACGCATTTCTGTACGCCTTATCTTTGTGTCCTAACATGAATCTGCTGTTTTCTTCTTGTCTGGTGTAGAAGCACCCTTCTTGCAAATACACACATAGATGTATTTCTGTCTATTCTGCTTTTGTGGTCTTTTTGAAGCTGTTAAAAACAATACTAAAGGCTTTGTAAATACTTTATTTGTACCTGTGTACATTTCTTGGTTTTGGGGGGAGTTTCTTCAATGTTTTGGCACTTGTGTGTTTTGTTTTTTCTTTAAGGGAAAGAAGCTTTTTAGTTTTCTTATATCCACATCCCCTCTCTAATTTTTCCTTGTTTTTTAAAAATTTGTGTGCAAGGATTTTTCTCCTACAGCGCATAAGCATCTGGTGTTGACAAGTAGCAAAGAAAATATTTTTGCCAATTCTTCTAAATGTTGGGATAGCTTTTTATGCAAAACAAAAAGCAGTGACCAAGTTTTGAAGTTTCTGTGGCTTGCAATGCATTGAAGTAGTAGGATCAGTCCTTGCTTTTATATTTTTCAAAAGACTGGATAACAAGAAATACCCTCTAATCTTTTTACATTATTAATTTGAATTGCTTTTATGTCACGAGGTACCTAGGAAAACTGAGACAGTGAGTGAGTATGGGGGTGGAGGGAACACAGTGGAGGACATAAGGCCTGTGATTGTTCCTGAGTTTCATCTGCAAGTGGTGGCCAGACAGGCAGTGAAGCAGAAAGTGGCAGATGCTCGTCTCCTCCACTTGTGCTCTGTTTCACCAAAGGATGCAGAAGGCAAAATACCTTTGTTCTGCAAGCCAAAGTACATGCACAGGGTGAGCTTCTGTAATTGTCACACAGATTTCACTGGGTGTTTTTGATAAGAGCAGGCCACTGTGAGCAGTGTCCCTGGGGGACTGGGGACAGGGAAGAGGGGATGATGGGCAATATTCACATAACGCTTCTTGAGGCAGAATTTGCAATAAATGCGAGTTTGAGTTTAGGCCGCATTTGAATTGTGATGGTTGGGAGACTGTTTTCAGATGGGTTTTTTTTTCCCATGCATAAGGCTAGATTATTATTTCAAATTGTGGGAAGTCACAATAGGAGGACACAGGAAGGGGGGTGTCTTGGTTATCTTTGTGTGGTGCTTAAACAGGGCACCAGCTTCACAGGGAAGTCTGATTAAATATTAATGCTTTGTTTTGAAAGGAGGTGCTTGTGGCACATTTCTGTGTATGTTGGGGATTTCACTAACTTATGGGAAGTGCAAGGAAAGCAGTGTCCTGGGTGCTGCCAGGCTTGTGGGAGGAGGAGGCAAAAGGTGATGCTGGGTCTAAAATATTCCTCTGACTCTTCTTCCCCAGCATCCCTGGACTGCAGCTGTGAGGCCAAGCAGAAGGTGGGGAGCAGGAGGGAGAGTTTGCTGTCAGGATAGTTGAGGGGCTGCACCATAACCTTGAAGAGTTGAACTTGCTCATTCCTCCTCCTGTTCTAACAAATACAATATAGAAAAGACTGAAAGCAAATTTCTTGTCTTAAGTTTTTGCTGTTTTTGTGACCCCAGACCTCATTATTCCCAAGCTGTCTAAGCGTGAAACAAAATCAAGTTAATGAATTTTGAATACTGCATCAAATGAACTGGATGCAGTCTAGCGTTACTAAGCAGCCTAAATGCTTCTCATCCATGCTGTGGTACTGAGAAGGAAGATTTCTTGTGGGTCATAGGAACAGGATCTGCAGTACTGAGCCTGATCCAGTGGGCCCTTTTCCAGGCTCTCCCTGCAGTAATGGCCAGCATCAGGTGTTTTATTGAATATCAGAGAGCCCAAGGCTTTGCCGGCATGAGAATAGATTTATCCTCGTAGCTTTCATCGAGATCTCTAGTATTTAAAGCTGCCTTAAGTCATGGACATGAATTTTCATGTTCTTTCCATGAAATCTGACAATCTAGGACTTGTCCCTGCCCTTTTCAATCTTTCTCATTGCATGGGTCCAGCAACTGGAGACAGAGTCTGTGCTCCCGATACTTGTTCTGTGAGAAGCGTTGGCACTTTTTTTTCCCTAAATATTTCATTTTCAATTGAATTGAGTGCATTCAGCTGTAGAGTTCCAGTATTGCAGAGCCCATGATCTGACTGAGAGATAGTTCACTTCTGGCTGGCCTATTTCCTTGTGGGTCATTCTGAAAATCAGTTTTGGATCAAATCAGTGAGTTACTGTAGCACAATCTATAGTCTTAGGTGCCCCACAAGTTTATTTAAATAAAATTAAACCATAGTGAAAACATCTGCTTATAGTTCTGTGTCTTTCAAGGTCTTTGTTAGATATAGATTTCAAGTTAAAAGGATTATATATTAAATGCAGATATCCCAGGCCTTTGTGTGCAGGCATGTAGCTCTTCAAATATCATGGAGCTGACCCTCCCTGCACCTACTTGTTTCAGGCTTCTGGAAAAGTCATGATCTGTTTTCTTGGGCTTTTTGGTTTCCTTTGGTTTGGTTTGAACTCCTCCTGGGAAGTAGCAGGTTGTCCAAACTGAGCCAGTTTATGACATTCTTGGAGAGGCAGGCAGCACACTCTCTACTGTGACCCACTGTGCCAGTGACACTGTACTCTGAAGAGCAGCTCAGGCTGTGTGATGGAAGTGTCCTGTGGCTGCAGAGAACTCAAGTTTTAAATTACTTGGTTGGCATAGGAATATTGAGTCAATTCTGCTCTCATATCCCTAGTCAGTATTTTCCAAATTGCTGCTCAAGAGACTGTCAGAAGCCTCATTCATCATCATGGGCATAACTCACTGGTAATATATTCAAAGTGTAAAATAATATTGGAAAGAGTTTTGGCCACATAGACTAACTTGAGAGCACTTCTAGTATGTGCTTGAGAGCATATGAAGACTGTTGTTGCTTTCACAGGTCTGAGGATACATGCATTTATTTTTATTTTCCACTTTCTCCTTAGGCTTTGTCGAACATTGATTCTCCTCCTGGTTGTGAGCTGAAGCCAAAAATGAAACATAATTTTGCTTTTGACAACATGGGCTATGAGGAGAGCTCTGAAACCATGCCCTCTCCACCTTCCCAAGAGCATACTGTGGTAGTCAACATTGTGGGAATGACTTGCCAATCATGTGTGCAGTCAATAGAAGGCCAAATTTCCAAGGTGAAGGGCATTTTGAGAATTAAAGTCTCCCTTGAACAGAACAATGCTGTTATCAAGTATCTGCAGTCGGAAATAAACCCTGAACAGATTTGCCAGGAAATTCTGGATATGGGCTTTGATGCCAACATAGCAGAAGAGAAGTTGACAACAGCAACTATAAATTTGCCAAGCTTGAAAGAAGCAGTAGCTAAGCTTCGGGTAGAAGGCATGACATGTCAGTCCTGTGTCACCAACATTGAAGGAAAGATTAGGAAACTGCATGGTGTAGCAAAAATCAAGGTGTCACTTGATAACCAAGAAGCAATTATTGTTTACCATCCTTACATCATTCAGCCTGATGACCTCAAGAGACACATCAGTGACCTGGGGTATGACTGCACCATTAAAAGTAAATCAGCCCCTTTGAAGCTGGGTGCCCTTGATCTCCAGCGCTTGCAGAATGCAAACCCCAGGGAAACACCTGCAAGTCTCCGGAGTGATGGGCTGGATCTGCTGGTCACCGAGATGGGTAGCACAGCAACAGTGACTGTACAGATAGAGGGCATGCACTGCAAGTCCTGTGTCAGAAACATCGAAGGAAATATATCAGATCTTCCTGGCCTAAAAAGTATTAAAGTGTCTTTGGAGCATAAATGTGCTGTGGTACAGTATAGCCCAGATTTAACCACCCTGTCAGCTTTGCAGCAAGCTATCGAATCCCTTCCACCTGGAAACTTTAAAGTAAGCCTCCTTAGTGGTTCAGAAACAAATAAAGCAGAATCTCCCTCAGATGCTTTCATGTACAATGTCGTCAGACAGCCACCACAAGGCAGGACACATACAGCTGTTATTAAGATTGATGGCATGACCTGCAATTCTTGTGTACAGTCCATAGAAGGGGCCGTGTCACAGAGGCAAGGAGTGCAGTGTGTAGCAGTTTCTCTAGCTGGCAGTACTGGGACCATTCACTATGATCCAGCTGTCACTAGTGGAGAAGACTTAAGAGCTGCTATAGAAGACATGGGATTTGATGCCTCTGTGCTGACAGGTAACTGTTTTTTCTTCCATGGGTAGCGTGCCAAGGTGGGTCATGCAACGTCTGCATTGAGATTCCTTTCTGGAGAGAAACTCTTAAAGCATCACATTGACATTGTCTCTTCTGAATGCCTGGTCTGATCCAACCTCACTTAGCAAGGGAGAGAGGTTTCAGGTGTAAAGCATCTTGTTTCAGCCCTTAATACCTGCAGCAGTGGGCGTAAGAGCTGAGTTAGATTATGAAGCCAAAAGGTCTGAGGTACAAAGCCTTTCAAATAGCTCATCCCCTTACCCCCTGACATAGGTTTCCTCCTATGTTTACAGGCTGCTGTAAGTAGATTTATCAAATCAAATGTTTACATTTATGTTCCAGAATACTAAAACCTGCAAACTTAATGAAGTATCTTTCATTTAAAACCACTTTTTACCTAGCTAAAACCTCTTTTTAGTGTCTTTAGCCTTTGACCTTTATTTCTTGAGTATTTTTACCTGCCTTACTTCACTAAACCTTGCTTTGAGCATGGAAAGGGCCAAAACACAGGTACTCTTTGGTGGAAACAGCGGCTTTTACGTGTCAGCTGCAGCAGTGTATGCATTTTGTACATGTGCTCAATGTTTAAAAAGTTGTTTTGATACACAATCTCCTCTCGCAAATTTTGAATGTGGCAATTTTCACCTGCTTCAACTAAACATAATTGCTTTGAAATACTGATATAGTTTACCTGAAATTAAGTAGTTTGATCACAAAAAAACACATCTATTCACTTCTCTCAGGGGTCCAATCTCTCTGAATCTGTGGTACTATTACAAATGAGGAGGGGCCTGTATGTGGTGTGTAATTATAATTTGTTTGGCATATGTTGGTAGGAGACCTTCCACTCCATCTGGAAAAGGAGGAACCCCCCTGTGTTTAACATGCTTGGAAGCAACTCCTGCTCCTTTACACAAACCTCTGCCCAAGGGAGGTAGTTTGTGAACACAGCTGGAGCTGTTGTGTGTCTGTTCAATACCTGGCAAAGAATAAAAATGTTTCCAAGAGGCCTGCTTGTGCTCAGGTCTTCAGGGTACTTCCAATATTCATTTTGCAGCACTTGCAGTGTGAATACTGTGCCATTAAGAGAAACCTGTTGAGAAACTTGTTGTTTTCCTTGTTTGAGACGAAGTGATATGGGTCCTGCATAGATGGCAACAATGACAGAATGGGTATGACTGGACTACATTCTCTGTGCTGGATAAGGACCCTCTAGATACCAATATATATTTATCAAGTGGAGGTAGCTGACAGCTCCAGGCACTGAAATTGGAGAGAATAATTTGCCATCTGAATGTGGAAGGCTAGTTCTGTAGAGTTAGATGGTCATGCAAATGGCACTGGTGAATATGTATTTTTATGAACATAGTAACAACCTTTATTATTTCCATATAGAGACCAAGGTTATTGTGTTACCTTCTAAACTGTGAGGGTTTGTGTGGTTGATAAATGTGACTTGTTTGTACTTTTGTGTCATTCAATCACACTGTAAATAGTTCAGTGTATTGTGCATTTATTCAAGATACTGCCACTGGAGAACACAGGTGCCAACCCGATGCCAGCAAAGCTTCTGTGCAGCCTCGAGCTCCAGAGCCTCCTCACCAAGGCAATGCCTCAGATGCTCTTCCAGACAGTCCTCACCCTGATGGGTCAAACCAGCTCAGTGGAGCCACAGAAGAAAAGTGTGTTTTACAAATCACAGGCATGACATGTGCATCGTGCGTGTCTACCATTGAAAGAAATTTGCAGAAAGAAGATGGTAATAAATTTAAGATTCGTATAATGAGTCTAATAATAAGGGATGATGGGATGCAAAAGGTATTCTATGAGATTAATGGAAGAGGCTGTCATACAATATCTGGAAGTTAAATAGACTTAATGCTCTTTCTTAGTGCTAATGTAACTATGTCACCGTTTAACTATCCTATTGCACTGGTGGACAAACATGATGAACATACTTGTAACAGGATGTAATGTGATAAGAAATTCAAATAAGTCTGAAGACAAGAACAGAGAAATGGTTGTCATTTAGTTTTCAGGGCCTTGTTGGTTCACAAAGCAATCCATCTCCTCCAGAGCCGTGGAGAGCTCAGGCATGCTCGGGCATATTTGCACAAGCAGGTGCAAACAAATGTATGGCTCCACTGCCAGGGTAAGCTTAGGCACAGTGGTGTTTACTGGTCTAGAAGTCTGCAGGCTGGGGCTGCCTTTCCTCTGGCCATGTAGAAGATTAACAGATGAGCCTTAGCAATGCCTGATTTCGTTTGTGTCAGTATGCCTTTGGGAGGTTTTGCTTATTGATTACTCTCTCCCCAGTCTCCCAGTGGTGGTATCACTGCCTTGATTTAGAAATCAAAAAAACCATTAGCTCTTCAAAACTATTTTTTTGCCTTGTGATCTTTATGTTTTGATTTTCAATTCTAAATATAGATTTCTGTGCACTCTTTATTTATTAAAAAATAAGGAGGAGTGGAGAACAGGAAAATAAAAAGGCTAGTATTATGCTGCAGGGCTCGTTCCAAACTACAGGAGTCTAGGGTAGATCTTGCAGCAGTGGATGTAAATCTTGCTTCCAAACATCCTTTTTGTCTCATTAGATCACAGCAAAACTCACCTCCTTCCCTGTGTAAATCTTTCAATTCCTCTCATTGCTAAAGGGGAACTCAGTGTGGCTGGGTCTCTGTAAAAACTTTGCTATTGTGACCAGGGAACAACACTAGAAGGAGGCAGAGAGAAATCATTAGGCTTATAATATCTCTAAGTTGTTACAGTCCTCACTGACAGTCACTTGTAATATTTTATTTTTCTTTCCCTCAAAGGAGCTACATTATCTAATATTTTTGTTATTGCCACTGCAGGAATTGTTTTAGTGTTGGTAGCACTGATGGCAGGTAAAGCAGAGATAAAATACAAGCCAGAACTCATACAGCCTCTTGAAATAGCACAGCTGATCCGGAATTTGGGTTTTGAAGCTACCATCATGGAAAATAATGCAGAAACAGAAGGGCAAGTGGAGCTTCTTGTAAGTCATGTATATTTGAAATCATATGTTTGTTTCGGAAAAGTCAGGTCTGGAAGACTCATTTCCTTGCTAATAGCTTTGCTTGAGCAGTTGTGGTTTCAGCAGCTCAGTTCTGGCTGGTGACACTATTTTTTTCATAATTACTGAAAAGAGAAAATCAGCTTGTCTTAGAAGAACCTCTCCAAATGCACTGAAATAAAACATGATGGTTCTATGTACAGATTAGACTTTTCTTAGCAAGCAGAAATGAAACAGAAGTTTTCTGTTAAGGCACTTTAGTACAGACTCTGAGTAACTGAGAATTTGTCAACAAATACATATTGCTAATGTTAAGGGCTTTGCATAGAGGTCTAGGAACTTCAGGTAAAATCAGTAAAATTAGTGAATTGCTTATTGAAGGATGGATTCCTCAAATACTATTTTTTATTCTCTGACAGATACTTACTGCAAGACAGAGAACAACAGTCTGCTGCTGTGTTAATAGATCACAAAGTGGTAACATGCCTTATTGAAGCCACAGGAAAATTTAAGAGAGATGAGGTTACACATGCCGAGTTTGGCTTTGGCAATGTTAATATAGGTGTTGATAGAACCATGTTAGTTATACTTTTACAGTTAATAGCATGTCTGAGTGCTCTTATGCAAATACATGGCTGTGACTGTATCTGCTGTCTGCACAATTTTATAATAAAAGTGGATAGTTATGTTCTCAGCTTTGTATCATTTAAGACAGCTCTGTAAAACCTTCATGCTGAGGCTTGTCTCAAGTACACCCAGAAATATTGGGTGAATGTGGGGGATTGCTAACTACCCAAAATTGCCTTTTCTTTAGATTACAGGGATGACTTGTGCTTCTTGTGTTCACAATATTGAATCCAAACTCATGAGAACAAATGGCATATCCTCTGCCTCAGTTGCACTTGCAACTAGCAAAGCTCACATCCAGTTCGATCCTGAAATTATTGGACCTCGAGATATTATAAAAGTAATCAAGGTAGGCTTTGGAAATTTTTTATGTATGGACAATTACATGGTGAAATTGATAAGGAAATAAAGCAGCTGATATTTGAGAGGTTTCACTGATTTTGTAGATGCCATGGTTATTGCCATGTTTTTATGCTCTTGTGGTGAGGCTGCTGTGCTCCACTGGAATGCATAGGCTCACCAGCTGTTACTCTAAAAACACACACTAAAAACTACAAAATGAACCTTTCTTTATCTTTATCTGGCAAAAGTGTCATATATTAATTTCTTGGAATTCTGTGTATAGAATCACAGTCATTTCAGTGAAGTGTTGCTAATTCAGAAAAAAATACGTCTTTCTTTTGACACTGAGAAAGGCTGTAAAAGAAGTTTTGTCTCAGCTCATGCCACAAGCATTACATATCTCGGTACACACTTGATTCTATCCCTACATCTTTCTGAATGGAAACAGCTTGTGATACAGCCTGATAGTAAATGAAACAATCCTGGCTTACCAGTAATCACACAGATCATAAAATCTGCTGTTATCACGGCCCAGATGTAGACAAAACTTTTTTCTTTTATGTCTCACCAGAAGGGAAGAGATCATACTGTATGAGGTGCATGCAGTGAGTAGTCAGGAGGACAGCAGAGACTGTTTGCCTTCCGTGCTCTAGAGTATTTACTCAGAAAAGAGCTGCTAGGCCATTGAACTGATGCAGCAGCAGTTATTAACATGTTAACTAGTTCTGTTAACTAGACTGTTCAGGCTGGCAGGGTAGTTCTCTAAAGCATGCTTTGCCACAGAAGCATTTCATGATGCAGGTAGGAAGTTTAAGTGTATTGTTCTTGCAAGTGTGCTTTGGGTTTTTAGGGTGCTTGGGCAAGAGGCATGGTTCTACTGCAGTAACTCACCCAAGGGACTCAAAGCTGGATTTTTGCTTGTATTTGTTTCTGGGATGCTTTGCCCTGCAGTTGGTTATCTTACGGGTTTAAACTAACTTTAGACACTTTAATTTTCAACATCAAGTGTATTTATTAAACTGTAGTGTTAGGGACTTGCTCACAAGGTTGTCTAGCTCCCAGTGGCTCGTGCATTTTAACTTCCTTTGTGGTATGTCCCATATCTCCTGATTATTCCAGTGGAGGTGAAAGGGCATATATTTTCCTTTAGGAGGAATGCAGTAGAATTCCATCTGTCAGTGGAAGCTCCCCATGCCTAAGAACTTGGACACTTACTGCATCTATACACTGTGTGCATGTATAGATACCAGAAGTCCTTTGCAGTCCAAATTTTGAGTACTGACTGAAATACCCTCTCATTTTGGCAGAATCTAAAAGTAAATAAGGCATTGGAATTTATTAAACATGGAAAAGTGTCCTTTTCTGATATTTCTTCTAAAAGTAGTGTCATTTAAATGTGGTGTAAGTAATATGGTTAGCTTCATCAAAACTAACTTACCTTTCCTTCCGTTTCAAATAAAAAGGAAATTGGCTTTCATGCTTCTGTGGCTAAAAGAGCTCCAAATGCACATAACCTGAGTCATAAAAAGGAAATACATCAGTAAGTATTTATTTTCTCTCTCACTAAAGAACATGTCTAGATCATATCTTGTAACTCTACTCCCCCCAGCACTCTTCTCAGTTAATTAGATTAGTCTTGTGTAAAGCATATTTAATTTTACCATTCACCATTGTTTGTTACCATTCACAAGTACTTTTATTACTTTCATTAGTTTTAGTTTTTAACTGCCAGAAGTCTATACTGTTAAACATGTTGCAGACACCGAAGATGTTCCAAAATACTGGATCTTTGCAAATATCCCAAAGCTGTGTGTTAGTACAGTGCTAATAACCCCAGCCCTACACTACCAGCACAGCTGGGCCTGAGCGGGGTGTAAAAAACCCATGGATTTACAGATTTTCTTTTTCAGGTGGAGGAAATCTTTCTTGTACAGCCTAGTGTTTGGTATCCCTGTTGTAGTCATAATGATTTATATGCAAATACCCAGTGGTGAAGATCATGGGTCTAAGGTGCTGGAACAGAACCTCATTCCTGGGTTATCTATTTTGAATCTTCTCTTCTTTATCCTGTGCACTTTTGTTCAGGTATGTCCATACTACTTCCTAGGGTTTTGCTTTCTATTCATCTCCCATTTATGTAATCTGATGTGATAAAGACACAAATGGAAAGATTGAGTGGATTAGGCCTCCCCTCTTTTCTGTACCACCTAAGCAGAACAAAGTGGCATTTTTCTGCAACTTATCCTTTCTGTATTTACTCATAGCTCTTCCTCCTGACAAAGTTGCATCAGATAGTTTCCAAGTAGAAGGTAATATTAAAATAAAGAGATCCCTGATCATCTGCAAACTAATTGGGTAGCTCTAGGTAAATCCTTTCATTTTCTATGCCTTGTTTACTTTGCAGTGCTGAGGAAATGGGTGATATTTGCTGGTTTTGAGAACAAGGAAGTGTGAATGAGAGTATGTCAATGGAGTCAGTCTCCTAGTAGACCTGAAATAATATCAGTATCAAATTTGCTTGGGTCAACAATGCCTTCCCTTACAGACTACATGGTTTTAATTCTGCTATGGGCAGTATTATCTACTCTGTGGTTACTGATCTTAATACGAGTCTGTCCCTGCTTACACCAACAGTTCCTTGGTGGATGGTATTTTTACGTGCAAGCTTACAAGTCACTGAGGCACAAGACAGCCAATATGGATGTGCTCATTGTTCTGGCCACGACGATTGCTTACCTGTATTCCTGTGTGATCCTGATAGTAGCAATCATTGAAAAGGCAGAGAAAAGCCCTGTCACTTTCTTCGACACTCCTCCCATGTTGTTTGTGTTCATTGCACTTGGCAGATGGCTGGAACACATAGCCAAGGTAACTCATCTTCACACAAATATTGTGTATTTATGATAGGAGTAGAATAAACTATTCATAGGAATTTTGAGTCAGCTGTTTCTGGTGTAGTCTGTAATATGAAAGGCTGTTGAGAGTTCGTTGCGTTAGGTACATATCAGGATTTATATATCTCAATGTATCTTAAACATTACTCTTTGTTTCTTAGGGTAAGACCTCAGAAGCTCTTGCTAAGCTTATGTCTCTTCAAGCCACAGAAGCCACTGTGGTGACTCTTGGACCTGGCCACTCTATTGTCAGGTATGTATTCATGAATCAAAATCCCTTCAGCCTGCCTGGGTCACAGGCTATTCTTGATCCAGTTAACCTGAAAGCTCATGGCATAAGTTATCTGTCTATTCTAATTGTGTCTTTTGCAGGGAGGAGCAAGTACCTGTTGAACTGGTTCAAAGGGGTGATATTATAAAAGTTGTTCCTGGTGGAAAGTTCCCAGTGGATGGAAAGGTCATTGACGGCAGTTCTATGGCAGATGAGTCTCTCATTACTGGTAACTTCCCTTATCTTACACAAAGAAGTGAAATCTTCTGGAACTCTTTATTACAAGAAAAGAGAGCAGACCCAACCCAAACACTGCTGTCTGAATAGCCACCCACCTTAATGGATGATGTGGCTTTGTAAGCTTGAATTCAAATCCTGCCTCTGTGCACACCCTAAAAAACGGAAGGTTTTCCTCTCAGTCTGGCCACTTACTAACCTACTGATGGGATGGGTAGAGTCATAACAGTACTGTCATTATTCCAGTGATCTGGCTGGAGTTTCCCCTGGAATGTATTTGTAGGGATGGTACCGTCTCAGAAATAAATTCTAAAGGATGTTTTGGAAATATTGATGAGATGAGATGATGAGATGAGTTTGTTTGACAGGGCTGTCTCAATGAGCAAGAAGGGTGAAAGAAAGCCTCAAAATGTGATGTTTATTAAGGGTCACAGGACTTTTTTACATCTTCTGAAATTTTGATTTCATTTTGTAAATATAGTAAGGATTCAATCCATTGTACAATTTTTATAAATAAAGGATAAAAAAATTACATTGTAATTGGATTATTTGTTCTAGTTCTATTTTACTTTACTTGGGAACAGGGACACCTTTAGCTTCAGGGAACCAGTTGTTATCACTACCACTAAAAACAGAGAAAATAAAGATGTCCTAGTATTCTTGCAGAGGTAGAAGGAGAACAAGAGCTTTTCCACAGAAAAAACTTTCTGATCTTTGAAAACTGAGGATCATGGAGATAAAGACAGATTTCTCAAACTCCCATTGCTATGCAAGGTCTTAATGGAGAAATTCCTAGAAGTACCTTTCCCAACCAATTTGCTCCTTGCCCTTTTGAGGGATGGTATACTGAAAAGTTATGACCAAGGGAACAGCATTTGCTTTGAAATTAATGCTATAAAAAGGTTTATAAAAGTATGGCACTTCTCCATGTCTTTATCAGACAAAGATACACAGTATGTGATTTCTGGTCATTATTGCTTAGCATACTGACTTGCTTACATAGAATGAGCTGTGTGCTAATGGATTATGCTGTTAGGGGTATTGGCTCATTTATTCCTACCTTTTCTTTCCAGGGGAACCTATGCCAGTCATAAAAAAGCCTGGGAGCACAGTGATTGCTGGTTCTATAAATGCACATGGCTCACTTCTTGTTAATGCAACTCATGTTGGTAGTGATACCACTCTGGCACAGATTGTGAAATTGGTGGAAGAAGCTCAAATGTCAAAGGTAAAAGTAATGGAGAAGAAAACTTTATTCACAGATTTTGATTGAATAATAAAAAGATTCTGTTTTGATAATTACACACTTCAGCAAACTGTGTTTTTGCAGAACTATTGTATAATTTCACGAACTCTGCATATTTATGTGTTTCGACCATGAATGTGCAAATAACTGGGTTTATTTTTTATAGGCACCCATCCAGCAACTGGCAGATAAATTTAGTGGATACTTTGTTCCATTTATCATCATCATTTCAACTGTGACATTGATAGTATGGATCACAATTGGTTTTGTAAATTTTGATATTATTAAAAAATATTTTCCGGTAAGTAGTTTTATTATTATAATTGGATTTTTGTATTAGGATGTCTTCCAATTTAATTAACCTACTTTTTATATATAGGGGTTCATGTTGTAATCACCCTGAGAGGAGCTCAGTTGGTTAGATCATGACACCAAGGTTGTATGGGCCTTTTACTTTAAGAGTGGGACTTGATGATCCTTGTGAGTCCCTTCTAACTCAGAATATTCTGTAAATACTTCTGTAAAACATGGTATTTTCTACACAGAACAGATAATTATGCTATTTAAAATCTCTCTGCAGGTATAAATATATCTTTGCATTTACCCCTTAGTTCTGCATAGGGTTCTTATAAATGGAAATTATTGACAGCATTTCTGGATTAAACATGATCTATAGCTGCATTGCAAGGAGCTGAGGCATTCCTGTTATGTCCAAAATTTTTGTGGGCATTCCTGTTTCTGATGGCAGATAGTGGTTTTGGCTTGAGAAAGAAGCTGAGCTTCTGTTATCTTTAGGATGTGTATTTGCTATGGTCAGCAACTGAGGGGATCTGTGTATCTGGAAATAGTGTTCTCCTTTGCTAAGCTTTAAAGGAAATTCCAACAAGTTATGTTGACATCTGGGAGACTCAGAGCAGAGACAAACATTTGTATGCTTGAGCAGCAAAAAATCCAGAAAATACTGCCAGAAACAATTAATAACATTGACCTTTCTTTAGCATTACAGTAACAATAATAGATTGATTTCCTGTACTGAAGTTTTCCAGATAAATGTGTTTTCTGAAATGACTGTGATTGATTATGCACCTATGTTATCTGCTGTCGGCAATCTTACATATCTTTCTTTATTTTTTTTCTCCTTCTCTTCGCTCTTCTTGCAGAATCAGAGCAAAAACATTTCAAAAGCTGAAATAATACTGAGGTTTGCATTTCAAACCTCAATCACTGTGCTGAGCATTGCATGCCCTTGCTCTTTAGGCCTGGCTACCCCCACAGCTGTAATGGTGGGCACAGGAGTGGCTGCGCAGAATGGTATTCTCATCAAAGGTGGAAAACCCCTGGAAATGGCACATCAGGTTAATAGTTCATTCTGTACTTTTGTAGCTAACCCAGCTATTGCTATATGAAATATAATTCCCCAGGAAATCCTGCATGTCTAAAGAAAGACTGTGGAAAGTTGCTCCTTTTTTTTTTTCCTTTAATTGATTGCTGCTCTTTAAGGTTGAGAAGATAAATTGGACCTTCTTCAAAGCAGTCACAGCAACGTGTTGAGAGCCAACATATCCTACAATCTTATGACTCTGAGGTTGCTAATCCTCTTCATGGCAATCCTGTTCATGCTAATCCTCCTCTACAAAAGAGCCCAATAATCCACAGAGGTTTTTTTCTTTCCTTTGACACCTGTTGCAAAATGCATATTGTTCATGATCAGTTGTTTAAAATGTAAAATGCAAGGGAAAAAATAATTATTTGAAGTTGTTTTAGTGTATAGACAAGAAAGATAGAAGGGAGGCAGGAAAAAACCCTCAAAGACAAAAAAATTATGCAAAGAGGAGGAAGAGGTTGAAGGAGAAAGAGGTTTGACATGTCCACAGCTGCTGAAAAGAAAATTAATCTAAACCATGCTGTGATAGGCTGTATTAGATGTATGCAGAACATTTTAAGGGAGGACAGTAACAGCAAGCTAATCAGACAGATAATTCGTGTTCTTAACTTGACCAGAAGTTTTTCCAAGGCTTTGGGAAAAAATAAAAAAGACTGCTAATTAATGCTAGGACTTTCTACCTTTTGGATCCAAGCAAGGCTATGGTCAGGGCTTTGAAAATCAGGTGACCTGTTGGATTCTGCAAGGTTGGTGTGTTGGAATAGCTGGATGTGGAAGAAGTGCCTACTTTGCTAAGTTTTTAGGTTTTGTGTTTCTCTGTGCTGTGTTTATTTTCAGGATTAGGATTGACTTTATCTTTGGGTTCCAGTATATGTGGGGCTGTGTTTTTTTGGTTCATTTCTGATTCCTCAAGACTCATTGGCCTGGCTGACAAGTGATGGCTGAGTTTGGTAATAGCATGACATCGATTTTGCTTAGGTTGTTTCTTGAACTTCTTGCCCTCTTTACATCTTCTCTATCACCAGACCACTTCCTGAGTCCTCTTTCCTCTGTGTTATTGTTAATTGTTTAGACTGCATTCAAAAAAGCCCTCTTTGCATCACATGGTAAAAGTGATTAAAGTGCCATTGCATGAATCCTGCATATGAATGCATGTACTGTGCTTTGTGTATGCATCTCAGTCCTACAATTACGCTGTTGTCTGAGATCCTGATACGGGCACAGGATGATCTTGTAGCTTTATGAGGAATGAAGAAGAAAATATAAGGAGACCTGGTGTACAGATAGTTCAAGGTACCTACAGCAATCCCTGCTTCTGTAGATTTATTCTGTCTTTGTGTGGATATAGCCAACTGCTTATTAAAGTCTTGACTGTATTTACGTGCCATAAACATACAAGCATCCCTGCACTTGCGGAGCTTAGGCAGTAATTGTGTTTTTTTCTTGCAGATCAATACTGTGATGTTTGATAAAACTGGGACCATCACCTATGGAGTTCCTAAAGTCATGAGGGTGCTTTTGATGGGAGACACAGCTGTGCTTCCCCTGAAGAAGGTACTGGCTGTTGTTGGTACAGCAGAAGCCAGCAGTGAGCATCCTTTAGGAATGGCCGTCACTAAATACTGCAAAGAGGTACTTAGCCTTCCTATTTCATCCAGGGCCTGAAGGCATCTATGAAAATGCAGCAATGTATAAAATGTATAATGTATAAAATTATCAGGTCCCAGAGGAAAAGGCCTGCCTAAACAGTAACAGACTGGAAAGGTGGGAGATTGCGTGGTTGTGCATCTTGGTCTGGACATTACCAGACAGTGTATTTATCTAAGCTGTGCTTTTCTGGTAACAGTGTGGCATTCTGAAGAAAGACCTTGCTAAGATTATCTTAAACTAATGAGAAAATAAGGAATATATGCAGGAGGAATACTTATACTTAAAATAATATCATGGAGCAAATGTGTGTGATGACATTTCATATTATCTGATTATAGGCACTTCTATTAGTCACTTACTCATCTGAATAAATTAGGCAAAAGGCTTTAAAGCTTGAATATTAAACTATAATGTTTGTGAGTTTCACAAATGAATTCATCCATTACTCAAGTCTTTGCAATTTCACATATCCTCAGAGGTCATTTGTATATGTCATGTGTTCCTAAAGCTTCAGGGAGAAGTAAAACACAAGTCATAGTGAAAATAGGAAGCCTATGTAAATAAACAATTTATGTCTGCTAAGAAAAATCATTAATTGATTTAAGAAAAAATAATTTTAAAAATATATCAAGTTTGCTAGATCTTTCAGTGGTAAAATTTAGAAGTAAAAACATAAATTTAGAAGGAAAAAGAGAACATAAGCAATAAACCCATTGCCTTTCTTGTATTTTACATTTTTTAATTTAAAATTTGTTTTAGTACACTGACAATTCTGTAGTCATCCCATGCAGCAGTTATTACTGGATTATGGCTTATACGAATTGTAATGCTATATTGTTGGCTGATGTTCTTACCACCTGCCTTGTCATCCCCGTGTTTTAAGATCTCTGAAAGGTACATATAGTTCCAACTTCCAGAGACAACCCAGAATAACTTATTTACAAAATAATATTTTCTCCATTCTTTTTGTAACTCATAGGGCCCTCATAATCCCTTTATCTCATCTTAAAGATCCTCTAACTCAACAGAAAAACCCAGTTTCCCTAAAATCCAGACAGATCCCTCCAGGAATTAGATGCAGTTTTTCACTGTACTCTTACATATGTACAAAAGGTCTGATTCACCACAGTCTGTCTTTTAGAAGCTTTAGAAGCTTTTAGAAGCTGAATGGCTTAATGTTGAAATATTTCTCTTTCGTTCCTAGCCTTGGCTGAAGTCATGAACCACCAATCTAATTTTTTCATCCTCGAACTACCAGAAAAAGCTGTTCCTTATGGTTTGCTGTTGCTAGGGCTGAGACCTGGCTGTGATCTGTATGGCTGCCCCTTTCTGGAAGTCTAAGCCACAGCACACCCAGGCCATCCTTATTTTTAGTTCTGTGCTACTGATACTCCAGGCTAGTTTTCAGTTAGTCATTGTCAAGAGGAAGAATGAGACCTCTTTTTGGCAAGAGTTATGTAATATTTGTACTCCATATGGGCAGCAAAAATTGATGATGGCCTCTGGTTACATCTTCAGGAGCTTGGCACTGAGAGCCTGGGATACTGCACCGACTTCCAGGCAGTCCCAGGCTGTGGTATCAGCTGCAAGGTTGGAGGAGTTGAGGCAATCCTTGGCACAGCTGAGGAAGGTCGCAATAAGCTGGATGCTAACAGGAGTGGGGACAGCAGTGCTCCTCTGGGAGATAATGGAGTTATCAGGCTCTTGGAATCACAAGGTAAGTGCCCTGTGCCAGCTGCAGTGTGAGGGAGAATGAATCAACAGCACCAACCACCTACCAGACTATGTACAAGAGAAAAGTGGATATGGGTCAGAAGAAGGCAAAGAACAGGAGGGACAAAAATGTGCTTTAACAAAAATTGAAGCTCTCTCCACAACTCTTGATCTCTCTCTGCAATTCAGAAACTTAAATGAGAATTAGGTACAGTGATGGGTACTTGAAAATTCCATACAATACATAGACAGTCAGGCATATCCAGCAATGTTCCTTTTGGACAGAAGAATGGTCCAGCAGGCAGCAAAGTCTGCCATTTAGCATTATCTTCCCATTTAGAGCAGTTACCTTTAACATATATTATCTTACTGCAACTTTTTACATTCTACCCTTTAGTTGCATATTAACATGGACCTTTTGTTTCCTGTTCATATACCTCTTAAGACACTTAATTAAAAAAAAATCCCAAATCCAAACCTATTCAGCAGATACAAAACAAAGTGTGCTATATCTGAAAACTGATTTTAATGCCTGATATTTTTGATTAGGCCAATATATTCAGGTTTGTTTCAGACTCTCTGGAAGCCACTTTGCTATTTTGTAGTGTAGGAGAGAAAGAAAAGGTATTTAAAGCCTTCCTGAAGGAGCTCATCAGTTCTCTTCAGAAGGCTGTGGTACTCTTGACCTTTTTGAGAAAGCTATTAGAAGAATTAAATAGAATGAGAACTTCAATCATCAGAACTGTGCCATTTGTGAATGGTGCTAATGTAATATTTTCTCACCTGCTTATATCGTTCTTGTGAAGTTGGACTGAATTCCTAATGAGGTGCATTGTTTGTTAGAACTACACTACTTTTTCTTGTCAGAAATAGCCTTTACATTTGAAAGTTATTAGTTGTGAGAACAAAGCAGGATGGCATTTACTAAACGTGTGTGCTGTGCTTATTCAGAGAAACAATGCCAACTGACAAAGGCAAACACGAGCAAGTACTTCCATCAAGTCCGTGACGCAGTTCTGTGTGTAAAGAGGCACAGACTGAGTCTTGAAAGACAAAACTTTTATGAGGCTGTCTTCAGGCAGTGCCTCCACCTAACTTGTCTTCCTCAAACATCTCTGCTTGTGTACACTGCTTTTGAGATGCTCATTTTTCTTTTTGTCTGTGCACAAAGGCCCATCAGCTTCTCAGAAATACTCGGTGTTGATCGGAAATCGTGAGTGGATGCGACGCAATGGCTTGAATATTACAAATGATGTAAATGATGCAATGACAAACCATGAAATGAAAGGACAGACTGCCATACTACTGGCTATAGATGGTAACTGCTCTTCCTTAGAGTGACTTAACAAATATGAGTCAATCCTACTGAAGAACGGATGAAAACAATCTGAAGCAGTTGATCACTGGCTTAGTGTCAAGAAACTACTAATCTTTTAGTGCATAACTGCTTGTGAACTGTGAAGTATCAAGGTGTTCTTAAAAGAAGCTTTTACCACAGAACAGTGTTTATAAGGTTTTGTTGTGTAGGTTTTAGTTTAACAATTAATTTCTGAACCTCCTGTTATCTAGGATCATTGTTCAAACAAGCAGTGCCAATGTGGTGTCACGTCCAATCCGTAATTTACATCAGTTAAGGATCATGGACCAACTTATTCCATCACTAGTTTCAAAACATGCAGTGAATAAACATGGTGATTCATTGGATCAGTCAAGTATAATAGCTTAGACTAAATGAGTTTTGTCATTGGGGTTCTGTTCTGTACCATGCAGAAAGAATCCCAGACAATACCTTGATATGAGAAATTATTACAATGGTGATAGATTGCCAGTGCACCTGTGATCTTGAAATGAGGCCAATGATTCATGTACTGAACAAATATTCTTGGTGCTCCTAGAGAGCAATTTTGAAAGGCATTTGCTTGTGAAGGAAGTATGGATGCACCTTTGAGCCAATGTACTGGCAGGCAGATGCAAGACTCCTACATGAAAGTAATTAATTCTAGTAGAGATCCAACCCTGGAAGACTAGTGAATATAAAACCAGACTCTATATGCTTTCTCTTGGAGGAGTGGCTCTAACATCTCACCTGGACTCAAATACCAACACTTTCTCTGACCCACTATCATATTTGTCCATACCATAGAACATAGAAGTCAGGCTTGTTTAAAAGCTACTCTCCTCCTCGTCTTCCTAATCCCTAAATATCAAAGGTGTTTATTGTTTGATCTGAAACAGGCAAATGATAAAAAGAAGAGACCATAGGTGAGAAAGCTGCAGACATGAGAGTCAATATTGCTCAGAATGTGTTATTTCACAAGCTGCCACAGTGTGATGGAGGGGGAGCTCTGTTCTCTTGCTGGCACTTTCCCTCCCACAGCTCTCTCTGACAGAGGATGTTTTCATTTGTGCAGGTGTGTTGTGTGGAATGATCGCAATAGCAGACACTGTCAAGCAGGAGGCAGCCCTTGCTGTGCACACACTGCAGAGCATGGGAATAGACGTGGTGCTCATAACAGGGGACAACAGGAAAACTGCAAAAGCCATTGCTACTCAGGTATCTGCTTCTCTGTGTTTCAAAAAGCTACATGATGGAGTTCTAAAACTCCTGTTTGTCCCAGTGAATTTGAAGCAGGAACTTCAGTTTCCCTGCAACTGCAGTTTTCCTGGATATATTAAATGGAGACAAATTTTTATTGAACTGGGCTGAAAACCAGGTCAAGTCCTATGGCGTAGTAGAGGCCAGTGGCTGTGTTAAGATCCCACTGTAGGCATGCACTCTGTACTTCTCCAGAGTAATGGAGTTTCTTGCAGTAATTGGTTGCTGAACTGAAGGCTCCTGTTTCCCTTTGCTGAAAGGCAGACCTGTTTGGTTAGTGATGAAGGAAAGTTACTTGAAGATGCAGGCCTGGTCACAGTTAGGGAATCCACAGGATTTGTCATTATCTTAAAGGGTAACATAACAATGTGAATTATTGCTAAGAAGCATAGCAGTCTAAAGGAGGTTGGGTTTAGACGAGATTTCCCCCATCACAACCTATAAATGAAAAGTCAGATTCTCACTCTACCTTGCTATGTTTCCACCCTCTTAATCTTCCTTTCTCTCTTTCTCTTTGCATTGGTCTACTTCTAATCTTACCATGTGCCACTTTGCTTTCCTCAGGTATCCCACCACACAGCTGACTCAGCCAGCACTGTGGTATGCACGTTCTTCTGTGCTGTGAGGTCTGTTTTGTTTCTCTGTGTGATGCTTTTATCCTCCTCCTATTGGGTTTCACACTTTTGCTTTTGTGTTCAGTTATGATAAAGTGCTTTCCCACCCAATTTTCTTTGTCAAGGGAAAAAAGCCTTTCAGAAAGCTTGAATTTATGGTTCCAGGAACACAGATGAATGTTTTAAACAAGCTTAGTTTCTGTCAACCTACATTTTCATTGAATTTTTGGAATGTACTTTCCAATGGAAAGAAATGGTAA
Source organism: Leptocoma aspasia (assembly GCA_013399835.1). Lineage (NCBI taxonomy): Eukaryota > Metazoa > Chordata > Aves > Passeriformes > Nectariniidae > Leptocoma > Leptocoma aspasia. The sequence continues at coordinate 300,247 of VXAX01001249.1, read as the reverse complement.
GCAGTTTTAAAAACATTATAAAATGTTACTTTTTAAAAGGTTAAAAGAGAGCTTCTGTCTTACATGGTGAAAAGCTGCTTCTGCCTGGTGAGGCAGCCAAACAAAGGGCATTATCCCAGCACTATCTAATACACTCATCTGTTTTTCAACTACAACACTAGAGCCATTTCTAGCAACTCCACATAAGTTATGATGTGGATGGGCAGAAGCATTTAGCCAGCCATCTGCTTTATTTTATAATCTCCCTGAGACCTGCACATACTTGTTGTCTCTGTGTTTCCCCTGCTGTAACTGCTTGATCATACATAGTTCGTGTGTTGCATTATCTGCTTGAAGGCTCTGCAGAGGGACCTGGACAGGCTGGATTGATGGGCTGAGGCCAGCTGTGTGAGGTTCAAAAAGGTGAAGTGCCAGGTCCTGCACTTGAGTCACAACAACCCCCACAGCACTGCAGGCTGGGGGCAGAGTGGCTGAAAAGCTGCTCGGCAGGAAAGGACCTGGGGGTGCTGCTTGACACCAGCTGAAGATGAGCCAGCAGTGCCCAGGTGGCCAAGAAGGCCAATGGCATCCTGGCCTGTATCAGCAACAGTGTGGTCAGCAGAACCAAGGGAAGTGGTGGAGTCACCACCCCTGAAGGTATTTAAAGACAAGTCTTTATTGCTAGGGCAGTGGAGCTCCAGAAGCCATCATGTCCAGAGGCAGGACATGATGCTAAGGGCAGAGTATGGTTTCTGCAGTAGGAGGGTGCTGTTATCAATCATGTTCTTATGGCAAAGGTATGTTGCTCTTCAGTTTTCTGTGTAGCTTGCAAGTGTTGACTTCACCAGAATCAGTCTGGTTGATATTCCTGTTTGCCCTTCACCTAGAACAACAAAGGGCTCTTCCTTCCAGCATGAAGCATGTCACCAACGGGGTGTCTTTCTTTGTACATAGGTTGGGATCAAAAAAGTCTTTGCAGAGGTTCTTCCTTCTCACAAGGTTGCAAAGGTCCAGGAGCTCCAAAATGGAAAGAAGAAGGTTGCAATGGTTGGTGATGGAGTCAACGATTCCCCTGCACTAGCCAGGGCCGATGTTGGAATTGCAATTGGAACGGGCACTGATGTTGCCATTGAAGCTGCAGATGTTGTTCTTATCCGAGTGAGCACTACAGTTTTGGCCTGTCCTCTTTTATCACTGACACTCCTCATTTTGGTTTTGTTTTCTGAAGACTGCATGTGGAAAACTTTCAGTGCTCTTCTGTCTTGCAGAATGATTTGCTGGATGTAGTTGCCAGTATTCACTTATCCAAGAGAACAGTTCGAAGAATACGAATAAATCTGATTCTTGCTTTAATTTATAATATGCTTGGAATACCCATAGCAGCAGGTATGTGACTGCGAGAGCTCAGCTGTCAAAGACAGCAGCACAGTTGATCTTTGTGGTGCCTTTTGTAGGATTGATTACCTGCTCAAGGAACCAAAGACAGGTTCCTAGATTATTTAAAACTTGGTAGAAGGAGGGCAAAATAAATAGGTTCCCTTTTTTTTTCCCCCATATTTTTTTTCTTTGCTTGCCTCTTAGGAATAAATACTTCTAGAGGAAATTACAACTATGCTCTTACTTCATATAGCAGTACTTGGGGATTAGTTTCTCTGTATTCAAACCCAGCTCTAATCAGATGTACGATCCTACTTTTGGGTGCTCCCTCTTTTATGTGCCCTGAATCACACATTTTCTTCCTACTGCTTGTATTCTTTATGCCTCTGTCAGACATTTTCTCATGCTCTCAATTCCTGCTTAAATTTACTTCAAGAATTCCTTGTTTTGTTTATGAGTAACTTCCCCCTCCTTTTCCCATACTACTGCCTGGTCTTTCTGTTGCCTTTGCTGTGTTTCATATGTGCAGAATATCTGGAAGGGACAAATAGTTTTACCCTGTGGCTGCAGTCTTGTACCTGTACTGGTGCAAAGGTCATCCCTTGCAATGGAAGGGGCATGTTTAGTAATAAGTGAGTAAATACATATATTGATCTAGTTGTGTTTCTGGAGGTCTCAGCAGGTTGTGTTGTAGAACTGCTGATCTTTTCCGTGATATGCAGAGGTTGAAATGCCCGTGCTGGGACAAGCAGCTCTGGCTCACGTCCATATGTTTTTTTGCTAGGTGTGTTCATGCCTGTTGGTCTCGTGCTTCAGCCTTGGATGGGATCAGCTGCAATGGCAGCTTCTTCTGTGTCTGTCCTGCTGTCTTCGCTGCAGCTGAAATGGCAAGTTGTCTTGTGTTTATCAGCTGGGGAACTGTGGTAGTACTGAGGCTGGGACTCAAGTGAGTCCCTGCTTTGGGCTTTCTACATCTAAAAGTACCTGGAAGTCCATTAGCTTGGGGTTTTTCTGTCTAATCCTTGGCTCCAAAAGAGACAGGTGTCACTATTATAAACTTACCTGGACTAAGACAGTATGCAGTAACTAGCAGCTAAAAGTGTGGCTGAATGTCACCTGGGTCCATGTGGTGGAGATCTAGTTCAATACCAAGTAAAGTAACGATCAGGAGGTTTTGTTGTGAATATCAAATGAACAATTAGTTTGAAAGATAATTCTCCATAATGTAACAATAGATTAAAAAAAAAAATTGTACCTGTTTGGTTTTTATTTTTGTCTATTTAAATTAGCCAGAGAGAAGCAGTGTCATTATTCTTTTGCACCTTGCTGCAGATAAGGCATCTTTCTTTATTCTTTTGGAAGCAAACAAATTTCTGATCTACAAGATTTTTCAAGTTCTATTCATTTTAAGACTACATTTCTTGGGTGCCCTTTTTGGCAATTACAGTGGACCTGTTCTTAACAGCATAGAAAGCAAACAGCTTTCAGGAATAAGACTTTTTATGGTGTCTGAAATTGGTCCAAACCTTCATATATTTTTACTGTAGCTGGGGTCTTCTGTATGTTACGGTATAGTACAGTACAGTATAGTATAAACTAATACAGGAAATCTGTTACTACCTCATGTTTCTAATCCTGCAAATCCTCAATGAGACCACAATATAAATACAAATGACATACATACACATGTCTGTTGCAGAATCAGCTCTACCACTACAGGATTTTCATCCTGAAAGGTTTCAGTGTATAGTTGGATGAGAAATTTTTATAAAGGGATTCTTTAATTCTCCATTGCTTTTGACCTTGTGCTGATTGCATTAAGTGTCACACACCATTTTGGGTAGATATTGAGAAACCCCTAAAAAATATTTGACTTCAGCCTTATGGAAGCTGTATTACAGTATACATGTTAGGACAATAATCTTTCTTGAAGCTTCAGATCAGGTGAATAGAACTTCAGGTTCCAAAGAACACAAGGGTGCATATATAGGTGAAGAAGACCATGCATACTTCCCATTGCTGGGATTTGACTTAGTATACATTGAATCAGAAAGTGACTTTTGTGTCATTGAGTCTATTAATCTGCAATTCTTCTCAATTCTTCTCAATTCAGAATCTTCTATAAACCTTCTAATAATTCAGGAAACTCATGATTTTTATTGAAGAACCTCACTTTGAGGTTCTTCATTTTTATTTTATTATTGAAATGTTTTATTATTGAAATGTTTTAATGCCATGTGACGAGTACTCTTAGCTATTTAACACTGTGGCTGAAGTGCATGCAATCATAGAATCATCTGGATTGGAAAAGACCTTTAAGATCATTGAGTCCAACCATTAACCTGGCACCAGCAAGTCCACCACTAAACCATGTTCCTAAATGCAACAGAAGAGTGCTCAATCAGTGGTATGTGGTCTTGAATGACTGAAAAGTCAGATCAGAAACATCTTGAGGAGTGTTCTGTATTTCTCCATCATCCTCCCTTAACCTTCTGTGCTTGTCTTGGCTTGAGAGAATTGGCAGGCTCAAAATTCAAGTAGTAATAAAAATTATTATTTTGTAACTGATTTTTGAGACCCTTATACTCTTGACACCACACATTTTAAATTAATTTTTTGTGAGCTATTAGATAGGAAATTTAAATTAAACATATGTAATTAATCTATAAAGTAATTTTTTCTATATAAACACTTTCAATACATTTAGGTTATCAGAAGTTTCTGATTTGTTCTAGTGCCAGATGCTTCTACACATTGACCTCTTCTTGTTACTATCTTTTCTCTTTCTCTTCTTAGTTACAAGAAGCCAGACACAGAAAGTTACGAAGCACAAGCTCAAGGCCGCATGAAGCCACTCACTCCTTCTCAAATCAGTGTTCACATTGGAATGGATGATAGGAGGAGGGATTCTTCCAAGCCCCCTCCTTGGGATCAGACTAGCCAAGTGTCCCTCTCTTCCTTGGCTTCAGACAGGCTGCCGAGACGCAATGGTTTCATCCAGGAGGAAGGGGGCAAGTGGTCATTGCTCATAAACGGAGCAGATGAAGAACAGTACATCTGAAGTACTGGACTCTTAGTAAAAGGGGGAAATGTTCCTCCTCCCCAGTCAGGGGAGGGACTGACTTATTTCATCAACAGCTTCAGTGTTGTAAGTGGAGTATTCCTTCAGCTCATAAGACAATTGCAACTCAGCTCAGTGTTGGGTTGTATGAATTGTGGATTTTTTTCAGGTCACCAGTTATTTCTAGTTATGGAAATAATCTGTGGCACTATAATGAACTGGATTGTTTGCACACTGCATTTAGTGAAATAATGTAAAATTGTAATTTACAGAGTCTAAAAGAGTTTCTCTGTGACTCTTTGCTAGGAACCAAATTTCATACTTTTCTGTCTTTCAAACTTTATTATTCAAGACCACATGAAGCAAGAGTATTTTCAGAGCTGCCAAATATTAATTTGTGTCTAAATGAAATTAGCAATGGCATAAGGAACTCTGTGGTCAGAAGTTGAATTTTTACACAGAATCCTAACTAGTCATGTCAGTGTGAGAACACTTTGTATTTAGGATTCATGGCATCTCCTAGGACCAAAAATGCTTTGTTGTTTCACCTGCTATAACTCTCTGAAAGGTCTTTTTCAAAGACTTTCACTTGCTTTGAGGTATTGCATCCTTTTGATGCACATTTCTACTGCTCCCTTTGATTTTCTCCTTTGCTCCATATGAGCCCTTTTCCCCTTTTTCTTGCACAAGAAGTCTTCTATGAGTTATCATTATGTTTACAGATATTCCTGTTTGGGACAAGCTCCTTTAAGTCACTAGGAACCATTCCAATTGAAATCCATAAAGGCAGAACAGTTCCTGGTCCCACTTATCCAAGATACCTTGCTGGACCCCGGGGAGCTCCTTAGAGTTGGACAGTTCTCTGTCTCCTTCCTCTGACAGAGTGAAGAATTTATGCCAGTGTGAGCAAAGGTGGTATTCACCTTGGTATGACTGAGCAGAACTAGCACTGGTGTGACTCCAGTGTAGCTGAACAGAGTGAGATTATTGCATAACTTAACCCCAGCATGCTGATTGCTTAAAATGCAGCTAAAAGTTTAAATTATAAAGGTGGAAAAAAGGCCTTAAAGTGGGCTTCTGTTTGCCATCATATGAATAAATAACAGGACCTGAAGTAAGAAAATTTGTAATTCAAATTTATATTTACGTTTTGCATTGATTTTAGTTCCCCTCTTTACTTCAATGAGAAATCAAAGTGCTGGACAACAGTTTTTTTGCTTTAACATCTTTAACAAGGCTTGCAGTAACTTCATCCCTGTGGATGTCAGATTCACCCCTTAACACCTTTTAGAGTCAGGACAGTAGGAGTCAACAGCTTTGGTGCACTGGATCCAGTCCCAAAGCACTGTGTTGTCCAGCTGTGGGATTCTGATGTAAGCAGACTTTTATAGTCTAATTTAGAAACTGAAAGAAGAGGAAATACTTTGCTAAACAACATGAAATAACTAGTTATTTTCGTTAACTGAAATATAGAGCTGTTTCTAACATGGGTTCAAATCCTGCTTATCCTAATGTAAAAATGAAAAACATGCCAGAGAGGAAAAGAGTTGTTCTTAAAGCATTGGATGGGTCTTCCTATATTCTCAGCACTGTCTTAAATACAATTACAAATCAGTTTTAAAACTCTATATAAGTAGAGATTACTTTCACAGCACACACACTTTTCAAATATGCCATAGGTGCCTGTCCCTATGAGAAAGAGGGTCTGAAGTTTTACTATTCTGTGTTTTCTTACCAGTCTTTACAATAAAAATATGCTTTGTTTTTTTTTTTTTTAATCAAACAAATAACTGTGTGTCTTTTTCTTTTTTTTTTATTGAGGGGTTCAGAATAAAAAGAGCATAAACAGAGATTGTTGGATTGCAGGGTACATATGCACAAGGTTTTGTGACTGCTGTGTGATCTGTTTCAGGCAGGATATATAGGAGGGAAAAAAAGACAGTATTTTTTCATGTTGAGATAGATGAGGTTGCAAACATGTTAAAGGGTGGAAATAGGATTCAAAATCATCTTGGGAAACTGGACAGAACCAGGAAACTTTGCAAACAGAACAGAGAGGAATTAAAGGTCAACACAGCTGAAAAAGGTCAGGTAGTTGTCTGGCATTCATTTTGTGACCCATTCTAACGACACAGTGATGCTGCAAAATGAAGAGAAGCATAGAGAGGTATAAAGACTGTATCACCCATATGACAAAATACCTAATTCTGTTCTGCTCTGGAGAGGCATCAGCTGAAATAGCAGGTCTAGTTTTATATGTCATGCTTGTTAAGAAAAAACAATTCAGAGAAGAGCAATGAGATTTAGCAGAAATCTAGAAAACGTAAGATTGTAAGTATATGAGAATGAGACATAAGAAGATTGAAGGAGCTAGAGTAGGTTTGCCTACAGAATACCATAAGGAAATACAAGTCTCAAGACACAAAGAGAACAATTTATTCCTTTCATCTTTTCAGTGTCTTTTATGTTCATGGTGACTAGAACAAGAAAGTAATAGGCTTATTTAACCACAGAATATTTAATTAGTCACTAGGGAGGAACTGTGTAACAGAAAAGATTGTGGAGCACTGGAAGAGGTTTCAGATGGGGGCTCTTCAGATGCACATGGCAATCAGGCACATATTTGGTAATAATGTGTTAGCCAGAGGTGAATCCTCCCATGGGGCAGGCAGCTGTCCTACACAGCTCCTGACCTTTTCCCCAGATGGGCTTTCTCTTATTTCTGTGAAAGTAATATGAACCAAAAACTTACTGGAGTAGAGGACTGACCACACTATCCTGCTCTCAAGAAGTGCTGAAGAACCAGAAGATTGGCTTATTTCATATTCGAAATGAAATGGAAAAGGTTTGCTCATTGCATAATGTCTTAGGCTTTAAAGACATTTGCATAATGTCTTAGGCTTTAAATGGCTGTGAAACTTGCATAAATCATAGAGTCATAGAATGGTTTGGGTTGAAAGGATCCTTAGAATTCATCTAGTCCAACTCTCCTGCCATGGGCAGGGACACCTTCCACTAGACTGGGTTGCTCAGAGCTCAGTGCAACCTGTCTTTGGACACTGCCAGGGATGGGGCATCCAGAACTTCTCTGGCCAACCTGTGCCAGTGCCTCACCACCCTCACAGTTAAGAATTTCTTCCTAATATTTAATTTGAACCTACCCTCTGTCAGTTTAAAGCCATTCCTCCTTGTCTAATCACTACATGCCCTTGTCAAATGTCCCTCTCCAGCTCTCTCGTAGCCCCCTTTAGGCACTGGAAGGTGCTCCAAGCTCTCCTTGGAGCCTCCTTGTCTCCAGGCTGAACAGCCCCAGCTCCCTCAGCATGCCTTCACGGGAGAGGTTCTCCAGCCCTCTGAGCAGCTTTATGGCCCTCCTCTGTAGGTGTTCCATGGGCCATGTCCTTCCTATGCTGGGGGTCCCAGAGCTGGATGCAGCACTCCAGGTGGGATCTCAGTGTGGAGCAGAGAGGCTCCCTTCACTCCTGCCTGTGCTGCCCCTATAGCAAAAGAGCTGGAGGAAGGTGCCTGAGAGGATGAACTCGTGGACTCCCTAAGCTTGGTGCCCGAGGTGCTCAGCAGAGTGCCACACTTGTCTTCTTTCCTAGGACTGAGTATTTTGATGGATTAGACAGTACAGAGCAACTTTTCAAATCCTGGTTTTGATCTTAGGTGTCTGCATTGTGCATGTTTTCCCAACATGTCTCAGTTGCTGCTTATCTGATGGTAAGTGTTGATATATCTGATGATTTACAGGGGACATCCAGTTATTTTGCTCTGGGAAAAATTTGTGAATTTTTTATTGTAACCTTTTAATTCTTTTTAAATGAACACAGAAGACATTGAATGAATCAGATCTTTGACTTTCCTGTTATTTTTAGTGCAATAGTTCAGGAGTACTGTTGCCTGTTAAGTTTTTCAACTGTTTTTATTCTCTTGTTATAGTTTTGCCATACAATTTTTTTGGTGCCCTAAGTTCACAGGAAAGAAATTATTCCATTTCATTTCCTCCTCCTTTCCCCTTCCTTTCAAGCAAATAAGCTGTCTGATTTCTATCCGAGCTGATTACAACCTTTCTCTGACTAAGTATTCGTTCAACAATTATATTTTCTCTAAATGCACTTGTGTGTGAAGAAAAAGAATGAGTAGGTGGTGAAATTATACAATGGTGTGCAGGGATGTGAAATCAGATAACACTGAAATGTCGGATTTAATTTCCTCTACTAAGATGCCAACAGCAAGCATGTTGATTTTCAGTGGGAAATTGTTTGAGAGTCACAACAAAAGAAGTGGTGAAGCACAAAACATCCTGCTCACACGTGAGTTTCAGACAGACATAAGCACAGTAGGAGACAGATTAACTCCTCTCCTTGTCTCGAATTAAAAGCGCCAAGGCTTTGCAGGCAAGTACAGCCCGCCCACAGGCTCTCCGTGCAATGATCTGATTTTCATGACTGATTTACCTTCATGCTTAAAACGATGATTTCTGAAGTCTCCCCTGGTGCTGCAGGTGATGGTGAAGGGATGTGGCAGGGGGAGGTGTGTGTTGTTTTCCCCCCAGGCCATTCAGCCACCCTAGGTGGAGATGTGTCCCCAGGGAGGTTTGTTCTGGTCAGCTCGGAGCAGTTCTGTGCTCCAGGGGCATCGGGGTGAGGTTTGGGTCAGGGTGCTATCCCACTCAGCAGTCAGTACCTCACCTCATGAGGGACCACGAGATGTCACTGCAGGTCCAGCTCAAGCCACAGGAACCCCTTAATCTGCAAAGCATCTGAAGATCCGGTTCCCAGCAAGGAGAAAAATGTAAAGGGGTAGTTTAATTAATGCTTAAAATTTTGGTCTGACAATATTATACAGCCCAGGAATAGATTTTAGGCTAGCGTGTGTTTGCCTTGAACTCTGAATTGGTACTTCATATTATCTGATGCTTAGGTAAATCCTGAGTTGCACAGTTGTGTCTGCTGAAATTGCTTTATTTTTCCTTCGACAAGCTGAGATTCAAGAAGAAAAGCTGCACTGCAGGAAGCCAAAGCAAGGTGCCTGCATCCTCAGGACAAACCTGCACCTTGTGGTGTGAGTTTAAACTCCTCAGGGAGCTGAGGGTGCAAGACTGCTTGTTTGGTGGGGTTCTGTTTTAAGTAGACCCTAGGGGAAGTCACAGCAACTCTTGGCTTTCCTACAGGGCACCACATCAGTCTGCAACATCAACCACTGTGGGTGAGCCACGTGTAACCCACGAGCAGGCTGCCAGCAGGTCACACTCTGACAGTGCTCACGTCCACCACACCCAGCTCACTCAGGCAGCACTGCCAAAATTGTACTCACCAAGGTGAATCAGCCTTGCTCTGAAGCCTGCCTGTGTGTTCCAGCCATGCAGGGGTGGGTGTGCAGTGCCAGTCTCTGAGACTCTCCTGCATCCTCGCAGAAAGGGGCCTCGCTTCCAAGGGTTAATTTTATTTTAAGATACCTCTGCATTGCAGTTGCAAATCTGAGCGGCTGGGAGCAACCTGCTGAACGGGAAAGGGCTCATTAAATATATACTGTCACTGATTTATAAGAGAGTGCAGAGACAATATAATTACAGTAATTATGTCAGAATCTTGCTGCAGAATTGCCATTTGTGTTGGGAATTTTATCCTCTCGCTACGGCAAGAGGATTTAAAAACTCCATACATCTGCCAACATATTTGTGCCACAACTAACTTATTCAGAAGCTTTTGTTTGATCATTCTCTTTAGGGATGAACAAGAGGTAGGCAAGACGTTTGGGTAGCGTGCTGCTGTCTTCATGTCCATGGGGGAGGCAAATTTGGGCTGTAAAGAGGACCTGGCCAACACTACTCTGGCTAAGGCCATGTTTCAAAGGGAAAGTTTAAACCAGTAGCTCTGGTTTAAGAAGCTGCTGGAAAGGTGGTTTGGGTGGAAGATGTTTGTACTCACCTGCCTCTGCTGGTGCAGGTACCCACTAGGAAAGGTGGGCTGAGAAAGTCCGTGTGTGTAAGGTGAGGTGTAAGCTCTTCTCTGGACATGCTCCACCACCTCAATGTCCTTCTTGTAGTGAGGGGCCCAGAACTGGACACAGGATTTGAGGTGTGGCTTCATCAGTGCTGATTACAGGGCCACAATCCCTGCCCTGGTCCTGCTGGCCACACTACTGCTGATCCAGGCCAGGGCACACTCTGGCTCATGTTCAGCTGCTGTTGACCAGCACCCCCAGGTAATTTTCTGCTGGGCAGCTCTCCAGACACTCTTCCCCCAGCCTGTAGCACTGCAAGGGGTTGTTGTGACCCAAGTGCAGGGTTGAGAGAAACTAAGACATAAAAGTTGGTTTTATAGGGAGGGGGCACCTGGATTTTCAGGCCACCAGGGCACTTTGCTGGAGGATCTCAGAAAGTGGAAAGCCTGAATCATTCAGAGGGACAAGGTCTGACCAGCACCCACCACAGCTTACAGGAGCACCCCAAAAACTGCAAGTCCAAGGTAGGTTTCACACAGCACCTCTGCACTGAAAGAGATCAGGACTCCTTCCCCCAAGGAAAACATTAACCAGTTATTAATGGTTACACCAACAACTTTACAAGCTTAAATAGAAGGGAGGGAATGGAATTTGGCAGAAAGTTCTCCCTTCTGAACACACTAAGCTGTAGGAAAAGGTTCTCTTGCTGAAACAACAAGCAAGTTGGACAAATATAAGCAGAAAAATAGGTTTGCTCTCAAGATGTCTTTAAACTAACAAGAAAAGCAACTTTGCTTGGAAAGTTTGGTTCCAGGATCTTAGGCCAGAGAGGGCAGGGGATGGGGGGAAACAAGGCTGAGCCCAAAGCAGCCTCACTATTTTCCTCCTTTGAGAAATGTTGAAGTCTATGGAAAACATACTGCTGATTTGATAATGCTGTCATTGCTGTTAATGTTGTTAAATAACTCCCTGTGCAGTTATTAACTGTAAGCTCTGAGATAAAGTTGCTTTACAGCAATAAAACATCCAGCCACTTCCACAAGGAAAGCTTTGATTGCGTTTTACACAAGGCTGAGCTAAGGCACAGGTGAAGTGACCTGAGCGGTGTCTGACCCCAGCAAAACAAGGGTGTTTTGCATTTCAGCTCTCTCTTCATCACTGTCTTGCTTTGTTCTCCTGACTGCCTGATTTGTTTGTAAAAAAACTCAAAAACCACCAATAAAATAAAAATCGAATTTCAAAAAACTAACTTCAACTTCATAATAACAAATTACACAAAAACATAACTTGCCAGCAGACAGGTTATTGGTCTCTGATTCAGACATGTATGACTGTTTTCCCAACATCTTCTTCACCCTCCCTATTCTCATCAGCTCTTCTGTCATTTTCAGCATCTTGTATTAGTAAGTCAGAAAAGAAATCTATTGGAGACCCGTGTAACAAGAGACCTGAAGAGTAATGAAATGAGCAGATTTGGGGTTCTGTCAAGGTGAGTGCATTTGTGCATCACGTTTACCCATCTGCGCTGATGACAGCACTTCCTCTGCCTGCTCTCCTTCTGCTTCCTTCTTCATCAATCAAATTACACATTTAGGAGTGTCAGTGGGTGTGAAGAGGATCACAGCACCTATGCCAGCATTAACACTCTCCCTGTTTAATTTACTGTGCTGTACACACACACACATCCGGTGCTGTGAACGGCCAGTGTTTTTGCAATGCATGCACTGCCTTCAGAAAAAAAGAACTTTTATCACACAAAAACCAAAAAATCCACAGGCAGAAATGGCTTTTTAAAATTTTCTTTGATCTGGTGAGTTGTTCAGACAGATTCTGGGGCACAGAGCAAACCACTAGACTCCAAAATTTTGTCTACCACTCACCCTGCCATCTATTCCCTGGTAGCTCCTTGTGATCAAGCAGTTCTCCCAGCCTTAGTTTATTGCTGCTCTTGCAGGTGGTTGTGGTTGTAGTGTCAAACCCATTAGACCCTCTCTATTTATCCTGTGACCAGTCATGACAGCACAACTTACAGCCCTGCATGCCCCTGTGTACTTACATCACTTTTTCTACCTGGGCTTTAAAAATATTAGGCAGTCCCTCCTGCACAGGTTTCTTTCCATTTTCCTTTTCTTCCCATCCTATTTTCCATACTAAATAAGTTATTTCAGACATTTTTCAAAAACCCCATTTTTCATTCACTTCATTAATATTTTCAAGTTCTGTTTTGGACTTTCCCACTGTATGGAAGTCTTTAATCTTAGCATTAAAATACTAGTGCAGGATTTAAGTGATACTGTTTGCAGAATGAATGGAAAAATCAAGTGTGAAAATTGACTGCAAAGGGCAGTATCTGTCTGGTTTTGTGAATAAAATGCTACAGCTCTTAAACTACTGGTGAAGATTTTTCATTGCTTCAGGAATGGCCCAGCTCCCATTTCCCTCTGGCTTCATTAGCATTTGGCTGAATCCCAGTTCCTTTTGAAAATACTTAATTGCAGAAAAGCTATCTTTTTTAGTGTTATTCAGTGCCAACTGTGTTTACCACAAAAGCAATTAGCAGGGAGCTGGGAGATGGCTTTCCCTCTCAGAAAGACTGGTTTGACTACAGGAAGAGCCAGGAATCAGAATTTCCCATGGCCTCAGAAAGCTGGAGAATGCATTTCACAAAAGGCCATGTGGACATCCTCTCTTTCTGCCCACATCAGATATGCTGTTCCCAACATGCTGGTCTGGTGCCAAGGATCACGTGGCACCATGTTGGGAATATTCATTTCCTGTCACTGTACAGGAATACACTGCTTGTCCCTGCCCCCAAAAGCTGAGAATTGGAAAGAAGTCACCTTTTCTCCATGTCACTTCATTGTGGAGAAAGTTTTGATGTGAAAGAGCAAGGTGCTAAGAGCACACAGTGGTGGGAGCAATTAGGTTCACAGAGCCACAGAACTGTTGAGGTTGAGAGGGACCTCTGGATGTCATCTAGGCCAACCTCCCGTGACCAAGCAGGGCCACCTAGACCCAATTGCCCAGGACCATTTCCAGACAGCTTTTGAAAACTGGCAAACTATGTCACTGCTTGGTGACCCCCACAGTGGCAGCTTCCTGATGTTAAGGGGAAAATTTCTGTTTCAGTTTGTGCCCTTGGCTTCTGGTCCTCGCACTTGGCACCAACGGAAAGAGCCTGGCTGTGTCCTCTTTGCATCCTCCCTTCAGGTATTTTTACACATTGATGAGATCCCTCTGAGCCTTCCCTTCTCTTCTCCAGGCTGAACAGTCACATCTCTCTGAGCATTTCCTCACAGGAGAGGTGCCCCACAACCTTCATCATCTTCATGGCCCTCCGTTGGAGTCTCTCTTGTACTAGGGAGTCCAGGGCTGGACCCAGCACTCCAGGAGTGTCCTCACCAGAGCTGAGCAGAGAGGAAGGATCACCTCCCTCAATTTGTTGGCAACACCTCTCATAATGCAGCCCAGGACACCATTCACTTTCTTTGCCTTAAGTGCACATTGCTGGGTTATGATCAACTTGGTGTCCACCAAGACCCCCAGGTGTTTTTCTGCCAGGCTGCTTCCCAGAGGGATACCCCTCAGCACGGACTGCTGCCTCAGTTTGTTCTTCTCCAAGTGCGGGACTTGCACTTCTTGTTGAACTTTATGGCCTACTTTCAGCCCATCTCCCCAGCCTGTTGTGTTCTCTCTGGATGCCAGCACAACCCTCTGGCATCTCAGCCACCTCTGCCCATTTGTCATCAGCAAACTCGCTGTGGGTGCACTCTGCCCCATCACCCAGGTTAACCCTTCGCGGAAGCAGTTCAGTGACACAGACTTGGGGGTCTCAGCTCTTTCCAGCACACTCAGAGGGCTCTCTTCTAGCAGAGACACTGCTCCCTGAAATCTCGGTGATCCTGGAGCTAAGCTGTGATTCTCCAGATATTTTGTCAAACTCAGTTAATAATAATAATAATAATAAAGGACAATGCTCATTACAGCTTAATAAGAGACATTCTCTTCTCCATCTCCTTGTAGGCTGCAGCTGATGTTTAAAAGCAACAAGAGGGTTATTTTGTCTCTCACTGTGTTTTCTTCTGGCTATTTCTGGAGAATGAGAGGACAGCCGTACCATGGATGATCTCTACCACTATTTGCAGTTGCAGTGCTGGACATTTAGGGCCATGATTACAACACAGCAGAGTTGCTCAGTGAGTTAAACTGGCTGGGTACATTTTCATTACAAACATTAATTGATAAACAAAGAGGACAGAATTACTGATTGCATCTAACACAAGAAATACTGGCACCAAAGAGGTTATTTAGAACATATAATAAACCAAATGATGAGAATTTACTGGTGTCAGTGTCTGTTTCTTCCATGTGAAGCCATAAGTTTGGTTTGGTATTGCTGAGAGTGGGAATGCTTTTGCTGAGGCAGTAATAAACCCTAAGCTCCTACAAGATTCAAATAAAATCTTGTCTAGCAGTGTAGCAGTGAGAAACTGGGACTGCTGCATACCCAGGCTGCCCAGGAAGGCCCTGGGGCAGCCACCAGCAGGCTGCTGCCAAGAGTTTCTTGTATTTCTTGTGTTTGCTGTCCTTGTGCAGCCATGCTTCATGCCAGCCCAGGGACTGGTGTGGAAAGGTCAGAAAGAGCCCTTTGGAGCAGGGACACAGCAGTGCACAACAGGAGCAGGAGGCTGCATGGATGCTCCCTTCTTCACCTGCTTTGCCCTGGCTTTTTCTTTTTGTGGATATACCTTGGAGCTGGTTGTGCTGTTGGTGTCCTTTGCAGAAATCATCCTTTAGGATGGGAGGATTTTCACAGAAATGTGACCTAAAAATCCTGCAGGACCTCTTTGATGGATTTGTAGGTACTAAAATATTTCTAGTCTATTTGGCTGACTGACTAGCACTCAGCACAAAACCCTGCAGAAGACCTTGGTTAAAGGGGGATTAAGGTTGCCGCTGGTTTAAACATTTAAACATTATGCTTAGGGCCACATACTCCAAACCTCTGAAGACTTGGAAAGGGCTAGCATTTACAACTAAATTTCTGGAAATTAGGGAATGCTGACCACTTAAAACAGGGAACACTGTTCATGAGAATGTAGCTAGCTTCTGTTGATGCCTCCTGAATTTTGTAGTAGCGGAGACTAGTAGCTTCATCTGTGCCCCTCAGGACTTTACACACCTTTTTCATTTGTGTCTCCACTCACCTCTTTTTCAGGCTGAGCCATACAGGACCTGTCACACATTTTCTGTTCCCTGGTTGGTTGGATTGACCAATCCTGCTCTGCCCACCTGTGACTCCCCCTTTGCCCTGGCTGGGGCTTTCCCCCACTTCCTGGCCCCATTTTGCATCCTTGCAATGGGTGAGTTGAAAGGTGCTGCTCTCCAACTCTCTCCTGTTGCTCCTTGGCTACAGCTCCCTGCAGGGCTCAGCTCAGCCCTTCCAGACTCTTGTGGAAAAATGACATTATTTCTTGAACAACTCAGCACTGATCTCATAGGAACTGTGAACCCACTAAAATCTAATTTTCACAAGTTTTCTTTTATAATGAACTTAAGGCAACTGGGTGCAATTATCATTGTCCTAAGGACAGTAGGTCTTCACAGAGCCCAAAGGAGAAAACCAGCCCCATCCTAAGTACCTGTAGGTGAAATCATCCTGCAACCCCTGAGCAGCAGGTCCCTGCTGGGGGCCATGGTAAAATGGGCAGAGTAATGAAAAATATTTTTAGCTGTCATCCCAAAGTCTTTAACATGGAAAGAAAATGGCAAAAGGAAATGTCAGTGCAGCCTCAGAATTGCTCTGGACCTGAAATAAAAACAGAGTCACTTGGCTTTTTTTTTCTACACTGGTCATTATATCCAACTAGCTCAGGAAACCATCTTCATTCCTGCTGGAAAACATGTGAAAAAAATCATCAATGCACTTTGAAATGACTACAAACGCCTACAAGAGTCTAAAAATACACAGCACTGACAATGTGTGCAGCAGCAGTTATTGTCTCTGTGCTTGAGGCTGCAAACTGATAATTTCACATGCCAGCATTAAACTGAGCAGTCCAGCACCTGTACCCAAAATACAAATCATTTTAGCAATGAAACTTTACATGTATTTGTTGCCGTTATTTGCTGTTCAGTGGGAAACTGGCACATGATGAGGAGGGTTTTTGGTGGTCATAGCTGCCACCCACTTGGGTTTTCCTGGCCATGTCCTCACTTTCCAACCAGCCCTTCTGTCTTCTTTATTTTGATGTATTTTTCTCTATTTCTCAAAGTGTCTAGCTGTAGGTTATGCCATAATCTGCTGCTTGCCTCCAGGTAGGCTGCCATGAACCAGGAAATCCCAAGTGGAGGGGGAAAGGCTTAGGGCTGAGCAGGGCTGGGCTGCTCCAACACAGGATTCAAGGTGAAGGCTGAGATCTTAAAATAACAATTAAGACCACATGGAGGACAACCCAGAAGGAGGATAGTAAATTCCTTGCATGCTCTGCTGGGCCTGTTAGGCGTGGGAACCTGAGACAGAGCACCACAAGCTGCTCCTTGTCAGCCCCAAACACCCCCAGCCAAGGATTTGCATGAACTCCATGGTCCTCTCTACAGCTGGAGCTGCAGGAGGTTAGTGTCTTTACTCACTCAGGATCAAGAAAGTCATGTTCTGGAAAGCTGGGCTGTCTAGAGGACTCTTCACAAAAGCCATGGACCATGAGTCTGGGGAGTGCTGGAGTCAGCTGTCACCCTTGGACTGACAAAAAAAAAAAACTGCAGGTGTTGAAAAACTGGTTTAGTCTTGTGAAAAAGTTGTATTTTGAATCAGTGGTAGTAAGTGGACTGTTTAAATGGAAAATTTAAATGGAAAAAACGAACTATGTGAACATGAGACTACGGAGATGGAACATACTCACCTGTGATTTAATGTAAGTTCACAATTGATAAATATCTGTGACAAGTAAAAAGCATCACATTTTTACCTGTCACAGAGATTTTACCTGTCACAGCCATAAGTGACAGTGGCGTGGATTGGAATCTCCTGTTGTTACCACACTTTTTGAAAGCTACTATCTGTGAGTGTTCTAAGTGTTGTTGGCAGGCTGGTGCCACGCATGGAGTGGAGATATGCCACAAAATCATTTTTCAGCCTTAACCTTTCAGCCCCTCTTTGTGTTCTGTTCCTTAAAATGGCAACAGAGTTCCCTGCACAGCTCTCCAGAGAGCAACGGGGTATGTGCACCGATGTGTGGCACCCTGTGAGATCTCGGAACAGAAAATACTATGTGCCATATCAGAATACAATGCCTGGGGACAGGGGTTAGTGGTGAAAACGGCAGTTTTAGGTTAATGGTTGGAGTCAATGATCTTAGCAGTCTCTTCCAACCTATGGTTCTATATAAGGATTCTGTGTAAGTACCATGTAAGCAGAAAGCACCCTGCTGTGCTGCTGCTGCTTTCCAGCAGGCTGGAGCAGGGCTGATGGTTCCCTGTGGGGGGATCCTTGCAGGCTTTGTTGTTTATGCCTTCATTAGAAGGAAGATCAGTTCACATAAATTTCCTCTCCCCTTGGAAAAGGTGGATGCTTCAAGTGAAATCTGCCCTGTTAATCAGTTCCACCTCTACCAGCCCTCGATTGCATCTGCTCTCAGAGAAGTGCTGCTCCTGAGTGAGCAGTGCAAAAGCTGGGGTCACAGATCACTTCTTCATCTCTTGATTTCACAGCACTAAAGCCTTTCTATCAGGCTGCTGCTTGGCTGGCTTTTTAAATTAAACATCACTGTTAATTGCATAGATGCAAATCTGAGTGCCACAGAGAAGAAAATACTGTGTATCTTGGTACGGTGTAAAGCCAATGTAGGTCACTTCATATACACATTTGGTGCATATATGACAGGTATGAAGCAACTGGGAGATTTGGTGTGTTTAGGCTGCAGCTTGAAATTGCAATGGAGTATGCAGGGGGAGCTGGTTTTCTTGTTGTTAGGTCAGCAGAGAGAGAGCACGTTCACAAAAGAGGCACTCGCTGTGCTCCCAGAGAAACTTTACCTTGGTTCACACTTTTTTCTTCCCTCCTGCACTACAACAGTCAAGCCACAAATCTTGAGGAACAGGAAAGAAAATCCATACATGAACTGAAAATTTACTGTCAGGTAGAGCAGCCAAATAACAGCTTTTCAACCAAATTTCCATTTAGGTGTTCTCAGGCTAGCTTAGCGGAGCTCTGGAAAGGTAACATTCGCATGAAGATGAAGACTAATAATAATAATTCTTCTTGAAAAGCTCCCATGCCAGAACACTCAGAAAGCTGCACTGCAGGATAGCAAAATCCTGATGCTGTAACTCATGTTAGAAATGTGGAGAGTGAGCAGTGGTGAGCACGCTGTTCTTGAGAGGTGTGCTGAGGCGCAGGATACTGATGAAGGTGGTGATGGCAGGGAAGGTGTGTTGTCACATGCTGAGCTTGCCTGTTTCCACAGCCTTAAAGCTGAGATTTGGTAAATCTGTGGCTGCACAGCTCCTGCACTTAGTCATTAACACAACACTTGTAAAGGCAGGGGCAGTGCAGGGAGGTGACAGCGTTTTCACAGAATCAGAGAATCACAGAATCACAAGGTTGGAAGAGACCTTTAAGATCATCGAGTCCAACCCAGCCCTAACACTTCAACTAAACCATGGCAGCCAGTGCCACATCCAGTGTTTTTTTCAACACATCCAGGGATGGTGATTCTACCACCTCCCCGGGCAGGCTATTCCAGTACTTGATCACTCTTTCTGTGAAAAACTTTTTCCTAATATCTAACCTAAATCTCCCTTGACGCAGCTTGAGAGTGTGTCCTCTGTTTCTGCCTGCACTGCACACACTGATTGCTTCCTGGCCACTTTTCCTCTCTTGCTTTGTGTCTGTGTCTGTGAACACACACAGCAGTGCACACAACCATCACAAAGAATAGAACAATTTGCACCCCAGGGAAACTCGTGGCTTGCTTGGTGGTTCTGTGTCATGTATTGCAAACCTGAAGAACCAGGATACAACCTCTGCTTATCTGTACAACTCCAGGGCTGCCATGGTGGTTTTTTAAGATTCTGGGTGCAAATCTGTATTGTCTTTTTTTTTTTACAAAAGCCCACGTTATCAAGGGGAGTTGTGCTTGTGCTCAAATTCACCACTTCCTCTGAGTGTTCCCCTTGCCTGCTTCTCATACCCCCTGTGAATTATTATTAGCAGAATCCCAGTTTTAATTGTGAATATGGATTTATGCGAGATTTCCGATTCTCTGAGGGACTGAGTAGATTGAGTGAATCACTGGATCAGGACAAAAACCCTCCCAAAAATACTCAGACATCAAGAATCTGGAATTCCCTCTCTCTCTGCAGATCATGCTCTTAGTTCAATCAATAAATAAAATATTTTAAAAAGTAGAAAAGAGGGGAGAAACAAAGAGAGAAAGGGAGAAATAGAGAGATTTACAGCATTATAGAATTTGTTTTAAAATACAGCTTCCTCATGCTTCTTCTCTTCTTTAACCCACACTAGATGTTAATTTCTGAAGGATTCAAGTGTGGTTATTTTTTCCTATCTGGTATTTTCAGTCACAGTATTCTATCTTTTCCTTTAATTTCCGTGGAAACTCTCTGCACTGACTTTTAACAATTCAGTCAGATTTACTGGAAGAACAGCAACAGAATTTCTATATATGGCTGGATGGGCTCCATACCTCCAGTTTGCCAGGATTCACAAGACTGCTTTACAGGTTTTTGACATTCCTCCCATGCAATGACTGACACATAGAGTCGATAATTACAGCTAAATATACACATACGTATACTGAATAAATTTAATTTTCTTCTGTCACTCTTACCATTCTGGTTTGTGACATGTGTCAGTTGACTTAAATGACTTCTTGCCATTTTGCATGTTCTGTCTCTCCCACGAGTTAGTTCCACAGCTGTGTCAGGATTGCTTTCTGATGACACTGCTGCATTTCAAAATCGTGCAGGTAAGCTCAGGAGCTATTTCTTTCTCTCATTCAAACATTTAAGCTGATTTGTCACTACTGACTCAATCTCTTTATTGCTTTCTGTGGGAGTTGTTATCCCTCTGTAAGACACTTTGGGCTTTGGGATGTTCTGTGGTTTTAGAGTAACAAAGCTGCAGTCTATAATTTCCACTTTTGTTGTGGCCTGGAGCAGAAAATAACCTGCTGTGAATTGCTTGAGCAAAACCTTTGAAAGAAAAAAACTACATTACATTAATGTAAATAAAATCTTAGAGGTGAAGTGATGGTTGTGAAACACCAGTGCTGGGAATTAAATTAGAAAAACAGGTTAGAGAAGTGTTTACACAGAACACTACAGGTACAGCTGCTTTTGAGGCACAGGTGGGCTTGGCACCTTCTTTAGATCCTTCCACTCTAGGTGAGTTCTTCCTTCAGTCATCTTCAGCTCTTCAGACCAAAATTTACAATTTTTTTTGGTCCCTCCAGCTAACCTGTGCCAGATCAGCAGACTTGCTCTTCTAAGAGAGGTGTATTTTTTCACTCTGAATGTCACATCTTGACAGCCTCCCTGTGCATCTTGCAGAGATGATAAATGTAACTGTGATTTTTTTTTTTTTAATATGGGAGTTATTTTATTTGTTCCTCTCATTACTTTACCACTCCAGAGAGTTAGCAGAGATCTCCTTCATGACTGAAATTCATCCTCAGTCCAGAGCTGCTGGACAGACTGCAGGTGTCCTCTAACTTCCCACTTCAAATACCCAGCCCTGGAAAGCCTTTTGCATGCAGTCTCTCTCCAGCAATGCCACCCAAGCAAAGGCCACTCTGAAGCTACCAGGTGAATGCAATGTTTTGGGGGGAGCTACCAGCAGTCTAAAACCATATAGGTTTATGCTTTTCTCTGGCTGAACTTCTGGCTCCTCTGTGCTGCACTGTGTAATGCCTTAAACTCCACACCAGTTGTATTGTCACCGACAGCACCAGAGAAACATCGCTCTGCTCTGCCGTGACAGAAGCGACTAGCAGCTCTCCTAAGAGCATTTCATGTGCTTCAAGCTCTTTGCCAGAGAGAGCATACCTAATTTTAGTTTAAATGGATGTTAATTTGACACATGCATTTGAATAACTGAGATAAATTCTTGGCTTTCTGACGTTAAAATTTATTAAGTGACAAGCCCTTTCTGAATACTGTTATTTTCTGAAAGGTTCTTTTTCTCTATAGCACCTAATAATAAAGCTCTAACATGTAAGAGTCCTGAATTCGTAGGAAGTTGCACTGAATGGTCTAATAGGTCATTTTCATCTCTGCCTTACATGGCAATAATAGAATAATAATAAACAAGGTTGCAAACACATTCCTACCCTAGCTGAATCAGCTGGCTTTTTTTATGTACTGGTTATTTATTGAACAATAAATATTCATGGATTTGACAGGAAAGACATAGTGCATAATTTAACTTGAGCAAAATTAAACAGGACAGGCAGCCTTAATCCTCCAGCAGATCACAAAGGACTGCACTTGAGTGACAGCCTAGAGTGACAGCCTAAGAATGCCTGACAGTCACAGAAGTATCAGATTCTTTAACAGTAATTGTAAAGGCTTCTTACATTGTATCCTTGAGTCTATTCAGTGCTAAAATCCTGTACAGAAGGAGAATGAGCTACTAATGCTACCATTCCAGAGAAAAATTCAATACCTGGTACTTTTCACTGTTGCTTTTGTCCCCCATGATGTACAGACGGTCAAATAGAGATTTGTCTCTAGAACAGCCTGTACAGTTCAGCCTTTGAAAACATCAAACATCTGAGTTTGGTTTCTCAAGAAGAAATAAAAGCTGCAGTTTCTGTGCCAAAGCTTGGCAGAAGGCTCTGGTTCTGTACTCACATCAGATAAAATCACAGTGGTGGGGCAGTGGAACAGGTTGCCCAGAGGGGTGGTAGCTGCCCCAACTCTGCAAATATTCAAGGTCAGGTTGGGCAGGGATCTGCTCATTGCAGAGGGGTTGGACTAGGTGAACTTTAAAGGTTCCTTCCAGCCCAAACTATTCTATGGTTCTATGAAGTATTGCTAAATATTGACCACATGTTGCATTACAGTTGTTGAGGATTTTCTGTCAGAGGCTCCTGTATCTGCACTGGCAATATGAGCTCAGCAGATGAATAATAATCGCAGTCCCTGTGTGTACCCTCTCCTGCTCTTACACGCATACAAATATACACAAACTGATAGATTTGTTTCCCTCTTGCTGAGGGACTTGCTGCCAATTTTCCCTCCAGCTTGCATCTTTTCCCACAGACTGCTGATTTCTGTCATCCTTACCTGCCCTCTGCCCATGGCAGCAAGGCTGCTGCCAAAACTTCTCTCAGACAGACACCTGATGAGGGAGGCTCACCCAAGAGGGTAAATGTTCCCATCATGCTCCCAAGAGCAGTGGGAAATTCAATGTTCCACCAAACCTGGTGGAACAGCACAAGTTGCCTCATTAAGACTCAGGTGTTAATTGTGACCCTTAAATATTGGGGACCTGACTGCTACCATTTATCAGTGTCTTATTTAGGTGCACGGAGTTAGGTGAGCTGTTCTGAGTTCCAGATGATCTCAGCCATGAAGTTCCCACCTTCTTGTGGCTTTACCCACCCACAAATGTCCTGTGACAGGCCAGGAAATCAGAGGTGTACCCCATTTCTTAGGCTGCAGAACCTTAAAAGAATGAATAATGTTCTGAAAACCTGGGTGCAATGGCTTTAAAGAAAATCACACTAAAAACTCTCCTCTGATTTATACCAAGGATGACAGATGTTATTTAGAGAACTGGTTGAAATTCATCACTACTTAAATAAAGTATCCACTTCAGTATGCATGGCTTTCCACATGTTTCTGAGCCTAGCAGAAAAATTCATGCTTTTTCCCTGTGGAGATATCCTCTCTCAGGACCAAAGGCCTCCATCCAGACCAACATTTTATAATCCTTAAGGCTATTTCATATTCCTGGAGGGCCTCCTTATCTTCTCCAGGAGAGTTGTTTTAGCTGTCCACAGAGTTTCTTTTTCTTCCCATAGAATGCTGTTCTCATCCAGAAGGGTCCTGTCTTTCTCCCAGAGGACCTGATCTTTCCAGAAATTCTTATCCTGGGATTTCTCTGAGTCATTTCACACCATGATTCCAGGTGCTGCTAGTTTGGAGAGGGGTGGACCAGCCTTTTGCACTGCACGGCTCCCCACATCCCATATCAGCAGGTTCCCATCTGAGGGACAGACACTTCTGCCCTTTTCCTGTGGTGCTCGAGGTACTCTTGTCCCTCTGACCCTTGGCAGTCTCCTGACCCTTCACAGACTCCCCCAAAATATTTACAGCTTCCAAAATCACATGAAACTTGAACAACTAAAAGACCACAAAAATCTAATTTTCTGTTAGCTATTCTACCTCGTAATTCTACAGGTAGGATTCAAAGGGCTTAATTATTTATCCTGTTTCATTAGATTTATTATGACTTTTTGCACAGTGCCTCCAGCTCCACAGAGGGAGTAGGCTGCATTATAAATAAAAACTGCTCTATGAAGCAGTTTCAGCCAGGTTTCTTTGCAAAAAAATCTTGCTCCTGAAAGCATGGCAGAGGAACAGTAATCCAAGGCAGGGAGAAACAAGGAATCATTTCTTCTTCCCTCCTGCCCTTTCAGGGTTCAGCTGGAAAATTTCTTAGGAAAACAAATTTGACTCTGACATGGAGGAAGCGATCCAGGTGTCTAAACAGAAGCATCCAGTGAAATTTTAACACTGAACCCCTCTGCAGATGGTCTGTCAGAAGACAACACATAGGAGACCTATGTCCTTTGGGAGCTGCAGGTGGAAGCTGAGGGAGATATCCCAAGACATACTGGGCACAGGGCACCCAGGTATATGAGTGAGTCCCACCTTGGAGTCTGCCTCTAATTCATGTGGCTCAAGTTTCCTTTGGATCAGATGAAATCAGGAAATCTTTTTGATTTTATGAGGCTTCCATTGCCTGAACCTGCATGAAATGATACAAATAAGACTTCGAGAGCCTTCTTACATGGTACAGTAAAAATATTGCCATTTGTTCTTTTACTGTGCTCCTGAGGCAGGCTTATAAAGATGTAGGGTAATTATATCAGAGTACATTTTTCAATTAAAACATCATTACTATCTCACAGAAAATGACTAAATCATATCATTTTGTTCCACAAGTCTGCAAACACTCTTTTGGTTGCTATCAAAATAATTTTCTGCAGACAAATCTAAGAGTGCAGAACTAATGGCTAACAAGTCTGATGTTAGTTTAGATCTGTTCTCAGACTAGATAGAGGCCTTATGTGAACAGATGTAAAACGAATTTGAAAAAAAATTATGTTAAGACTCTTATTATTCCTCTCTGTTACCATCTCTTACCATCAAAAGAAGCCCCAAAGAATTGTGTCATGCTGCTGGGAATTTACCATTTCGAAAACTCTAGAGCAGAGACACACAACACTTAGAGAAGTGCAGTCCTGTTGGCAGCTGGGTCTCTGATACCCACTGGTGACTGTGAGCCATTATTATCCTACAGTGACAGAATTTCACAAAGTTTGGAACAATTGGTTTGAAGTCCAGAGATGCTGGGTGGAGCTGGAAGGTATTGCTGGGCTCCAGGCAGGCTATGAGCCAAGATGAGTACTTTGCTCCATATTCATGCTGGCTGCTTCTGAAGCATAATAAAACCCATCTGTGTGTTTCACTGCCCTCACTAGCTCCCCTACTTGGGAAAACTGTCTGGAAGACACAAACAGCACACACACAAAATGTCAGACACATTCTCAGATTGTGTCCTTACGTCTGTATGACTAAATTTGGCAGCCAAGGGAAGTGCTACTGTATCTTGTGTTATTTGAACTAAAACAAGTGATGGAGCTAAAGCTGAGCACAGACACAGCCAAGACCAGATGGTTTTCAAAAGAAAACCTGTGATCCTAAATCTACCTGAAAGCTTGCTTTAGGAAAGTAGCCTGACTTTTAAACAGGTTGATTCCACTGAAGTAATTGGGAAGGAGTGGTGGATGAGTGGATTAGAAAATCAGGTCTGTTTTTAGAGTAGGTATTTTAACTTGTGTTTATGTTTCTAGTTTTTGAAATTTTGGTCATTTGAACACCATCTCTGTCAAAGTATGCAATACTTTCATTATGTACATTCTAAATACATTTAGTGCAACTCAGGCCCTGATCCTGCAGGACGTGAAATAGGCACTTTACTGACAGAAGCTGTCTCTATTTTTTCTATTGAAATTGTCTTAAAATTTAGACATGAGTGTTCAGTTTCTGTTTGGCTGTAGAATGTTTCACTGAGTCACAGTGACCTCTTTGTGAGACCTTGAGCCAAATTCACCCAGATTCTTTGATGACAAAATCAACCATCCAGCCAGCAACTGACGACAGGCAGGAAGAATGAGATGTTTCAAGAGAACTGTAGGAGAAACCAAGATTAAAAACCATCATGATTGCTAGGAGATAACCCTTGGAAATCTGCCCCAGCTTCTTCTGTTTGAAGGTTTTTTTCAAATGTCTCGGTATTTCTGCTAGAAGCAGCTTCTACTAAAATACTTCCTTGTCTGAACTTCAGAAAACAGCTTTTTACATAGGAATAGTTCAGATAGACACAATTCTGTTCATTAAGAAAGTCTTGCTCTCTGGGACACCCTCTCAGTCTTCTCCCCAAGTGAGATATTTTCTTCTTTGTAAATGGTAATGGAAAGCTTTTTCCTTCTTCTCTCTCTGTTTGCTTCATCCCTTCCTCCAGGAGCTCTTTCTTCTTTCCAGAACATTTTCATGTTCCCGCTACAGCTCCCTGTTTGATGCTATTAGGTGGGAAAGACTGATGGTGGAAATAATATTTAGTCAAATACTTCCTGAATTTTTAGCAAAACATTGTTTTTCTAGACAAGAGGTTTTGGTGGTGCAAGTGCAGCACACAGCACAATAAACATCATTTGCAGTGGTGACATGGTGAATGAAACCTTTGGGTGTAAACTTTTGACATTTGAGTGCCTGCCATAAATTTGTGAAGTTGCAGCAGCAGGACACATTATTTCTTTCTCTTCTGTTTTTCTTCTTTCCTCCTCACAAAGTAAAAAAGGAAAAGAGGTTATTTCAGCTTTCAACTCCTCCTTTGCCATTTCAGCACAAATTTCCTGGTAATACATGGAGATGAATTTCACTCCAAAGTGCTTTCAACATCATGACTACCAGTAATATCCTTCCTGGGAAGGACTAGATGGATAAAACTTTGCTCTCTGGCACATCAATAAAAAACTTCTATTCTTTTCCTTTCAAGAATAAGGAGTGGGAAGCTCTCAACACCTTTTTTTTTTTTTTTTTTGTGAGGAAAGCATAACTGGAGCTTGGATATTTGGATGGACTCTTGTATGGAGTGTTTCTAGGACCCTTTTCACCTCTTGAATCCCACCACAGACCCCACTGGCTCTACAAAGCAGCTCTCCACTGGCCTTAATGGCAGCTGGGACATCCCAACAGCAACATTTCAGTGTCTGCAGTTTGGATCTGATTCCCAGACAGGAGAGTTGTAGCCGTGGACACGAATGCATGTCATACCCAGATCATGAGATGCCACTTAATGTGTGGCACTGCCACTTCCACTACGTACCAATGGGCAGCCACCTCAAAGTGGGTGGGTAACTGCTCTGCCTCAGTGGACCTTCATCCATCACTAAAATAGCAGTAATCACTTTCTGACCAACATATGGAGCTGTCTTTAAGAGATTTCCTCACCTGTCCAAAGGCTTTAATTTCTGCCCATGTGGAGGTAAATCATTCAAGGGAGCATCTGTGTTCTTGAGAAGTTACTGTGCTCAGGAGGGGCCATCTGCTGTTGCTGCAAGTGCTCAGGTATCTTTGGATTTGGGAAGTAGGTATTTTTAGAGAGAAAATGAGATGGCAGGAGTTACAGAATCCCAAAATATCTTCACTGACTTTAGGCAAAGCTCTGTATATGCCATATATGCCATGTGTTTTGTGGAAGGAACTTTGGGCACCTTCCGGTGGTGAATCAAGCCAAGTTTTGATTACAACTCCATTTTTTTAAGACTCAGCTTAAGCAAAAAAAGACCTCTTGAGTTTTCAGGTTCCGTGTCCTTCTTTCACAGTTGCTCCATCGCATCACCACCTTACAAAAGCAGTAATATGATGCAGAGAGGCCTTACCATGGCAGCCTTTTGACTCCTGCACACAATCCTCTCCACACTGTGTGGCCTCACAGCTCCAGAAATAATGAGAAATCATCTAACAAACCTACCCCAAACACATCAATGCCAGCAAAAACAAAAAAACCCCAACAACCAACCAACAACAACAACAACAAAAAAACCACAAAAAAAGCAACCAATCAAACAAAAAACCCCAATAAGACCTTCAGTTGATTAATTTAATGAATTTAAACTTAGAGCAACTGTAGATGATCTGAAGTTTCAGACCAGTTTGTTCCAGATCAAATAAAGAGCTTGTGCATCTGGTAGTCCTCTCAGCTAACAAAAGACGTTTTCTATAGGTAGTAAGAAGTTGTTTCCTACCCTTGCTGCTCTGATGGTTTAGAAATTAGATTCTACTTAATGGCCCATTTATACTCACTTGATCTAAGTATTTTTTGATTATTACTTTGCATAAGTAATTCTTTATCCTTGGTATATTTACATAGATTAGGCTTATGCCCTTAGCCTTTCTCTTAGTAGACTAAAATAGCTGAACATTGTAGATTAAGCTGAAAAAAAGATTCGCCATACCTCTTTTTTTAAGGATCTTTCTTTCTTTCTTTCTTTCTTTCTTTCTTTCTTTCTTTCTTTCTTTCTTTCTTTCTTTCTTTCTTTCTTTCTTTCTTTCTTTCTTTCTTTCTTTCTTTCTTTCTTTCTTTCTTTCTTTCTTTCTTTCTTTCTCTTTCTTTCTTTCTTTCTTTCTTTCTTTCTTTCTTTCTTTCTTTCTTTCTTTCTTTCTTTCTTTCTTTCTTTCTTTCTTTCTTTCTTTCTTTCTTTCTTCTGTTGCTAAAGCTTCTAGCAAAATATGTTAACATTTTTAGCAAATATAAATATTGGTCTTTTCCTAATGCTAATTACATTAAAGCCATCAGTGTCAATTAAAATGGCTCACCATATGTTTTCATTATTATTATTCATGAAATTAATCCACAGGGGTCCCACCAGCCTTGGCACTCAGGCTTCATGTTGCTTTTACAAAACAGGACAGTGATCATGCTGGAGAATTTAGCCAAAACAGAAATTCAATAGAGGGAAAAAAGTGCATCATCATCTCTATTTCACAGCTTAAAACCAAAGATCAGATAAAAAGTGCCTTGACAGCTACCAAATGACCAATCTGTGCTCATGCAAGACTAAGCAGCAAAGCCTTAGGCATATTAAGGAAAAGCTGAATATATATTATAATTCATGTGGATCTGATGTGCTTGAAATAGTAGATTTACCAGGTCAGGTAAAGCATGGGCAAGCTTTCCTGGAAATTAAGTAGTAATTCTTAGGCTGTAAGTAACCTGAAGTAATCAGTGAAATGAGGGAAGAGATCACTAAAATTACCTCACCAGAAGGACTGTCTTTGTGGAAGTGTTCCAAAGCAGTGGTTTGGCTCTTAACACCTCAAAAGGGAACACACAGAATGGTAAAATAAAAAAAAAAAAAACCAAAACCCACCAAAAAACGAACATAATTTTTTGTGTGTTTTACACTGAGGTCATACAGGTACCTGTTCCATGGAGGCAGGATTTGAGCCAAGCAGGCTCTGAGCAGAAGCCAGAGCAGCCCACGGGACACAGCTGTGAGGAAAGCTCTGTGGCAGGCTCTGCCTGGCAGCACTCATCCACTGCTCCTCACGCTACCTCTGTGAGCCAAAGAGGACTTAGGCAAGTGCTGCCCCAAGGAGACAGTATGAAAACAAAAGACACTTTGTGAATGGTGTTGCCATCTGGTGTGCTCAATGCCTGGGACACGTTCCTTCCCTGTTTCCCCCAAGGGCTGTGCTGGAGGCACTCGGAGCCCACACAGCGTTCGAGTGAACACGACTGGGTCTCAGCATTGTCCCCACTTCTGAGTGGAGTCTGATTTGAGGTATGCTGAGGTTGTGGAGAGGGAGCTGCAGCCCCCCAGCCGGGTCTGGGGACTTGCTGGTGTATCTACACACCAGATGAACAGCTCCACACCTCCTGCTTGGACACTTGTCCTCCCCGGTTTTGTCCTGAGCCTGTGAGCACAGTGCCATCTGGTGAGATGTGTCTGCAGCCCAAATAAGCCTCGCCTCCCACTCACAAACCCCTTTGGATGGGGAAACCTAAACCTGAGCCTAAATGCCAGCATACCTCTGAGACATAATTTCATCAGGAGGAAACAATAATAGGCCTGGAATTTCACCAGAAACAGCTCATTCGCATGAGTCTTCTTGCTCAGGTATCAGCCAAAGGCTGGATTTACTATAGCCCCAAACTGAGCTGGCGTCTAATCCAGCCTTCTTCCACTGCAACAAGGTCTAAAATTGAATCCTTTGGAACCTGAAGGTCAGGATATGAAGAGTCCTTGAACAAACCCAAAGGGACCCCAAAACACTGGATTTGACATGCCATTGGATTTGTTGTCCTGTATCAGCTGCCTGGAGAACTGCTCCCACAAAGCTCTCTTTTGCAGAGGAAGGTCTTGGGGTCTCCAGGGAATCCCCTTTGGTTCTTGCTCAAATAGAAACTGGCATGGAGAGAAATGTTGTTGTTGAGTAACGTGACTTCTTTACAAAGTGCTTAGGGCCTGCCCCAGATGCCTTCTTGCTGAGCCATGAGATGTTCTGTGTACAGCAACACATGGCTGTGAGAAGTCATGGCCTTGGCTGTCACCAAAAGATCCTTCTCACAAGCATCCCATGAGCACAAACTCCCACCTTGGGCCTCTCAGCTGCAGCCTGACACCAGGCCTTGTGGGCAGGCAATGATGATCAGGAATTAGTGGGGTAATTTCTAGTTTATGGGACTTGGAGTGGCTGCATAAAACAGTATTTTACCTTTCAAAGTAGAGATTCTGATGCATTATCTAAATATACACATCTCCAGATGCACAGAGGGGAGGGTTGTTTCTCCTTGTGCTAGGGACAGCACACCCCACCTCCCATCCCAACACAGCCCTACAGAAGAAAGAAACACAAACTTAACCAACTCTTGTCTTTCCTGGCTGCACAGATCCCAGGGATGACTTTAGAATCCATACTGCAGATAACTAAATGAGGCTGTCAGCAGTATGGGCATCTACACACCCTGCAGGTGTCCAGCCCCACATCACAGTGCAGATGGAGCCAATGCAGGAACTGTTCAGG
Source organism: Leptocoma aspasia (assembly GCA_013399835.1). NCBI lineage: Eukaryota > Metazoa > Chordata > Aves > Passeriformes > Nectariniidae > Leptocoma > Leptocoma aspasia. The sequence goes on along the minus strand of VXAX01001249.1, from coordinate 269,538 downwards.
TAAATCCAGGCTTCTAGAACTGCGTGAGGTGCCCTCAATTGCCCCTCTGTCCAGGGCTAGCAAGACAAGACCTACATCCTTCTATGTGGGCCAGGGGGGATGCACTTAGGGAACCATATCAGATCATGCCTCTCTGCAGACCCTAATGGGAATTCCTGGGTAGACACCTCTATTTGAATCTCAGTTGATCCATTAGTGAGAGTGAACAAAATCCTGTTTCTCAGCTCAGCTGCACAGCAAACTTTTATATTTTTTCTCTTTTTTCCCCAGAAATCACATATTCAGACAGTTGCAATGAGGATTCCTCACTCCACACATGAGGATACTGCACTGAACTCCATCCTACCTCATTTGTGGTCACTCAACTCTTCTGTGGTGTTCCTGCTTTTTCTCCTCATCATTCACCATAATCACTCTACAGCAAACACATGGTTCTGTTTCCCAGGAGTTAAGGCTACAAGTAGGAATTGTGCTCCTCCCTTCTGGAGGGTTAGGGTTTTCAGTTCTGTTGAACAGATACAGTGTTAAATATGGTTCACTGTCCTCCAGCTGAGGAGGACAAATGCTCTGAAAGGTGGCAAAAGGCATATTTGATGAGTGAGAAAATGAAATAAAAAAAAAAGAAAATGCACAAAGTTATCTTATGTTGTCAATGGAACAGCACTTTTTATTATGTCTGTATGCAATGGGAATATTAACTCTGATACGTAGAAGTGCAAATTAAACTGCTGATTTAGATTATCATATTTCAAGAATAGTAACTTTATAGGCTTTTTTTATTTTTCATTCCATGAAAAAACCTTTGTAAGTTATAAGCCTTTTTTGTCAACTATATCTTATAAGTGAGATGTTCATATTCCTGCTGTTATATTAAAGGAGGTGTTTTGCTGCTAGGAGAGTTTAGCATTTTATTCAGCTGTGGTAACTTTCCCTTATACTCTAGCACGAAGCACAATTAAGACAGAAATGTTCAGTAGCTTTATTATGCCCTTGTGTGAGGAGCTAATCTTTTTATCCCCCACTTCATTTTTCAGGGACTCCCAAAGGGTTTTGCAAACTCTACACATTTACCTAGCACACTCTGTAGTGGCATAAACAAAGAATACATGGACTTCAATAGGGCCTTTGGCTTTCATATTTTTAGTAATTCCACTTTCTCTTACTGCAAGTTTCAAGAGTACTGGAATTTCCCAGTTAATATTCTGGGTTTGTGGGTAAATTTTGCTCACATTAATTTGGGCTATTCGTTACTTTGGTGGATAAGCAGGGGAACAGAGGACTGGAATTTTTAAAGAAATGTATTTATTATTTAAAGGAAAATTTTCTTTACACAGAAAAACACACAGGTTCACCCCCTGAACTATCAATGGAGACAATCTCTGGTGAATGCCATTCAATAAAAATGAAATAAATGTTTTTTGGTTTTTGGTTGGCTTTTTTTTTTTCTATAGGAAACCAGAAAACATTCCTAAGGAAGTAATTCCATTACTAACTTTTCAAGCACTGAAGTTTTGATTTAGCCTGGCTTTCTATGGACACACACCATGTGCATTTGTTGCCCTGGGTTCTGCTGTCTGGTTGTTCCCTCTAATATCTTGCAAATCTATTTGCCAATTTTGATCGAATTTAACAGAGTAATTGAAGAGTCAGTGATACAAGCAAATGAGGTGAGGACATCTGGCTCATTACCACACCTCAGATGGACAATGGCTATGGACCCAGGGAACATCTACTGTAACTTTCCCAGGATTATCCTCCGGCATCCAGGGCTGGAGGTTTGCAGGTATCCCAAGCCACAGCTGCTTCCTTTGTGTCTTGTAATCTTTCCTACAAGGCCAAAGCAAATCATGTCCTGTTCTGCTTGTGATACATATTTAAAGTAGAAAAAGAGACCCTCTGAATAACCTGACTAAGTGAAAGCTGCAACAGGAGCAGTTATCCCTTACTAGACTTTATTAAAGTTACTCTTCCTGGAGGTTATCCAGCACATTTTGTCTTTTCTCTCTCTATTCCTTAGGTCTCGATTACGTTGTGATAAATTATCCTGAGTAAAGGAAAGTGTGAAGCAGACAGTCTGACATTTTCTCATTTTCTGCCTTACCTCTTGGGCATTGCCAAGTAAACTGCCGTGGAGACCAGCACATAAACATCCCTTCCCCAAGACAGTCTTGTGGGAAGCAGCCAAGGAACTGAAACACTCACAGCAGCAAGCTTCACCTGGTGCTGTAATTTATAGTGACAGCCACACAAAACATTTTGTCAGTGATGTACATGAGAGGAAAGTGCCTGGTCTGATCTTGTCTGTGTCAGCAGGTGGAAGCATTTCACAGCTTCTGCCCTGCACCAAGCTCTGCAGCTTCCAGACCATCCCAGGTAGGAGATGGTCACCTCAGGGCTCTCAGAGCCCAGGGGACTTCGGGCTGGGCACACAGTGACTCACTGCATCGATAGCACTTCTAGTCCCAGTATCTTCCTAAGGCTGCCTTAAAATTTTCCTTCAAAAACACCAGAATCAAGCAATTTAATGGTACTACTAAATGTCACTGTCAACACTGGCCACACTTGCCACAGGAGCTCTCGGTCCCTGTTATTTTTTCCTATGATCTTCTTGTGATGATTGAATGTTATAATTTCCAGGATTCTCACAGGCGATCATTAAAATGCTGGCAAGTTGGTATTGATGATTGGTTTCCACCGCAAAAGCATTTCTCAGCCGATAAGGACATATTTTTTGCCTTGAACAGTGAAAGAAATGTACATGGAATTTCTTTCCCACTGGCTGTTTATATTTCAATACACAAGGATAATTTATACAAGAAAATATAACATTCGTGATTGCATCCAGCATTTACAAAAACAGTCAGGCTCTTCCAATTTGAAAAGAAAAAATTATGTAGGAGATGGGGGGACTATGTTGATTTTGACTTCTGAGTCATCAAGTTAGGAGAAGGCCCTGTGGCAAAAGTGCTCACCCTATATGGAGGGTGGAAATAAACTGAACATGAACACAAACTGGGAAGGAGGCAGCATCTCTACATCGCCCTTTCCCTCTCCACGCTAACAATTACGTACCCAGGAAAATTCATGGTGAGGTGCAACCCCTTCTAAAAAGGCACCTGGTGAAAAACCCAACATGTGTATTATGTGGGGATGTAAAAGTCCCTCCTGGTTTGAGGAGGGGCTGTGTTTGAGGAGAGCATGCTTTGGCTTTGCTGGCAGCATTACAGAGTCCCTTTGCTCAGCTCAGCCCAGGATCTCAGCAGTCACAAGGAGAGCAGCACACAAGCTGGAATGCCCTGGGTTAGGATGTATGACCCTGTGGCATAACCTCAGCAACCCACACTTGCCTCAGAGCTTCGTGAAGGGTGAGAAAAAGCACCCCAAAAGCAGGCAGTGATATTGGACATAATTGAAATCCTTGCTGATGTCTAATGCCAGGCACTGCCCTGGGAATAACCGCTGGAAAAACAGCTTTCTCTGCTGAAAGAAGCAGCTTTATTACACTGAAGGAAAGAAGAATTAGGAGCACAGAAAGCCCAGCTGTCCAGTTTGGCCACTTGGATGGTGTGTCTCAGTCTCTTCCTGCTGTGCCTCTTCCAGCACCGGTGGAGAGCACCAGAGTGTTCCAGAAGTGATTCCCTGCTCCTTTCACTGCCTATACAGGGTGCATGGCTTCCTTGTCTAAGTGCTCAAATAAACCCCTACTTGGACAGTGCAATGGACAAAGGTCACAGTCTCACCTTCTGCTTCACTGCCAAACTTCCTCCACCAAAGTTTTCATCCTGCAAGGCTACAACAATCAGGCAGTCACACCACCATGGGGTCAGGGCTTTTTCCAGCATATTGGACCTTGCTGCAGGGAAAAGCACAGAGATGTAAGAACCAGCCTGTGGCTGTGTTTGTGCATGTGCTGGCCCAGCAGCATGCAAAGTTACCCATCAAATGCCATCATTTTCATTACCTCATCTGACCCAGAGTGGACCCATTTTCTCAATGCAAAACATGTAGCAGTGGGAGTTATATTGGTGATGAACTGTGCAAACCTGGCAGCTGAAGGCAGAATTGTTCCTTCTGATCTGAAGCAGGCACTTTGTCAGCTCCCTGCTGATGACTAATGCAGCAGGCAACCTTTTCTTTTTTGCAGGGCCTTCCTGAAGGGACTCAAAATACACATCAGTCTTTATTAATGCTGTCACTCCTCCTGCAGAGGTGCTCTCCCTCAAACCCACTTTTTCTTGTGCAGAAACAAGGGCTTTCCAGCAGATTATCCATACCTATAATTACACCTGAGATGCCAGATGGTCACCTGCTGATGGGAAAGCCACCTAGCAGGTAACCACCTAACAAATAGGTGGCACTCTGCCAGGGTGACACAAGACATAAACAAGCCAACAGCTAAGGTGATACACGTGGCAGTTTTCAAAGAGCTCTATCAGCTGCATTGATAGGGAAGGGAGGGAATTGCATGAAGAATGAACAAAGTACTTATCACTCTCTACTGGTTTCTGAATAAATATTTTTTCTGAATAAATAATTTTTCTAAAATAAAAGACTTAGTGAAATAAATTTGTTGGTGTTTTTTTTTTCCCCTCCTGTACAGTCACAGTTGTGTGGGGTCCTTTGCTTCCCCCTGCTGTCACCCTGAAACGGCACAGGGTGGGCTGTGGCTCCAGCCAGCCGTGGGAGTGGGGAAAATAATGAGGATGGGCTCCGCCGGCAAGCGCTCCCGCATCCCACAGCTCCCACGGTGCTGCCGTCAGGAGCTGTGAGAGCGGGAGGCCAGGAGGAATAAAAGGCACCAAGCCCCCCCCCCGTGCCTCACCGCCCACGGGCAGAGTCCCAGGGAGCCGAGCAGAGCTCTGGGGTCCCACGGAGAGGGCTCTCCCAGCTGCCTTCCACTGAAGGCTGGATTTTGCCGTCCCTCTGCCCCATCTCCCACACGTGCAGGTGAACGGATTTGGACCCACAGCACTCTCAGGTAAGAGGGGTTTGCTGGGAAGTGGACAATGTGCTGGCATGAAGGCCAGTGTGGGGCTTTGTGTTTGAAATCGGATCTGGAAGAGGACTTTGCTCTGAATATTTCAGAAAAATAAAAAAGAAATCGTTCCCTCTAGCAGTCCTTAGAGAAGAGCCCTTGCTCCGGAGGGGTTTGCTGGCCCATGTACACGTCCCGTGTCCCAGTAGGGACCCCCTGGCAGTCAGAAGGCATCAAGTGGGAACAGGGATCTTAGGAAGCCCCACCAATTCTGCCTGCTGTGTCCACCAGCACAGAGTGGGGCACCTGTCTCTGGGAGAGAGAAGAGCTCAATTTGAAAAGTCTGAACACCATAGTATAAATGGGGACACGGCTCTTGTTTGGACTGACACATGGTGGGGACAGCCTGAAGCTGCCTTTTGGCTTTGCTGTAGGTCAGGCATGCACCAGTCAGTCAGTGCTCACCCTCTTTTGGCTCCTATTACCTAAACATTTAGGATAATGACCAGAAAAATAGTTTAAAGCTAAAACTAGCTGAAATAACAAAGGAAACAGGCTGGAGGGTCTGTGCTACACACACTTACCACTGCTGCTTGTAAGGGACAAGGAACTGAATTACAACAGGAGACAGTAATTCGAGACAAACCTGGGGTGGGCAAACCTGGCTGCCAATCACCAGCAGTGAGGGCACTCAGTGAGGAATATTGGACAGCCTGGAAGGGGCACAGGGGTGCTGTGACTCTGGTGTGGCTCAGTTGCAATCTCCCACCCTAAAAGCAGCTTTGTGGAGAGGCTCCAGCCTCCTGCAAGGGGTTCAGAGACTTGTCTCCATTGCTTTCTGACCCTTCTAACCCAAGGGCAGGTCCCTTTCCACTGGGGAAACAAACTCAGGGAAGGACTGATGGGAGAAGGTCCAGAAGTTTGCTTTGGTCTTTAACTTTTTTCCCTAGTTGTGGCTGAGTTTTATGTTTTGCATATGACTTTCCCAACTCACTATCAAACTGGGAGCAGGTACAGTGGGGCAGGACACCTTCCTGCTCTTGTATGCCACCAGTCTTTGTGCTGTGCCGATTTCAGTTTCCTGTGAGTTTCAGTGACAATTTCCCTGTTTCAGCTGGGAAACAAAACAGTTCTGCAGCTGCCTGGCTGCTAAATTGCACTTTAGCACCCTCACGCATTGGCACAAAAGAAAAGAATTCATCCTTAAAATAATTCATCAGCTTGTGCAGAATCACCAAAGATGTGGGGGAAAGGGGCAACAACCTCTTTATCTGAAAAATGTAATGAATTATCTGAGGGATTTGTCAATCCTGGAGAAGTCCAAGCCAACGTCTGAGGAAGGACTGAAACCATTACCTGGTAGTTATGTGTGTCGTGCTCTTGTGCGAGCACGCCTTGTGCGCAGCCATCCTGACATCGCTTTCCTTATCTCACCTGCTGGAACCGCGCACGCAGAGCTCTGAAGCGCGGTCACGGTCACTCCTGGGCTCCGTCACTAGGTGGTGACATGCTTCCAGATACCGAGTCCTCCTTCAGTTTTCTTGTAGTGTAAAAGAGCAATAAATAAAGACAAAACGTCCGGTTTACCCTCTGCTTATGGAAATACAGCATTCCCAGCCGCAATAAATTCTGCTTAAGATAATTTGATATTTAAATGATTTTTAATATGGCATTGGATGGATTGGATTGATTAATATTGTTTCTGTAAGAATTACTGCTATAAAAGTAATTTTAGTCATAAAAATTTACATAAAGACTAATATTCCTGATCTCTGCATATTTTAGAACACCTTTGTCAGCAGCCATTGCCAGATGCAAAATGAATGCCTATTTGTGCATCTTCTCGAAACAAACCTGCACTGAAAGCTTTAAAGTTAATATGTCATTTGGTTGGGAAAAGTACCAGTTTCCCTTCTTCCTTTCTGTTTTCCCTGACAATGCAACAGTGCTTGTTTTTTTCCTTGAAATACTCACCAATAGTTGCAGCCCATAGGCACAGTATTTGCTCTGCTGAAGACTGTTTGGTGGCTGGTATGAGACACATGCACTCACCAGAGGTCAGGCACTCATACATAATTTCCATTCCAGTCCATCGTTCAGTACTGATGGAGATGTCCTCTGGAGTATGGAGATGAGGGCTGGAAAAGGAGAGCTAAATTTCATGAGATATCTGATGAGATCAGGCACACTAGAAACCTGGATGTATATGTTGGTGGCTGGCTGCTGCCTGCAAGGGTTACTGATCTGGTGGGAGGTCTGTGAATGCCTCAGTCCCTGACTCTTACTTGGTCATTCACCCACAGGTAAAACCACACTTGCCTCTATTAACTGCCAGGAGAGAGAATCTCTAATGCCATTGTGCAAGGAGCAAACCCCATCCCCTTCCCCACGGCAGCAGAGTGTCCTGTCTGGGCTTCGAGACAGCCTCCTCTGCTCAGCCGTGACTAGTAGGGCTTGGACAGACTTTGGAGAGGAGTATGGCCATGGATCAGCTGGTCTTTATCTTCAATACATGCCTGAGACCCTGTGGTCCCTACTAGGCTCTGGGCCAAGCTGGACACAGCACTGCACAAGAAAGCCCTGGGGTGGATCTCATGTCAACTTAGAACACAATGAGGCTAAGCTTAAAATACTGCTCTTCAACCATTAAGAAATCTAGGGGCTATTTTGAGGTAGGTGCAGGAATGCAGCTTCCCTTATCCTGGCCTCCTCCACACACACCTTCCTCTGTCACACAGCTGCTGGTGGTGGCAGACTTGTGGTGACCCTGGCCAGAAGTTGAGGCTTGAAGCATTTGTGTGTGTGTCTGTGTGTGTGTGTGTGTGTGTACGTGAGCTTTCCACACTCCCACTTATGTGGGATGCTATTTAACTGTCTGGTGCTGTCTGAGGCCCAACCTTGGATGCCTGGCTGCTTGCTCATCCCTCACCCCACCTTGTAAAAATTCTTCTTTACAAGGAGCTACTTTCTAATCCAGCTACTTTCCTGTCAAAGGCATGTTGTTCTGAGCTCCCTGTGGTTTGCAGTTTTTATTCCATATTCTTCTTCAGAATCCTCCTTGACCTTAAAACTCTTTTCATCCTCTCTCCTCCTTTTTTTCTTTAATTAATTTTTGCTCACTAGTTAATTCTTGCTGAGGTTTGTGTAGCAAACCCCACTTGTTTCCCTGGGTTTTCTCATAACTTTGAAATATTCTTTGTTCTGCCCGAAACCCAATCAAAGTGAAGATAGAACCTTTCATAGTTTTCAGGAAGCTGGCATTAATACTTCTCCCCCAGCCTCCCTGTGACCCCAGAGCTCGAGCATCATCACCAGCAGGCAAACCTGGAGCTGCTGGAAGGCATACCTGCCTCTGGGAATGCCATGCTGTGGCTGCTGGCTGGATTTGTGTGTGCTTGGAGTTTTTGAGGGTAGTGAAAGCCTGCCAGCATGTGTGAGTACTCTGAGTCAAGCTACTTAGTAAGGTAAAGACACTTCTCATAGCCATATTAATTTCTCCACAGGCACCCCAAAAGGCTCACCACGATGGCTGCTGGCCTGGAGAAAGCCTGCCACCGGTGCATATCCAAAATTGCCAGCAATGGTAAGGCAGTTCTGTAGCCACTCCCTCATGTATTTAAGCAGCCCTGTTGCTAAGCCAAGGATATGAAGGGATCACAATGGTACCAAGTCCCACCTGAATCTTCTACTTAAGTTTCCTTTCCTAGATAATTTTGGGTACTGATGGAGTGTGCAATAGTAACTCTACCCTAACAGCAGCTGCCTGCTGCAGTATTTGAAGTATGGCAACCAGCACAAAATTTCAAACAAATACAAACACCACCATGTACCTAAACATGGGCAGCAACAGACAGCCTAAGCAAAATAATGCGTTTGCCTCCTCTTTGAAGTGTTACCTTACACTTAGTGCAGCAGAAGCATCCGCAGGGAAAATCACCTTGTGAAGAGCAGCACAGCCAGCCTGGGAACAAACTCTCCTAGGAGCAATTCCCGCCAAGCAGAACTGCTGCCAGACTGTGTGATGGCACAGGGACACAAGCCCGGGGACAGAACATGGTCAGGAATATCCCCTTTTTCACCCAGTGAGATCTGGGACAGGTAATTTTTCCCTCTGCTTGCCTGCTCCCCGGCACAAGGGGCACTGCAGGTGGGGGTATCCCCCAAAAGCAGCCCCTTGCTGTGGGTTGGGAGCACCAGTTATCTGGACAGAGGTTCTTTTGGATGACAGCCTGGGCTTGCTCAGGTTTTAAAGCAACTGGTTCTTCCCACCCAGGGTGGAGGACACAGAGGGCTGTAGTGAGCTGACAGCTGGTTGAACAGGCTGGTTCTTGCTCTCCGAGGAGCAACGCAGCAGAAAGTTGACCTGGGCTGAGGCTGTGCAAGCTGCACAGAGGCACAGGAGAAATACACTTCAGAGGTGGGGTTTTGTAAGATCAGGGAAGCACTGTCCTCAGCAGGAAGTTAAAATCCATGGGTTTTAAAGCAGCTTACTCCTGCTGACTGCATCTCCTTTTCACTCTGAGTTGCAAGTGCCCGTTGCTTTCACTTCTAGGCAGTGGCAGTTTCTAATTCCAGTCAAATACAATAAGCAGCAAACCCCTTGACCACTCGTCATAACTGATACTTCACCCACACTAATTGCTGCATTTGACAGTCTAGGGTGTTACCTTGGACTTTTCTATATTCCTGATCTTTGATTTGCTTGAAAGCTCAAAGCTTTCAAAGCTCAGAATGAACTGTTATTAATGATTAAACCCCTCCACTCCTTGCTGCCTTACAACCTGGCAGAGAAAATCAGGCCGAAGGGACAGAAAGCTCAATCCAGGCCTCCCTGCAGAAACCTGGCACAGGTAGAGAAGGAGAGGATATTTTCTGGCCCACTTTTTCATGCTCATCACTGCCCCAGGAGAAAGGAAGGCTGGGGAGTGATGGAAAACAAGGGGTGCAGAGCATGCACCCTCATTACATCCTGACAAGCGCCTGGGAGTGGAATTGGGAGCTAACTGGTCTCTGTGGGATCCCTGACATCCTGCAGAAACGACATGTGGGGGGGATCTGGATTCACTGGTGAATGAATCACAATTTAAAAGGTCAAAAGTGGTATTTTCTCTGGTATTTAAGTATTTTCTCTGAATTTTGTTCCTAGTGTCTACAAGCAAAATGTTACCATTCCCTGTTACTAAATTACCACTGGAACTTCAATGATGAGAGAGAAAATAATTAATCCTTCAGATTTTTTTTTGAAAGATTGGGATTAGTTCTAATCTCACCTATGCTCTTCTATACCATATGCACCCTCTTGGGTACCTGAAAAGTTACCCTTGATTGAGTAACTCAGAAAAACTACTCAAGAAAAGTATCTTCAGGTTCTTATCATACTTAAGTTAAAAATAAGCTCAGCTTTAGCTATGGATCAGATAGTGCATCCAAAATTGATTTTATATTCATTAAAATGCAAGCCTTCATGAAGTGCAGTGATGCTTAACTTCACTTTTTCTCATCATCCTGTATATATTTTTCAAAGAGCTTTTCAGCAAAAACCCACATTTGTACCTTTGGTCTCCTGGTATTTAAATAACTCCCAAGAGCCAACCCACCTGTGGAGCATCTTTTCATTCTTTGTGTAGCAATTTAAGTTCAGTCTTCAATTTACTGACCAAAATAAAAAAGCCTAATCCACTACCCTGGGTCTACTGCAAAGCAAACTGAATGGCTCTATATGTAATGCCTAAATATTGTTCAGAAATTATTTCTGGAAATTATTCACTAGGGGCCAAATCCAGAATTTAGACCATGGTGTAACTGTAGTTCAGCGTCACTGAATTACATATTAAGCAGAGGCATAATATAAAATTCAGGCTAGACACCCCCCAATATTGCTCAACCCCCGAAGCACCTACACCTAGGACATAAATTTTAGGTGATGTGATGCTGATATCTGGGTACCAAAGTTCTATTTCATAGTAATTTAACCCTGCCTAAGCAAAGAGTGGTGAAACACAGCAAACAGCTGGTGGCCCTGAGCTGGGATTTGGTTTTCTCACACTCCCCCTGCCTCAAATGGTGGCTTTGCACTGGAACTAGAGGCCTCCATGGGAATGTCTGTTCCTTACCCTGAATCCTCCAGCTTCTGAGTATCCAGTTTGGTCAAGGGATTAAATCACGCCCGGGATGGGATTCCTGCCATTCATACCCAGAGACTATTGCATCAGTATATCTCCTTGCTATGGCATTTAGCCTCATGAACAGAGCAGTCTCTGGTTTTGCTCAAAAATATCTCATGTCTATACTCTTTGGGTCACTCACAGGTCTGGCTTTGAGTGCTCAAACCTTGATGTTATTTTCCTATTTGGTGGTGGCTGGCCAAGCTGAACAGATTTAATTTCTTTCCTTTGTGTTACTTCATTCAAGTCTTTTCTGCATATCCCATCTGAGATAGTGACATTTTCCTGTGACTTGAAAGCACAGAAAGACAGCCAGTAATCACAGCTACCAAAATCAGGGGCAGACTCATCCCTGGTCTGTAAAACATAGGATTCTCCTGGGGCTGGTTCCTCAGAAAGATCTGTCGAGACTTTCTCTGCCACCACAACACCCTCAGAGGCTGCATTCTTTCTTTTCTCCAAGTGCCTATCAGTACTGCAGGGGATGCCTACAGATACCATGAAGGAATAAAACATGGATGAAAATACCTGCTCCCCATCTGCACTCCAGCCTGTTACACCACCCATGCTGCAGTGCAGCACACTGTGACACTGCTTGCTAAGCTACTGCACTGCCATCTGCATCTGCCTCAGGGCATCAGCAGGTATGGGGCCCTGCCAATTGAATTTGACCCAAATTTCCTAACACCCAGACTGCTGGGAGTCAGGCCCCTTCAGAGCAGCATTCCCACAGGGTGTCATCCAAAGGGCATACTGTGAATTTTCACACAGAGTTTTGCTCCTCAGCTTGTTCATGCAGATAAATCCTGGGGTAACTGCAGACTTTGTTTGGAAACTGGTAGCATCTTATTTTAAAAAAATTCCTCTTTTATGCAGAACCTGACAGGCTACAAAACAAATAGCACTTGGGAGTGATGGCAATGTAACCAACACTTCACTTATTACTGCATTTATTATCAGAGAGCTTGTCACTCTACTGAGCGGCTTGCACTACAGCTGTATTAGCATACTACTGAGATTGAGATTTGTATTCATAAATCGCTTCTGAAAATCCTGTGAAGACTCTTACCTAAAAAGAAAGAAACTTTTCTCTCTCTTCAAAGTAAATAGGGACAGCCTGAACTGATCTGAAACTTCCAAGTGCTTGGAAAACTCCTGGCAGCAAAAATAAAGTCTGAGGAGCCCACGGGTGAATTGGTGTCACCTCCAACACTGCCTCCAGATCCCAAGCAAATGCCAGAGGGTGACAGGCTGTGTGTCCTGAGGCCAGGCACAACAAGGGAGTGGCAGAGGACTGGGAGGAGAGCTGCAGTGCAGGGGCATGGCTGTGGAAGATGCAAAGGCTCAGGCATCAGACAGAAGAGAGACCATGACATGCAGCCAAAATGTCAACAGTGATCTCAAGTGCGTTTACTTCTGTGGGGAAATCCTGGCAAGCGGAACTCAGCCAAACAGCAGATTTATATCAGCTAACTCTACTGCTGGGCTGGAGACACAAAACCTGCACCCACTGATCTAATTTTTGTGACCACACATTTCAAGGAATGTGCCAGATATGCAGTCACCTGTTCTCTTCTTCCTCTGTTGTGATCCCAGACATGAGCTCTTCCCTTCATCCATTTCCCATCACGTTAGGATTCCACAGCAGGACTCCACCAGTGCCCCAGCAGGCTCTGCCCTGCTGGTACAGAGCAGTGAGTTCTCCTGCCTGATGCCCAGGCACCAGCTTCATGGGACAGATACCCTTTCGAGGCACGCCTGGAAACACTACCCTAGTTGCGTTGTGTTTTTAGAGACTATCAGCCCTTTTTTGCTACTTATTCCAGGAATGGGGCAGGGGCTTCTCTGACCAGCCTGCGAGGCGATATCGCCGACATAAAAAGACCACAAGCCCCACACGTGGGGCTGCCTGCCCAGCAGCATCCTCTCTGCTGAGCTGTGCTACCCTGCGGCAGGTGCCATTTTCTGAAGCAATTTGCCTTCGGACCAGAACGGGGCAGCACAGCCCAGACAAACTCAGGCAGAGAATGCCTGTATCCCAGCTGAGCAGCATTTCTGTGAAACCCCCACACATTTAGGGTAAATCAGTCTTTAGTCGCTGCTAGCGACACTGAGCCCTGCCAGTTGTGTAGGCAATTGTTGAAGAGTCTCACTTTGTTAAACATGGATCTGGAAGCCTTCCCAGACTATGCATCTGCCCCTCCAATTCGAGACCTAAGAGGCTGTAGCTGAATGGAGAGATAATGAGTAAATACATTCCCAGCGATTGCTTTGGGAGCGGAATTAATGAACCATTATCTTTTTCTCTTGAGCTCTGAGTGATCTCTACCTCCCATTTCTCCCCTCCAAAATCGGGCTGTTTGGGCAGATGTCAGACACAAGCAAACACGGACACCTGTGTGCCAGATGTGCAGCCTCACATGCACACGAGCCCCTTGAGCTTTTTTTCAGAGCTTACTGCAGCGTCCCTCCCCGGGGTCAGGCAGAACAGGCGCTGCGCAAGTAACAAACGACACGATGCCTCCTCCTCCTCCTCCTCCTCCTGCCGGGCTCCTGAGCCCTTCCCGTGCAGCACGGGCAGGGACAGGAGGCAGCTACGAAACCACAGGCAGAAGGGTGACGTCGCTCCGAGGGCTGCGCTGCAATGACAGCACTTGTGGCAACAGCAGGCAGTCGGTGCAATGCCTGCAGACCTGGGCTGCACCCCTTTGGGCACCAAATAGATGAGTTGCCCAGCATGTGGGCACTGTTTGCCCACAAATGGTGTTGGAAGCCCAACTAATTTACAATACCATCGCTTCTTAATATGAAAGAATAGTCTAGATAACAGCAAGAGGAGCTAGCACAAAATGTGACATGTGGTGAAGAGGGAGGCTCTAGGCTGAGTTGTTCTAATGAGAGGCTGTCAGTGGTTGAAAGAGCTTAGTCAAGTGTAGGACACTATTCAAGCAGAGGAAGAATTTCTGTATTGTGCAGCACTCAAGAGATAGGACTCCGAGCAGAAATGAGAGAGAGGGAGAGAGAGAGAGACTGGCCGACAGGGAAAGGAGGAGGGGGCAGCACAAAGGAACAGAAGTGCTTTCTTCATCTCAAAATACCCTCAGTCTCTCTCAGTTCATAGAGATAACAAACATGCTACTTCTGAGAAAGATGTCTCTCAAGCGCTTAAGTGTAAGATCCTGGTTCTCTGTAGAGAAAACACGAGCAGTATGTGGGGGATGGTGTGTTCCCATGAAAAGTGTCTGCGAGTCAGAAAGCCTGGTGGATCTGCTCTGAATTTTGATGCTGCTCCTATGTCCTCTCTGCTTCTCCTTCCGTAAAACAGAGGCAGTGATGCTGCCCTTTTTCTCTAAGGCAGCCTGAGGGTGATATTTTGGCAGTGCTGCAGAATTTTCCAGAGCGACACTGTCCGCAGGGTGCTGGCAGTGTCCCTGCTCCCACACGGCCACGGGGGACACTGTGCACCTTGCAGAGGCTGCAGTTCTCTGGCATGGGGAACTGCAGGACACAGTTTACCCGGGGAAAGGGCTGGTCCCAAGCCAACTCCAAATACTTGCTCCAAGATTTTTTCGTGAGCCTCCAAGGAGATGTCCTACTCCTTTTCTCATCCGTGCTCTTCTCAGCCCCCCTGCAATCTATGCCCACCTGCACTTTGGCACCCTTAGGAACCCACTTGCAGCCTGAGCCATTTCTGGAAGGGCTGTGAAGGGACATTTGCCACAGAATGTCCTCATTACATTTTACTCTCATTTGGCAGGGCAGCGTTTCACTTTAACGTTGCCAAATGTCCATGATTAGGCACAGAGGTGACAGATCTTGTGAGACAGGCTGCTCACACTGTTCTTGATGCTAGTGTCCCTCACCCACCATGAAGGTAAGCATTCATCCTCTGCAGCACCTGGCTGTGCAGGGGAAAAATCAGGGCTCAAATACACCAGCAGCTTTCTAGGGAGTAAGTAATCACCTCAGGTCCACTTACCTGCAGAGAGAGTCTGTGTGCACCCCTAAGAGCATCCTTCCATGAAGCTTAAGCTGATCTATCCAATGACAAATCCCACTCCCTACAGCAGGGCTGCTGCCTTGCGCTCATGAGCTAAGCTGGGTCAGGGTGTTAGAGCAGCCAGAAACTATTCACATCTGTGATAAAGACAGTTTATTTAGCTATCAGTGAAAACTAAGTGGAATGGCATTAAAGCTGCTATTTGCTTAGCAAACAGATATGGCTCATCAGTTGCCATGGATTAGCTGATGCAAAATTACTTGTTCCTGCACAGTTGCCTGGCAGTGCCTCTGAAAAGCCTGCAGGATAAGGCAGCAGTGGATGACTCCTTGCCCTTGGATTAAGACAAGCTGCCTGTAGTAGCTGCAAAAGCAGTTTGTGTCTCTCACTGCACCCTGGAAGCGATAAGACATGCACTGATCCCATCACTGCAAATGCTGCACCACAGAGGTGATATTCCCACCCCATCAAGTGCACTGCATTTCTTCCTACACAATTGTGTGAACACAGAGCATCTGTAAAGAACTGGATAGAAATGCTGGTCTCTAAACTTGAACTAGCCCAAATAACACTGTCCTTTTCTCCTTCACAGCATGCTTTATATTTGGGCTCCTCGCTTTCCTTGCCTTACCACTGTCCATGACTTTTATAGGTAAGTTGACTACTAAAGCAAATTGAAAATAGAAATTTCCTGGCACTGTCTGGCAGATTAACACATCTGGTGGAAGAAAGGAGCTGGAAAATTCAGAGTTTCCAATTGTTAAACCTGTCTTGGTACTTCAGCTTCAGACAAAATCTCAGCCCACACTCCATATCAGGGAGGAAGTAGTACTTGAATTCTGACCTTGTTTATCTTAAAAACCCCTCCAGTGTGTTTTACCTCAAAACCCAGCTTTGTCTGTGGGAGGAAGCTCAGAATCTGACACATGAGAAGATTTCATTACTCAGGATCCCTCCGTATTAACTACACTGCAAAAAAAAAAAATTGTAGAAGCATAGTGCTGGAAGGGAAAAAGAGATGCTGCAGGCTGCTATTTCTCCACCTTTTTGAAAGACAGACCTGGTTTTTGGCTGATCTGTCTCTGTATAACCCCTCGAAGGCTGGATTTGTAAGTAGCATTTCAAGATCAAATATTTAAGAAAGGAAAATCCTTTGAGCTGCAGAATTTTATACATTTTTAAACTGCATAAGGCCCCTCTTCTCTTAAGCATCACCTTTCCCTTACCATTAACATATATTTTTATTTTCTTCTTTAAGACTTCATTGCTCTCTTTGGGCCTTTCACATCCTCCATATGGGTTGTGAACCCCACTTGAGAAACATTAGTAGAGACACCAATCCACCTCTGCTTTCAGACAGGCTCATGTGCTCATGGCATCCCTGACAGATGTCTGACTTGCCCTTGCTCAAGAAAATTCCATGGCTTCCCAAGGAGGCTGTTTCAACATTTTATTGCTCTCAAAGACAAAATATTTTTCCCCATATCCAACTTAAATCTTTCCTATGGCCAATTAAACAGATTACAGCCTCTCCTGCCCACTGTGATCAGAAAAACATATTGGTCACTGTCCGACTCAAGAGATCCTTTGAACTGTTTGAAGGTTGCTATTATAACCCTGCTCCATCTTCTCTTTTGTTTTCCCAGAGGTCTTAAAAACCTAATTCTTTCATCCTGACCTCACAGGTCACTGTTTCTGTAGCCTTTTTTTTTTCTTTCCATTTTTGCCTCCCTCTTTTGACCTCTGGCCAATGTAAGTGTTTTTCCTTATAAAAAAAGAATTATGTAACACAGTCCTCCAGCTGAGACCTGAGGAATGAGCAGTGCAGAGTAATTAACTCCTCTGTTTAACATGCAGGATTTCTGTAAACACACCTCAAAATGAAACATGGTCTCTCTGCACCAATCCATTCCCTCCAATTTAGTTTATGGCGCATTGTAAGCCCAGATGGTTTTTGGCAGTGCTGCTCCCTCCCAGACATATCTTGTTTTTTATTTACATTGAAGTTTCCTCCCCTACACACGGTGTTCAGCTCTATCAGTTTTCGTCTCGTAGATTTTGAATGCTTTTTTCCAGTGTATCACTTTGAATTCAAAGTCCTCAAGAGCCCTTGTCTTTGAGAAGCTGTTCACCTGGTGCCTTATTACACATGAAGGATGGTCCAAAGGAACTCTACATGCAGATGCTGAGGGCAAGCTGCATCTCACCTAGACTGGGACTGTGTGCATCCACAGCCAGGCTGAGTGCTGTGTCCTGTCCTTACAGGCTATTAAAGGAAATGGATGTTCCTGACAGTGAAATTCCCACACCCTCTCTTAGGTGTCTGCCCTCAGATGAGGTGACTTTTAAGGCAGTTGGGACACCTGGCCCATTGGCATGGATAGTTATCCAAACCCACATAATAAGAGTTCAGATACTCTTATTATAAAGAGTTGGTGCTATTCCTTTTATCTGGGGCTTTCAAAGCACCACTCATGACTATGGTGGGATTTTGATTAGGATGTCCTAATTAGGAACTAGGGAGTTTTAACAAGGAATTAGGGAGCAATTAGGAAGTAGGGAAATGGACTGAACTGTTACATCTCAACACTTCTGCTCTTATACTTATCCATGACTTAAGATTGCTATTTATCCCTTAAGAAGATTCTAGTGTTAGCTTTTCCCCAGGCTGAATATGCCTGAACTGTGAAATAGGGATGGGAAGGTATAATACAAAATATGGCACTTCCAGGTATATTGACATCCTGCCTTCTGGAAGTGAATCCAGGTCTGGAGTCTGACCACTTATAAATATGATTTCACAGGAATATTTTGCAGTATCTTTAAGATCAGTGAGAAGTGGAAAGTCTATAGTAAGATATTAGCCTGAAGCTCTGGATATCTCCTGCATCAGATACAGAGCCCTTTTTTTCCCCACAACTTACTGAAATTAAGAGATAATGTCACTGTAATATAGTGTTGTCAGAGGATATTGGTTTCCTGCAGCTCCATATCAGCAAAGGTATTTTTAGGAAAATGAAATGTCAGGGAAAATGCAGATATTTATTTTCCAAGCAAAACCCTATGATTTTCTGATAATATTCTGTTACCATGATCTCAGAAAAAAACTTGCTGATGTGCCTCCAGACATTTTGGCTCTAGCTTCCTACAGAGGAAAACTGTGAGATAAAACACTTGTTAAAACTCAGAGATGAATAACAGGCAGCTCTGGTAATAATTACATGCTAACATTATAAATTCTTAAAATTTGATAATGCTGTAAATCACAGTATAATTCAAGATACATGAAAAGGACTCAGCATATTTTCCAAGCTGCAGACTTGTGACAACATTTGAGCCATAGATTGTTTAGCAGCTTTTTCACTTTTACTGGCAGAGAAGATCCATTTTTTCACTAAACACTCCAAAGATACAGAGATTTATTTTAAGTTTTTTAGTTTCCAGGACAGTGAAGGATTACTCTCAATAACCATTCTTGTATGTTGTCCAGAGTACATTAATGTACAGAATTCCCCAAGGGTAGCTAAATCACATTTGAAAGCTGATGACATGGTTTTTTTAATAAGCGGTCTAAATTGCCCCCTGTTCAAATTTAACCTAGTACTACTCACACTCACAACACGAAATAATTCCTCAAATCTCAAATGCTCCCAAGAACTGTCTGAAGCCTATTCTCATACTCCATGCCTTTATGTGGGAACCAGTCTTGTGCTTTAGCAGTTGTTGTTTAACACAATCTTTCCTTGCATTTCATTCCTTCAGCCAGTCTTCCGATTTGCTGATACACTTTCTGATAAAATGGTGCCCAAAAGCAATTACTTTGAGATAAATTCTCTAGAATTTATCACCTAGATCCAAGTGTAAGGCCCACAGTCAGGGCTTGGCTGAGGTCTGTGCTAAGTGATGACAGCTGTAGCCATCCACGAGGAACACCTGAAAATGGCCTGGCATATTGTGGTCTCTGCCTCCCATTAGGAAAAACAGTCGTGGAGTGGGCAGCAAACAGTGGATCAGCCTTGCTATACAGCAGCTCTGCTTTCCTATGGGTGTACTTCAGCCATTTTCAGCTGAGAAGAGTAAAGCAGCTAAAAAGAGGCCAATGCTGTATTGATTTTCATTGGTCCTGACCCCTCATCTCATGGATAATCATGAGTCACAAGGACACTTGGTTGGTAGCAATCCTTTGTGGGCCATGCCAGAGCACTGCCCCAAATGGAGCCCTTAGGGAAGCTCATGTCCTGTTTTCTCACAAGTGCTCTTTCCACTTGCTGGACCCTGTGTCCTGGATCCCACTGCAGTGTTGTTCTGTGATAGCCAGGAGGTAAAATGTGCAAGCTTGCTTTCCCAAGCTTCCCATCTCTTTTTTTTTTTTTTTTCCCCTTTGGATGCTGTCCAGGCTGTGTCTGATCTTGCATAGGTCTTTGGTTCATTCATTTGGACTCCTGTGCTGGTCTGTGTTGTGGTCAGCCTCAATTGCTTTTCACCCTGAACCACAGATTGCTCTGGCTTGCAGGGAGCACTGCAGTAGAAGCAGACCTTTGACCTCTCATGGTCCATATATCCAGTCTCTAGCAGTCAAAGGAGAACATATCTGTTGCTTATGGGAAAGCAGAGCTAGCACTGATGCTTAGTTTTGGTGCTCCCAGATAAACCAAACACACGCTGTGTGAGAACTGATTAGCACATTCACTGATTTCACTGTAGCAAATACCAGTGCCCATCTGTCAACTGTAGGTCCACATTTCCTATCCACACCTTGGGGTGTATTTTTAAAGTTACTACTGTATCACCTGCTTTGACCTACTCTTTTGCTGTCATATCTGTCTTCAGTATTCTCCCAAAACCTACAGAGTGCTGCTGTCTGTCCCTTCCCAAGACTGACTGATGTCATGTTATATGTATGAAAGGATTCCATAATAGATTTGTCTGGGAAAGAGAACCAGAGCTGCACGAGAAAAAAAAGAAAGGCATTTTTGTTGATTTTTTTTCCCCTCAAATTGAAATCTCAGTTAACACATTGGAAATAGAAATTGCCTAGGTTCCTAAACTGAAATATATTCCCAGTGATCCCTGGCCAGCTGCTTTTGTGGCAGACTATTAGATGGCTAAGAACTCTGGAAACCTTGGCAGCAACTTTCTGGTGAACATGATGTAATTTGTGACAATTTCCCTGCTGCCCACTCCTGTAAAGCTGGGAGTCTGAGCAGATCTCAGTGTTACATAGTGGCAAAATGGACAAAAAATTACAGCTTTGTAATAATAATGAAAGGGGAGAGAGTCCAAATCCATCAAAGTGCAGCCTTTTTCATTTTTACAAAGGGTGGTAATAAATACTTAGTATAGAAGAGTCCACTGAACTCCACAGCCCTTAAACACAGGGGATCATAAAACTGTAGACCACAAAACATTGTCCCGTGTCCTATGACTAAAGTCAGACCTGTAGCAAGCAACCACAATTCAGAACATGTATTATGCCATGCAAAGAGTACAGGAGAGATTCAGGACATCAGCAATGTTCTGGACCAGCAATAGCAGTGGATTTGGTGGGCAAATTGACAAGCTAAAGAGGATTACAGGTATAGAAAAGAAAAACCAAAACAAAACTGAAAAAAACTCCCAAAACAACAAAAAAGCCCCACCAAACCAAAACCCACTGGTACTTCCTTCCTAATTCCTCCTATTCAATGTAGTTCTGAAAATGGAGGCGAGACGTTCCACCTGAGAGATGTTTAGCACTAAGACTAGCACATTCCTTTCAGTATCCTGCAACTAGGTAACCCCAATTATTCAGAGAAAAGTCAGAATATCTCCTTGCAAACTATTTATACAGCAAGAAGAAAACAGAAAATCCTTTCTACCCTGTGCAACTGATGAGTCAAAGCCCTGAAACATGGGATCAATACCAACAAACTTACAGTGTAATGAACTGTTTAAAATTTCTGAAGGTGCCATTGGGTAAGTGACTTGGGCAGGGGACTCATCCCAGCTAACTTACAGGTATATACAGCTGGCTGTCTGGATTCCTTGTAAAGCCATGGAGAGACAGAAGCACTTTCAGGAACCAATTCACCTGACCCATTTTAAATGCCTATCTTAGGATAAATGAATTGAATTTTACAAGTGCCTATTTCTCCCTATTGACTACAGAGTGTAGAAAACTAGTTCACATATGGATGCCTGCATTGCAGACATCTATATTTGGACAGATGAATTTCACTGCCACAAACCTGTATCACAAGCTTCAGTCTCTACTGCCAGCAAAATCCTCACACAGCCATACACTCTTCTCCCTAAAACTTACCCAGCTTTCTCTTCCTTGCAGTAGATTTGAGGGTTGCCAGGATCCCCAGCTCCATAACAACCAATTCTTTTATCCTCCAGCAACCCAAACAGCTTGGAAACTTGAGTTTCTACAGCTCCCTATCAGCTGCCTGGAAAGCTAAGAGAGTTCCAGGTGCTCCCACAGGTATTGGCTCCCAAGCTTCCAGGCATCTGACTCAGGAACATGCCACACTCATAGGAACTAATGAGCAGGAAAATCCTGGGGGAAGCTTATCAGAATTCCTTCTTTTCATAGTTTTGATTTTCAATGAATTTTCTACCGCTGATGAAAATTTCCTGTCCAGCTCAATCAATGGTTCATTTAACAAAGAGCTGTAGCTGAAGCTAATGACCTCTATATGTGGCTCCAATTAGTATTGACAGAAAATAGTAATGTTGGTTTTGCCTTTGCTCTCTCTCTTCCTTCTCCTGCCTTTTGCTTGTTCATGGCCCTCATGCCTGTAGTGGGAGGTGCAGCCCCCTTTTAATTCAGCCCCCATTTGAACAGACACAGGATACAAATCTTGGGTGTAAGCACTACACTTCACTTACAGCATCTGTAGTTTTCACTGTACAGCTTGTTGCAACATCTGGTCACTTGAGATAACAAACATCCATTTTTGCCATTCAGGAATGAAGTTTTTGGAAGACTGCCCAGTTCAGCCACTGATTCCCTTATATCTCTTGGTGGGTGGTGTGATTGGCAGCTTAAAGGTAATGTGCCTTCTGTGTGTGAAAAATATTTTGTGTGACTCGACTTTGACTTGCTAGTTAAGACATGATGGTAGCTCCAGACAGCCACATGCACCCAGTACTGGAGAGCTGCTGGGATTGGACTGGGCTTGTTCCAGCCCCAAAAGCACCTGTCAGTCAAGTGAGCTGCTAATGAGCTCAGCACTGTCCCACACATTGTGGTGTGACTTTCTCCTGCATCACAGCATCTGTGCTACCATCCCTACTGAGGGAAATGACTACTTAACGTGGATGCCTGTGGCAAATGGGGTCCTTTTTCCACAAGCAATCCTCCAAGCATGTCCAATCTTTCTCCATTATTTTCATACAGACAGGACAAAAAGTTAAGTTACTCTCCTTGCTTTGGGAATACTACAAAACCACTTGTGTTTGTACATAATCCTTCACAAGTTCAATTTACTCCCACTCTGACCTGGCCAGAAGTAAATGCAGCAGAATCACTTCCTTCAAAAGTAAATATATCCCTGCAACACAGCAGGGCTTATTAATCTAGGTGCACCATTTTCTAACCACAACTACCTGTCTTCTATTGGACTGTGCTCACTTCTATCTTTGCTGAGCCAGAGTCTGGCAGTTTGACAAGTAGAGACATCCTCACAACCTGTGATAAACCCTGGTCACTATAAAGCTATAACTCTGCATTGACTCTAAAGGATCCACCCTGTTCTGACAGTCCCTTTGCAGATGGTGTTAACTGGCTGCTAGGGAGCACAAAGAGCCTTCCCACAACATTTCTAGCCTGTTTTCTTTGCCAGGACTGAAAGAAAGGGGAAAGAATCCTCCTCTGCAGGTCTCTGCATTCACTGCACTCTTTCAGTGCGGTAACCCAACAAAGCCACAGTACATCACTGGGATATGAATCATGCCCTCCAAGGACCTTTGGTCAGTAAATAAGAAAATGGAAAAAAAAAAAAGAAAGTGCTTAACCTTGTTACAAGGAATTTGCTATGTTGTGAGTTCTACTGGCAAATGCTTAGTCATTTGACCACACCAGTGGACTTATCTATATAATCAAAGGTTCATTTAATAATAGTTTAGAAAATATTAGAGTAGAACTGAAAGGAAATTTTGAGGCTAGTGGATTGAAGCTTTCATAAAAAATGTTGACTGGTTCTTAGCTATTTCTGGTTTAAAGTCAGTTTTTCTCACTATAAATAAGGTGGCAAATGGATCAGTTAATATTCATGCTGACGTCAAATAATCGTTTGAATTTTACTTCAATTGACAGCAGGACTGCTTATTTTGCAGTTTGGCAATGCATTTGGTCAGAACTTGATTAGCTTCACTCACATGTTAGCTCAGCACTTGGTCTGCAGCCAAATTCAAGTCTCTCGCCCATCTGAACTCTGCCCTCTGTTCTGCTCACTGGACTGCACTGACTTCATCAAGCAGTGCACTCGCTTGAGCTTTCAAAGTTAGAAGGTCAGAGAATGGGTGCAGGATGAAGTCTGAATGGGTGCAGGATGAAGTCTGAATGGAAAGTGTGGACATCATCTGCGGACATCATCTAATTGCAAGTCATTCTAGCCCAGATCTGTGCAGTCTGTAAGCTCCTCATCTATTTCTTCACCACCTCCAGTCTTTCAAAAAGCAATGGTAACTGTTAACCTAGGCAACTGAACCATTCTAGAGCACCCAGAGAGGCCTGCTGAATTCATGCCATGCTGCTCCATAAATGTATGTTCAGCAGCTAGTAACAAACAATGTGAGCGACTGCCAGCAATTTCTCCAATCACGCTTGGCAAGGCAATATCCCTAAGAATTAAATGCACTTTCCGTGAACTACTTAGACGCAGTTGAGATTCATAAATCTACCTGGGAGGTCTCTCTGACTGCCTCAAACCCAATACTCATCTGCCATTTAACCCCATTCTCACTGCTGAGCTTGACAGAACCTGAGTGCTGAGCTGAAATCTAAATGGACTGCAGCAGGCTTCAGGTCCAGCCACAGGCACCCTCACGCAGAAACCTCAGAGCCACTGGCCAGGCAGGTTTATCCCTCCTCATAAGTCTCATGAGTCTGTGAAAAATAAATGTTCAAACAAGAAGATGATGGTTTGAGCAAGCCTGTCACTTTGAGTGTTCAGCTGGATGTGAGACATCAGTGGAAACACCATTTTTTCTGCCTATGTTCGTGCTGGGACTTTAAACTGTGTTTCTCAAAAACTGGTACCAACATCTGGGCTGGAAAACCAGCTGGTTTTATGAACAAATATTTAATCATTTATATATAATCAAACAGTTTTCCAGAGAAGAGTAAGAGAATACTCTGGATTCTCTTGCTAAGCTTTTCCTATTGAAAATAGGGCGCATGGAATAAAACCTGAACCAGGAAAAATATATACCCAAACAGGTTTTCCTTGGCCAGTGTTCTGGAGAAAGAAGAGTGTAGAATGAGGGGTGCTCTTCTCTTTCATTTCAAGCAGAAAAATGAGCACAGATTATAACTCTGTGAAAGAGAACATGACTGAGAACCCCAGTGAATCTACCTGTGTTCTTTGCATTGCCAAGACTAAACAAGAAATCCAGGCATCACTGATGAGTCCTACTGCACTTCCCTGTATATCAGACCTTCCTAACCACCTGGCATCATGGTATTCCACATATTTCTCTGCTAGTTTCGACTGAAGGCAGGAATGGGGCAATCTGGGAAAAGGGCACTTAATTGAAGAAAATTTGACAACAGTACACTGCAAGTATCTAAAGCAATTTGTTTGAGGTTTAAGTCATAGTCTATATGCTTCATAATTTGATATAAGCTGATTCAACTTTATAACAATGGAGAAATAGAGTTAGAAGAGAAAAATCTACTCACTACAAGGCAGGAACTACACTACTTAAGTCATTTAGCAGTTACTCTAATCTGTTCTTAAAAGTCTCCAGCGTGGGAGCTGCTGCCATCTCTTTACACAATCTGTTCTCATGCCTTTCCATCAGCAATTTTTTTCCAGTGTATGACCCCCACTGTTGAATAAACTACAAGGAAAAAATGCATTATTGTCCAGCAGTACCTGCCTCATTTGTGGCTCCTTAGCTTTCTCTTACACTATTTTCCCACACCCAATTTTATTTGACCCAAAGACTGGCAGTGGCCAGAAGGTGTTCAGACTGTCTGCAGCCACTTTACTTTTTCCCTTTTCTCCCTCAATGCCTCCAGGTGACTCTCCTGCTGTACGACTCAACCAGGATGAGGCAGCTGCTTTCCAAGTCTGTTGTGATTGATGATGATGACGATGACGAGTATCCCTGGAGGCAGAATGCTCACAAGTACTATGTCCATCTAACCCTCAGCCTTTTCCTCTTTCTCTGGTTCATTCTTGGGAACTACTGGGTTTTTTCTGTGTATCTGCCAAATTTCATCCCACCTTTTCATCAGCCTCAGGATTACTGTGACAAAACCCTGTACATTTTTGCTGTTGGTGTTCTCATTATTAGCCATACTGTTCTGTTTCTCCTTATCTTTTGTAGCTGCTGCATATACTGTATTTCCAGGCAAAGATTCTCTTCTGAGGAAGACTAAATGCTACATAAATAAATCTCCAGATGTTTGGGAAAGTGTGTACAACAAAGAACAGGCAATAATTCACCCTTGTGTACATCTTTGTTGTACGATATATATGTGTAATAGCAGTCAACTCCAAGAGGAAATTAAAAAATACAGTGCCATCTGGAAATAGCTATGCTGGAATACAGCATAGTCTATGCAAAAATGCTGCTGCAGGTGCCAGGGTGTATTTCTGCAAACTTTTACTTCCCATTTTTTAACTCTGGATGTTTTATCAGGAGTGAGCTCTTGCAGACGGCAAACTCCTCTAAAACCAGGTCTCCCTTATGTTGTATATAGCACAGTACATCTTTGCCTATAAAAGTAGCCATGTTGTCCTCTTCACTGGGATCTGAACATCTCCCCATAGTCTTGCTGAGGTTTGTTATTGTCCCTGCATTATAGATGAGAGAGCTGAGACAAAGGGTTGTATTCAGGCCACTTTGTAAAGCACATGGACTCTGTGGACTCTGACAGTAACTGAGATGCTCACTAGGGAGCTATTCAGGCCACTGTCAGACTGGCCAGTAAGTAGCTGGGATAGCAACAGGAGCATGTATAAAAGGCAGCCTGAATATGGCCCTCAGGTCTCTTCTGAATTTGGACTAGGAAGCATCTATATCTAACTTTGTGGCTAAACCAGACACTATGAATACATCCATATATATCCGATACATCCAGACTGAGCCAAGGCTGCTTTGCAAGTCTTTGGCAGAAAAAGGAACTGAGCTACTGAGTGTCAGATCCGTGCTTCAACCAGGGCTCAGCATTCCCCTGTCAGGGGATACACTTTTTCTATAGCAGTAATTTGTCAGTACCACACTAACACAAAGATGACTGTCAAACCATTGCAATCAAGTTCATAGAAAAACTGATGACGTTACCTTGCTATTTTGAATATAAACCACAACAATAAGACATGGGTGGGGATGTGAGCATTTCAGGCAGATGTGTTCTCTACAGCAGTTCTCTGGTTGTGTGTGAGTGTACATTTGATTTGTTCACCTTGGTGCTGTACATATGGAAATCTGTACTTAATGGACAGATGTAATGCAAACAGTTTTTCAGTCAGCAGCAGCAGCTTTCAAAGCACCAGCATGCAGAGACAATTTTTTTGTGACATGTAATGGAACAACCCCAGAAGTGGTCCTGGTAGATTGTTTTTTCATGTGTTGATGAATGCAGTGTAAAAGTGCTCTTTCTGCTTTTGCTCTTATGCACATATGTTAATGTGGTCAAAATGGAGGGGCTCCCCTCTAGATGAGTTTGAGGGTGGCCCAAGGCACAGCAAAAAGATGTATGTTTTGTGTATTGTGTCTGTTAAAACCCGCACAGCTGGAACTTGTGCTTTAGAGAAACCCAAAGGGGTTATAAAATGCCTCTGAAAGGGTGATATATGTAAAAGAGCTCAACAATATGCCACAGCTGAACAGGGTCTGCTCAACCATCCTTCCTGGGACTGAGGCGGAAAGCAGTGTAACATCTGTGGGAACCACCTGTCTTCAAACACGAACATTTATCTCACTGGCTATTGTATAGACAGGTAACCCTGCATTTGGTTTACAAGGATTTTAATTCAGGCCCCAGATTTAAGAATTGTTTATTTCCAGAGAGCTAATCTTAGAAGGAAGGTAGGATAAAGATGAAAGAATCTGACATGAGGGCAGCATCCACGTAGCGTTCCCCTGCTCTGCAGCATCCGTTCAGGAGAGGTCACAGCCAGGCTGCCCCATTCAGAAATCCATGGCATAGGTGTTACTAATACTGCTGGCTGACTCAGGCCTTGCACAGTTGTATGTAGGGAAACATGACCAATGGAAATCTTCCCTTTTATTTGTAGGCCTCAGATTGGATCTGGGAAGAACCACTGGCTCTGTTTCCCAAAGAGCTGCTCCACCACACACTCTTCCCTGCCCCTCACTTTTCTGAAACATAACTGCTGCCAATAGTGAAATGCTAGAATTCCTCTTTCCCACCACGAACACTACAGTGGCTCACCACTTGGGCTTCAGGATTTCAGGGTTCAGTTCAGAATTTATCTATGGGATTTACCTTCAGTGGAGAGCAACTTTCATTTGTTAAGAACCCAAAATGTTTAAGAAATTGCCTATCAGAAGGCATAACTCCATCCATCACTCAAATGCAACAAAGCAGATGTTTATCATTACACAGGAACTTTACCCAGAAGCCTGGAACAGGCATAAAACCAGAAAATTACACTCAGTTGATAATGCAAAATAAATGTAACAAGAAAGAAGCTCCACTCACAGGACTCCAGTACGAACTTCCCTGTTCTTGCAAAATACTGCTAGAATCATTCTTAATCACCTGGAATTAAGGGCTAATAACCCTGACCTAAGTCTGAATTGATTCCAGTAACCTCACAGCAAGTGATGATGTCCTCTTATCAGAGCAAATGAGAAGAGATTTTAGTTCAGCCCAGAGGAGAAGAGATGTAAGGTGACATTGCCTTGTGTTTGCTGTGTGCTTTTGTGAGCGTGGTTACAGCAGCTCAGCAGATGTGCAATGATTTGCCAAACTTCAGTCACACAACAGTAAACCTGAGGCCCATGCCTCATTCATGGAGGCTAAGACTGACTGATTCTCTACAGTCTGACACGGAGGATTAATTCTCCAGATATGAGAACCCAGTGCATCCACTGACATCTTGGAAAAGTGCTGCTGGGTCACTGGGCTAGTGTTCAGTACCTGGTTGGTAGAAACACAAAACTATAGAGGTGGTATTAATGAGACAAAAGACATTTGTGAAATATTTTGAAGTTATACAAAGTAAACAAAACACTTTGGTACAACCAAGAGAGAAAAATTCTGCATTGACAGTATTTACCTTTACCTTGTGTACATCAATACGCTATGGTGCATACAAGTGCGTGCATCAACACCTCCAAAATTGTTGGAGCTATCAATTCTGTGCCCAAAGGGATCTAAGCATGACTTCTGCACTTTCAGCAGACTGGAATCTTCCAGGACTGGAGCAGGGACACCTGGTTTGGGCATGTGATTAGATACACCTGAGTCACGGTGACTCTTCTGATCCACCAGCAGCTGCATAGTTTCTCTCAAGTTGCCCCAGTGGCTAAATGAAGATACTTTATTTTACTTAGGAGCAAGCAATGAACATGTGCATGGGCCACAGCACCTTAACTTGCAAGCAGCAGCATTTTGAACTGCCACAAACTGATGGTGTCCCAGACAAATGCTCAGTCCCTACAGAAGCAGGTGTGGCTCCTCAGCAAACAGCTGTGGGGGAATTAGGTCATTACAGCCCAGAGGTCAAGTGGCTGAAAATACAGTCTACACCTTAAAATGTTTAATTTGAATTTTGCCACTAGACTAAAATGATAAATTGCATATGCTCATTTTCTTCCCACAGTAATATAGATGTATACTGAAAAACTGAACAAAATACACCCTTAAGCTAATTATTATGCACTCAGTGTTGACTACAATGGAGGAAATCAGCTCTGTTTCAGTTATATCATCTCCCCTTCTTAAGAAGGAAAGGTCTATTTCCAGTATTTAAAGGAAAAAAA
Organism: Leptocoma aspasia; assembly: GCA_013399835.1. Lineage (NCBI taxonomy): Eukaryota > Metazoa > Chordata > Aves > Passeriformes > Nectariniidae > Leptocoma > Leptocoma aspasia. The sequence goes on along the minus strand of VXAX01001249.1, from coordinate 240,227 downwards.
AAATATACATTACTTTAACAGATAGGATCACCTGCTCACTGCTATTTGTGAGTGCTACAGAAATCCAATAATACGAAGACCCAAAGACAATTCTGTATGCACACACTGACTCTATACACATACATACAAGTGCACTCTCAGGAGCCATGGAAAAAGTTACACTTATTACAGCTTATTGCCCACAGTATATTTGTACTCCCACTACTCCACCTTCTTTAGAAATAGGCATAAGATTCCAAAGCTCTGGAGAGTAGCTTTCCACAGCTATTTTAGAAGCAGCAGACAGACAAGCAATCCTTCACTCCAAAGGTTGAACACAGACAGCTCCTACCTGCTGGCCCAAAGAAGAGAGAAAAGAAGAGCATCAGACATATCACAGACCTCATCTTCTCAGGACTGGAAATTGGAACGCTGTGCTGTCAGAGAGGATGATCTCTCTCGCAGAGCACTTGCTCTGAGCTTTATGAGGTCCCAAGACACCAGACTTTAAAACTACAAGGTAACTGTGCAGAAAAAAATAACCTAGAATGGCTTCTGCTTCTTTCTGCCAAGAGCTGTTTAAAATGTCCCAGATCCTGAAATAGGAACAGTTGGTGTAAAAGATCCTAAATGCTTTGACTTTACAGGCAAAGGGCTACAAAGATTAAACTGATGATAACTCATATATGTTATACAACATTTTAAACTAGACCAGTTTCTCTAAGTTATCTTGAATCTTTTCTCAGATAATTAATCTTCTCCAAATTCTAGTTGATAGGGCCTTTGCATCACAAGGAGGACGCTTGTATGTTCTACATATAATACAGAAATGATTGTTACATCAGGACTGCAATTTGAAACTGTTGCTTGCTGGTATAGGTTTCTTCAGGTTCCTGCTCACTGGTGGAATAGATGCAAGTCCCACAGATACTAGCCATAGGAGAAAACAGAAAATATTTTTAGAAAGTATAGTTACTTGAGGGAAAACAAAAAAGGCTGGCAAGTGCCATCTGATATTGCAGAGTACAAGGAAACTGCTGAAAAGAACAATATCATATTGCAAGGTTTCTGAACAAATCGTATGAAATTCTGAGAAATCGTGTATATGTGTTTGTAACACTGGATTTCTACCAAATGTCTCATTTGAATAAAAATGAGTGCAAGTGCATAAGCCTATGTGACTGCAGGCTAAAAATTAAGGTACTTTACATTTACCAGTCATGATAATTTTAATCAAGCCTGCTGCAATTTCACTGAGATGAACAGTTATATCAGAGGCTGATTTCGCCCACAGATTTGAATCTCAGCCATACTGACTCTTCTGTATGATTAGTAATATCCAAGCAAAGTCAGAATCCATGATTCCCTTCCCCATGCTGCAGTACAGCAGCTCGAATGTGAGAGATGCAAACTGTGGGCCTGCAAACCAACACACAAGAAAGCTTTCTTTTTACAAGGTACTCTTGATGCCCGGGTGAGTTAGGCACCTGCATGTGGAAGGGAGCCTACAAAAAAGATGGAGAGGGAGTTTTTAGAAGAGCATGTAGTGACAGGACAATGAGGAATGGCTTCAAACTGAAAGAGAATAGGTTTAGGTTAGATAATAGGGAAAAATCCCTTACTGTATGGGTAGTAAGGCACTGGAACAAGTTGCCTAGAGAAGTTGTGGGTGCCCCATCCCTGGAAGTGTTTAAAGACAAGTTGCATGGAGCAGTGAATAACCTGGCCTAGTGAAACGTGTCCCTGCCCACACCAGGGGGGTTTGAACTACATGATCTTTAATGTCCCTTTCAGCAATATCCTATGGATTTGATTCTCGGTCCTTTTGAAAAAAATTTAGCCTTTCAGTGTAATATGAAATGAGTACACAGGATGCAAACAGTGGAGAAAAAAAAATCCACTATTCACTCTTATTCACAAGCTGCTATAGACAACACCTTTTTATTACCACTGTTTACTTTTGTATTGCTATTCTACTTCTGCATGGATTTCACAATAGTAGTTCATAACAAATATTATTTATTGTCCAAATGTATCAGAAACAAAGAGTTGCTTCAATTTTTTTGTGAACTTGTTTTTTTTTTAAACTTGTCCAACTTGTCCAGGTGAAATAAGGCTTTAAGTAAAAAGGTCTGGTGCTTATTTGCATGGGAAGGTTTGACTCCACAGCTTTGCATGGATAAATGTCACATATCTCTTCAGGTGTTGTTACAATAGCACAGGGACTGCTTGAAGACACAAAGCTTCAGATTATTCCTCTGGGATTTGAACAAAACAGCAACCATGTAAGCAGGTGTTCCTCTGCTCCTCTTGGAAGATACATTCTACTAGATAACATCTGCAATTTGGTAACAACTGGGCTGGAATAAAATGCTAATAAGCAGTAAGATTTGCAGAAGAATAAAAAAAGTGCAGCAGGACTCACCTGAGTCAATAAGCCTGTAAGCATTCCTGTCCAACAGCTGGTAGTAAGAACAGAAAGATCCGGTAGAAGAGCAGTAAGAAGAAAAACAGGTAGCTACAGAAAATGTCAGTATAGATAACTGCATTACTGCCACAGCCTAGCAACAAACATGTCTGCATTCAAGTATGTTGTTCACTGTAAGAACACAAAAAAAATTTCAGTCATGGAAATAATGAAATTATATTTTATTGACTAAAAAAACTATTCTCTAGGATGCATATCAACTATAACATTTTGGTTTTATTATTTTTTTAAATATCCTAAGCCTTCCTGTTATTTTTTAAACAATTATATACACTTCAGCTTGCATAAATTATTTGATATATAGGAGATTAACTAGGTTAGCAGCAGGTTTAGCTGCTTCTCCCAGCCAATTCTTTCCACTTTGGGAGGACACTAAGCAGGCCCTCTCTTCACCAGAACGTGTCTGACCCTAGGAAACCCTGCAGGCTCCCAGAGACCAGGGCCCTCAGCATTAGATAAAGCCAACCTATATGTCTGATAAGGCACAGCATGAGATTCCTTTTACTGGCCCCTGAGCAATGAGTGATAGATATGATGACACTTGTTCCTCAATAATAAAAGGCTATTTTGTCTGGGGAAAGCCTGACTCTTCACTGGAAACAACACTGCTGATGACAGCAGCTGGCAAACTTGGAGATGACTTGGGAACACAGCAAAGAAAACACCCTACTGTTCACAAAAACACAACACAGGCCAGAACTTCAACCCTTCGCTGCACTCAGGATGAGCAGCTTTTGCTTCTCTCACCCTGCTACTACCACAAGCACTTCAGACATGTCCCTGAGACCTCAGGGACTTTATGTTCCTCTTTAACCACTCACCAAACCCTCTGCTTTATCCAGACAACAGGAAGAGTGTCAACTGCCTCTCCCCAGGCTGCTGACAGCTCTTGATTGCTGTTACACTGTCTGGGGCAGTTGAAGTTTCTAAAGCAGAGTTTTCAAGTGTTTCTACATCCAGCGCTGAGGCCAGCATGGTTAAAAACAGGGCTGGGAGCAGATCCCATAGCAGTGGCTTACACACAGTTGTCACTTCCTTTGTAGATGTAGAGCTTTCCTGCAAACCTGGCCCTTAAAGCCTGTGCCTGTTCCCACTGCAATCAGTGGCAACTGAATCAGTTCTGATTGATTTAATGGGGGCAGGCACAGAGACTTAATTAGAAAATTAGTAACCGCAAGGAAAGGAGGGAATGCCCAACAGCCTGCCGGATCCCTGGAAAGCAAGCAAAGAAAGGAGCCAGTTGCCCTTAAGACCAAGATTTTAGCCTCTCACAAAAAAAAAAAAAAAAAAAAAAAATTGGTAAAATGGCCTTGAAGCTGTTTTAAACATCTTGTATAATATATAATTGCTTTTCAGCTCTTGAGTACTCTACTTTCAGATCTGTCCCCTGGGAAGAAAATATGAAACACACTGAAATGCACAGCCCTTAACAGCAATCAGCATTTTCAACTTTCCTTTGTGCTAGAAGTAATTAAAACTTTGCTTAAAACTTCTTGCTATTTGACAGGTACAAAGATGGATCAAGTCTAAGGTATGTTTTTCATGTTAGTCCAGCTGAGTGCTAGAGAGGTATTTTTCACCACCTCTCGTGTTTTAAGAAAATTGAGATTCTCAATTCATTACTCCATGAAAAATCCTAATGTCTGGAGGCTCACAGCCACAACACTCCAGAATTTTTATGTGCTTGGAGGATTACCTGCAGTCATGCAGGGCTTGCATAACAGGCTTGGGGGCTATTTGTACACTGGTAAATGCACCCAGAACGCAGGACCACCAGTGCCAAGCCAAGCTGTTCAGTGCTTACCCTGGAGCACCCTCATCTGTAGTGTTTGGGAAAAAATACCCTTTGAGCAAACTATTCCCCTGATGATATTTGAGTTTGTTTTGGACAGAAGTATCTGCTTAATACCTACTCTGACCTGGCCATCAGCAATCATTTGCCTATGGGCAATAAGAAGATCAGGGCCTGGGAATATGCAATGGAGTATTTGATTGCATAGATATAGGGTAAGAATTAACTTGGATATGTTTCATCAGGGATAAACACTGAGCTGTGTTTATTAGCCTGGGTGAAGCCATTTTGTTCTGTGCTCAAATGAGGGAAATAGGAGCTCAAGAGACTCTGGCTCTTCCACTTTCAGCTATATATGACACAAATACACCAGTCGCTGGCTGTGATAAGGGGTCTGAGATGTAGGATGCCAATCCATGAGAAAAATGTCTAAAAAAATCCCTCATGTTCAGAGCAGTGTCCTGTTGGAGTTAATTGCTAAGCTACTTACTAGCAGTCAAAAAAGAAACCAGAAGCTATAACTTTTTGAATTTCCAAAGCTCCAGAATAGGTTCTAATTCAGCTAACAAAATGTATCAACCTTTAATTCAGTACAGAAGGCAAGATATGCGATCCAAACTTCTGAAGTGGGCAGAAATTTTGCCTGTGAGAATACTGACATGCAGGCTCTTCATTAGCAGCACCCATCCCTTGGCAAAATTACATCTTGCCTTTCTGCAGCACAACCCCTCATCAGCGTGATGGCTGAGCTAGCAGAGAGCACTTACACAATCTCTACAGCCTCCTGCCTCTGGAACAACAGAACAGAAGCAAAACACTGCAGGGGATGAAATGAGGCGACAGAAACATCTAAGTGGTGCTAGGACAGCATGCAACAGCTTGCTTTTGATGTGAAGATTGGACTTGATCATCTTGGAGGTCTTTCCCAATGATTGATTCTATGAAGCTGCTCAGAATGCTGTGACAGTTCATTTCTGGGTGCAAGCTTAGCCCCTCAGTACAGAAAAAGCAATTGTTTCTAAACAGAAATCTTGCAGCTGAATGTGCTCAGGGATTGGTGCACTCTGGCAAGGGCATAATTTCTGGGCATTTACAAAATCTCCTTAAAAGGCCATTTGTTAGAAAGGCACAGCTAACATCACAGTAGGGGCATTGCAGTATTTATATAATATTCTCTGAGAAAATTGTGTATGTACCAGGATGACACTGGTACCCAACATTACATTCAAACATCTTCTGTAATCTCAATATGAGTAATATGCTGTAATTGCCCATTACTGCTTAACCCCCAAAATATAATGAGCTGCTCTCATTATCTCTTTTCTTGTCTGATTCATGGACAGCTTCTGCCAGGCATACTCACATTGGTTAGCACCTCAGGGCTGCATCATCCAGCATCATGCTGATCACAGTCCAAATGGTTCAGCCTGTGAGGAATTCTATGTATCTGCATGCACCCCATTTACTTTCAGAGGTTGGCAGACTGCAGGGATGAACTTCTCAATTTATGAGAACACAGGCTGGAACTACAAACAAAACACATCAGAGCCATCACCCCATTTTGCTTGTACTAAGCCATAATCACAGTTCTTAAGAAACAAATAGGGTAAACACAGAAATGACTAGGGAATAAAACACAATTTGCCTTACTGCATTTACATTTTTTAATAGAGTCTTTCAATTGTTTTAAGAACAAGCATTTTTAGATTTCATGAAAAGGTACAACATGTAGCTGGATGGCTTCTGCATGGAAAGAAATATCACTGTGAAAATGTGTCTTTTTGCCCTCTAGACTAAACTGTTACTTCACATGTAATGTACAGTACAAGCAGACAGGGCCGAGTTCAAAAGTTGTAACTTCATGGTGGGAAGTGCCTTTTGTATGAGCCTAATACTCACATATCGTGCTGAGAAAGTCAAAGACTTTAGTACAAGGCCTCTGCCAGAGCAAAGAAATTTAGAGATTTAGAAAAAGAAGCATCAGGCTATAATACAGGATCAAAAAAGAGAGAATATTCCCATTTCTCCCCTATCTGTGCTATTGAAATCAGGTAACTTAAGCTCTTGAAAACTTAGGGTTCCCAAAGGAGCTTCTCTGCATGTGGCCCTGCATACCCCATAACATACTTGAATTTATCCAACTTGCACACGGAACTTTCTAAGCACATAGATCAATTGCAAAATCAAAAGTATAATTATACCTATAATGATAATTTCCTTATGGCTAACATGGGCTATCCAGATGTGCAACTCCAAGTGCTTCTCTTGGGCTTCATAGGTCCAAAGAGCATAAAATCGAGAACATGTTGAATCTCACTCCCCTTACTGCAAAAGCCACTCGTGTATCCTTTCCTTACTGGAATACTTCACCCCATCAGTAGGAGCTGGGTGTTTAATGGATTTGTTACGTAAAATGTGACTTCCTGTGGCACGATGTCGTTTTTTGTGTTTCTCTGGGAGCATCCCTTTGACAGCTTTCCAGGGCAGAGAATGCAGGCCTAGGTCCTGCAGCACTGCTCCCCGTTCCCGAAGCACAACACCCTGTTTGCAGCCCCGGCTTAGCTGGCAACAGCATCAGCCCCAAGCTGGAGCTCTGGGAAATTCTCCATCCTTCATCTGCCACCACCTTGGCTAGGCACAGCCGCCTGCAGCGAGGCAGGGGCTGGCTACAGCTACCTTTCATGGCTAATGAAGAAGGGGAGAAAGCAGAAAGGATAAGAAGAACCAGCCCACGAACTGCTGCGAAGGAGGAAGGCGGCACCACTACGCCCATGGCCACGCTGGCTGCGCTGCCTCCCACCCCCCCTGTAACGCGGCCGGGCCGGGCCGAGCGGGGCCGCCCCTCAGCCCTGACCTAACGCGGCAGGGCTGGCCGGGCGCCTTATGTAAGGGCAGAGGCGGGGCCGGCAGGGCTGCGGGGGCGGCGGTGGCAGCAGCGCCATGTCCTGGTACCGCAACACCGTGTGGTTCGTCAAGGGGCTGCGGGAGTACACGAGGTACCGGCGGCGGCCGCCCGGGCCCCGGGAGGCGGCGTGGGGCGGGCGCAGCGCCCGGGCGGGGCCGTTCCTGCGTGTCCGCGGGCACTTACCCGCGGCTTTGTTTGGTGTTTTTATGGACGGCTGCTTTGGTGTTTTTATGGACGGCTGCCAGAGTCCAGCCCCGCTCGGTGAGGGCCGCCCCGCCCTGGGGCTCCGGCCCGGCCGCCCCCC
>VXAX01001249.1:136379-232728 GCA_013399835.1 Leptocoma aspasia | reverse complement strand
CTTGGGGCGGCCGAACACCACCGCGAATTGTCGCTTTCATTGCAAAGCACTGGAACGGGCTGCCCATGGAAGTGATGCAGACACCGTCGCTGGAAGTGTTGAAAGAAACGTCTGGGTGTGGCACTTGAAGACGTGGGTGAACGGGGTGGAGGTGATGCTGCGTTGATGGTTGGACTTGATGGTGGTTGGACTTGAAGGTCTTAAAGACTTTTTTCCAGCCTTAATGATTCTGTGATACATCGCTGATCTCAGTGTCACTGGTATTCATGGCCTGTCCCATGGGTACAGAGAGTAAACAAGGCAATTACCGGATGCTGAGCTGTGAAAGTACTTTTCAACCCACACGTGTGTTTGTTTTGGAAAGGCTCTCTTCTAGTTTCTCACAAGTGTCTCTTGATTTGTTCAGAGGTGGTTACGAGTCTGCTTCCAAGCATTTCAACCCAGCTGATGTGGAGGTGGATGTGGCTGGAAGATCCTTCCTGGTCACTGGTGCAAACAGTGGCATTGGCAAGGCCACGGCCAAGGAGATAGCGAGGAGAGGTGAGCAGGGCTGCCATGGAGCTCCCAGGAGGCTTCTCCCACAGAGAAGATGGAAGGAAGCGGGTTTGGCCTTGCAGCACTTGCACACAAACACAAATCCTGGGATGTGGGGTTTCACAGGGCTCTTAGTATGGGTTAGAGGTTTAAGCACAATCAGTGCAGTGAAAACTGGGATAAGAAAACCAAAATAGCAGAGGGGATCTGCGACTCGTTTTTCAAGTACATGTTAACCAAAACTATCTCTGTTACAGTGGCATCTAAGGATGTTGGTGACAGATCAGTGTCTGTTTAAGGCTAATTTGGTACAAGCAGCAGCCTGGCTGAATTTGAACTGGGGAATCTGCAAATGTATCATACGATGAAAGAAAACAATTGTCTTTACAAAAATGAGATGAGAGAGCATAAAAAACACCAATGTAGCTGATCTTAATGATAATACCCTGGAGTTTGTGCCCTTTGACTGATTACATGTAATTATTTGTTTATGTTGCTCTCTGTACACAAGGACACGGTATAAATTGGGCCTAGCTGCTGCTGAAGGATAAACCTAATCCCTTACAGAATTGACAAAGTAATTCCTGTTGTGCAAGAGTGACAGGAGTTTTGGCACGTAGAATGAAGGGGAGGAGCTTGTGGCTCTTTTGTCTCTGTGTGCTTAGGTTTTGTAACTATCTTATGAAGGAAAGTGGCAGCTCAGTTAAATGAAACTAATTCAAAACTGTTAGGATCAAAGAGTCTTTGGGTTTAAGGTCTACATCAGTGCCAGCGTGCGATGGATTTCAGGTTCCCACTACTGCTATTGTATATAATCACTGCATGTAAGTATTGCTTTGTGAGGTGACTGTTTTGGTCACAAATGGATATCTCTACCAGGTTTTGCAAGCTGGAAAGCTGGCTGGATCTGTATTGGATTTGGTCACCATGTTTAGCAGAGTGACCTTGGGCTCAGACTGTGTGTCTGATATGTTGTATGGGCATTGCTGCTCATATGAAGTTAAAATGACTTCCTGGTCCCATCGTTGAACATCTCACTTTGAAACTCAGTGTCAGCTGTTGGGCCTCAGACTTCTAGTTGAGTCTCTTCAAGTATGCCATGACAAGAAAATAAGGAATTCCGATTCAGCAGAGGAATAATCAAGCTGTGTTGGCTTTACCTTCAGGCACTTGGATGTTTCTAACTAATGATGATCTTGCTGACAATTTCTGTAGTCTGAGTTCAGCTTTTCTCTGAATTGGTGTCGTATGGATATTCGGATTTGGGCTTCCCTCTATGTCTTGTGAACTGCAGTTCCAGCTTGATGCAGTCTTCTCCCAACTATTCTGACTATTCCCATGTGTTAAGTTCAAATAGTTTCAATCTTTACCAAAGAAACTACATTTAAATTCCTTTCATAGTGTATCGGTCACACCTAAACTTACCCCCCGACCCGCCCCACCCCCCCCCCCCCCCCCCCCCCCCCCCGTCCTGGCTTTTCCTCAGTGGAAAAACCTCTCTTGTAGACAAAAGGTTTCGTTATCAGATCCCAGACTGGGCTGTGCAGTGTGTGACTGTGTCATCCCGAGGTAGAATTGGTGTTTTGCATTTGGGTTCTGGGCACTAAAAGTGTGACCCAACACAGTTGTTGTTTCTATTATGTATTATTTATGTTCCTATTAGGGATTAATTCCTTGAGCTTTCACAGAGGTGGACTGCTAGCAATCCCTAAAACACCTTTAAAAACAGGCAAAAGCAAAGAGTATAGGTATTCCTATGACTGAAATTAACACATCTGTAACAATCAGAGAATATGAGGCAAAAAAACCCCAAAACTTTGCTTAGCTGTACTTTAGTTTTGTGTTTGAAGGCTTTCTTTAATACGATTAAGTGATGAGATTGTGTTAAGTATCCAGGTCTCTAAGATCCTTGCCTTGTGTCTTCCTTTCATGGAAAAGTTGGTTGGAAGAGACCTCTAGAGGTCACCTTGTCCAGCATCTCACCTGAAGCAGGACTGTTGGCAACAGTAGATAGACCAGTCATTACTGTGTCTCGCTGCTTGATATCCACAAGGATGCAAATTATGCATCCTCTTGAGACAGCCTAGTCTACTGAGAAGGGAACTACTGAAAATTATTTTTCTGATGAAAAATAATTCAGATGACCTGAGCCTCCTAAGCTGCAATTGAGGCCACAGTTCTTGTCATATCTCCTACTGCTGAGAATTGTGGTATCTGGCACTTTTGTTTCCTTTTCACAGAGCAATTCTAGTCACATTTGTTGTTCAAGCCCTTTACTGAGCTTCCTAAGGCATATACCAAAAAAAAAAAATCTGATACAGATGCCTTAGCTTCAATTTCCCATTTAGCTCTGGTATTTCACCCACTAAACATGGTGTACAGACTTGACAGAAATAGTTTGAGCACAGTACTTAGAGTGCAGTAGCCTTTTTCTTGTGTGGTGACCCTGCCTGCCTTCACAGGAACCAGAGCCAAGCAGAAATATTCCAGTTTTTTCTTACATCCAGTATCTCACCTAATTAAAATGCTGATGTCTCCCCCAAATGCAGTTAGTAATTAATTATCAAATGCTTTTCTTGTTGCAATCCACCAGGTGGCACGGTTCATCTGGTTTGCCGAAATAAGGAAAGGGCTGAAGTTGCCAAAGAGGAAATAGTGACAGAAACAGGCAATCAGGTGAGTCGTTTTTTAATCTTTTGTTTACTTTTAGAAAGGTTGTTAATATTAAAGACCCCAGAGGCCTTGAGATACTCTTCCAACATCTTTCTGTTGAGTTTTTAATAGTATTTTCATACAGACATGGAAATATCCAGCAGTTTATAATTCAAATTATTTGAAGTGATTAACTTCAAACCATTTGAATCACCTAACTTCTTTAGGTGATGTATTCTGTGGTTGTAACATCATCAGCAGCATGCTGTTTTATTTAATGTTTGTCTGTTGATTTGCTTTTTGATGTCCTACTTACTATTCCTAACTACGTGGCTGAGGCTTTTAAAAGTTAATGCATTGCAACGCTCTTGCAACAACATTTATGAATCTGCAGCATGGGAGCTGAAGGTTTTATGTTTCTGAATAACATGCTTTTGATTTGCTGAGGTCGGCTGCTCTGTGAAGTCCTGTGTGTGGTACTAATTCTGTGCTCTACATACCTTTTCATTTCCTTTTCTTATAATACCTCTTCCTTCCCTCCTTCCCTCTGTTACACATTATTTTTGTTTCTGTATATATCACTCTACAGTACACCCCTGTATCTGTCACTGTTGCTTTTGTTAACTGTTCAGGAGGGTGTGCTTATGGAGAAGTTCATTAGTCATTATCTTTCTAACTTGGTGCCCTGAGTTTGGCTGGGATAGAGTTAATTTCCTTTCTAGCAGTTCCACTAGTGCTATGCTTTGGAATTGTGACCAAACCAGTGTTGACAACCCACATTTTAGTTATTGCTGACCAGTGCTCACACAGCATCAAAGCCTTTTCTCTTTCTCACTCAGCCCAGCAGTGAGCAGGCTGGGGTGCACAAGAAGATGGGAGGGGACATGCTGGGGCAGCTGGCTCCAGCTGACCAAAGGGATACCCCAGACCATGTGACATCTTGCTCAGCAGTAAAAGCTGGGAGGAGGAAGGAGCAAAAGGGGCCATTCACAGATATGGTATTTGGCTTTCCGAATCACTGTTGCATGGGATGAAGTTGTGTTTTCCTGACGATTGCTAGATGCCTGCCTGACAATGGGAGTGGTGAATTAATTCCTTGTTTTACTTTCTTTGTACACTCAGTTCTGCTTCACTTGTTAACGTCTTTATCTCAGCCAGCAAGTTTTGCCTGTTTTGTCCTTGTGATTGTCTCCCCATTCCCACTGGGATTGGAGTGTGTGAGTAAATAGGGTTGTGTGAGGCTGAACTACCTACCAGGGTTAACCCACAGCACTTGGATAGAGACTTGTCTTCAGTTTAAATAATGACTTGGCTTTTGTGGTATTTTGATTCCAGTAATAGTTTTTAATGTGGATCAAAAATTCTGAAGCCTTTTTTTATGGTTAGAGATGTCATATTGACTAGATTTCTGCTCTTTGATTTCAGCTCCCTAGTGTGACACAACCAGCATTACTCTTCGGTTCTTTAATGGAGGTGAATTAGATCAATCCTTATGTAGAAATAAATACTTTCAAGCTGTCTATAGCTGTGTAATCCCATGGCTAGCTATAGTAAGGCTGGTGATTATCCATGTTACCTCCTTCTCTAACTGTAGTCAGGCTGCCTGGGAAGAGAGGTGAGTTTGACCTCTGAAGGTTCCTTCATGTTCTGTTTTCTGTCACCTGGTGAAAAAAACTTGAGGCAAATAATATTCTTCCTCTAAACGTAGCATAATTACTGCATTCCCACTTTTTGGTAGGCTGCAGACCTGTAATTTCTGCAGTCATGAGAGAGTGTCAGGGCACTGCAGCACTTGTTTGTGACCCTGGAGACCGAGCACTTGTGCAGAGAGCAGCTCTCAGTGAAGTGTTAGATGAGCTGTACAAGAGGCCCTGTGGAACACGTGACTGCACTGGGAAGAGCATTTTAATAAGGAGTCCACAAGAACATCATTCTTTGTAAGTGCTCATTCAGAAGCAATCCAGAGAGATAATAAAATGCTTTATTTGCAACTTGACAAGCTGTATCCAGACTGAACTTGCTCTTCTTGATAATTTGGATGGAGATCCTGTTATAGTATACACCAAAGATTTTTTTCATCTTCCACAGTACATGCTGGAGTGCAGTGCTGAAATGGAGTTATTTGGCAGCCACCTGCCCCTAGATCTGGGAACTGGAACGTTCTCCTAATCTGTTAAAATAGATCAAGTCACAGAGATTAGGTTTCCTTTGAAAATGGCTTTGCTACCATTGAGGACTTTTATAAGGAACAGGCCTGAATATATCTTTCCTGAGTCAGTGTGACAGTCTTCAGCAGATAAGTGTTGATTTAGATATTTTTCAATCTCTGAAGTCCCTTGCAATACTGAACATCTGCCCAAAAAACTTTACCTCTTCTGTACCAGTAGATAATGGTATTAGTTTTAAAAGTAGAAACTTTTAAAGAGGTATCCATCTTGAACCAGTAGAGCAGTATCAAGTTTTTAGTCAGAAATTATTCACAAAATGGATATGGTTGCAAGGGACCACAATGGGTCATCTGGTCCAATCTCCTTGATCAAGCAGAATCATCCTAGAGCACGTTATTACAATGGGAAAATTCAGATGCAAACTCACTAAGGAGCTGAAATCACATGGCTAGAGAGAAAGTCGTGTGCTTTTTATCTTCAGGGAAGCAGAATTACAGACAGGGAATAATGCCATATCATTTCTTCAGCTTCTTCACTTTTCTCATTTGCTTGTATAATGAGTATTTAAAGTAACAACTTGGGAAGAGAGGAGGCTCTTTCATGATTATTTGTTGTTTTGCAAGAGAACACATCCTCTGCATAATTATTTTAAAACTGCCTTTTCCTGGCATACGTCATAAGACTATCTGTGGTGTGTCTTTGAGACTGAGTGCTGTCTAGGAGAAGAGTAGGAGTTGATGTGCCTGTGTGTGCTGGTAAATGCCACTGTGCTTGTACTATGTAGAACACAAATCTGCAAAAAGCAAAAGAATTGTCTGTAACAAACAGCAAAAGGGTTTTGATGTTTTGGAGGGAGGAATTATTTCTAGCTTTAGTGGTTTAGAAAATTATAACCTTGCTCTATGTCAAGCCTTTTTTTTTTTTTTCTATTGCATCCACATTGCTGCCCATGTATTGCAAAACATTGCAGGAGTGTTGTGACATGGAGTGACTGACAAGGGTTTAGCAGTTAATGGCAGCAGCTGGCATGCAAGGGGATGCAGAAGGCACCCAGCCCTCTTGAGACAGCTGGAGTGGGTGCAGTGATGCTGCTGAAAGCATGCCTTACCACCTTGGCTGGAGCAGCTGTGCCGGGCACATGGGACACTAGCCCAGACAGAGCTCCAGAGGGATAATGTTGCAGATGTTGGGTTGCAGGGAGTGACTGGTACTTTTCCCTGAGCCTGGGCCAGCGCATGATGATGGATTCATCTTTTGGGTTCTGCTGTCCTCAGGGTGCTGAGCTGCCACATGGTGCAACAGCAGGAGATGAGCAGGCTGCAGAACCATAGGGATAGAAACAGGAGGTTGACAGGGTCTCTACAGAGCGTAGAAGAGCACATTGCATGGAAGGAGGGACGGCTAGAAGCTGCATTTGAGTAAGTGGATAGAGACTTCTAAGATGGGGAGGAATTGGAGCTTGTGAATGCTGGCAACAGAAGGCAGCTCCTTCTCTGCCTGCAGATGTGCACTTATAGGATATATAGTGCCATGGTAACAGATGAGGAAGAGTAAGCTCTCTCAGGGGAGGTGTTGGAGACAGGTGATCCTGAACAGTTGTTGACAGTGGGAGGAAGTCGTGGGTGATGATGGCTGAAGGCTCCTTCCCGTGGGCGATGGAGGCACCCATCTGCAGTCTTGGCTTGGTGACTTGAGAGGTTTGTCACTTGCTGGGGACTCAGATGTAAGGTACTGCAGAGAGTCTGTTGAGGCTGACCTGGACCTTGGCATAATACCTCTTGTTGCCCAACCACATGGGCACCAATGACATTGTGAGGGGTGACCTGGAGTTCATCCAGAGTGTTTACAGAGAGTCAAGGGCATGGAAGCCCTAGCAGTGGTCTCCTAAATCCATACAGTGGAAGGGAAGGGTTTGGGTAGGGGCATATATGCCCTGCAGGTGAGCACCTGAATGTTCAGCTGGTGTCAATTTGGCCTTAGCCTTTATGGCCTCTTGGACCTTCTCTGTTAAATGAGCTTTGCTGAGCAGCAATGACAAATTGGAGCAAGAGTGTCTTTGCCTACAGGTTTGCTAAGCCTAGTGAGGAGGCTTTAAAGGGGTTTCATTGCTTTGTAGTGACCAAACCCAGAAGAGTAGTAGAGGCATGAGAACAGTGAGCATGTGTCCAGGGGACAGCAAAATGGAGGAAGCTCTCACAGTTGTCATGAGAAAGCAGGATGTCTGGGAGCCCCTTTCAGATGCCTGTTCATGAATACACATAGCATAGGAAACACAGGAATCCATGCATGACTGCAGAGCTGTGATCTCACTGGGATTAGACAGAAATAGTTGGCATGACTGGAGTGCTGGAGTGGATGTATACCCTTGCTCCTTTTACTGGTTTTGGCTGGAGTAGGGTTAATTTTCCTCACAGTGGCTCCTATGGGTCTGTGTTTCGGATTTCTGATGAATACAGGGTTGATAATACAGAGATGCTTTTGCAATTGCTGAACAGGGCTTACTTTTCTACTTTTTGTACTGCCACACTGGAGAAGAAGTTGGGGTTGCATGGGGGGTTGTGAGGAGACACAGCCAAGACAGGTTGACTAACTGACCAGAGGGATATTTCAGACCATATGACATCATGCTCAGTATATGAAGCTGGGGGAAAGAAAAAGGAATGGGGAGATGTTTGGGGTGCTGGCTTCCCAAGTAATTATTATTGTGATGGAGCCTGCTCTCCTGGTGATGGCTGAACACCTGCCTGCGCATGGGAGGCAGTCAGTTAATTCCTTGTAAAAAGCCTGAAGCACCTGGTATTCCCAGGCAGTTTCCCATCCAAGTACTAACCAGGCCAAATCCTGATTAGTTTCTGAGATCAGACGAGATTGGGTGTTCTCAGGGTGGTATGCTCATAGGCTTGGGGGTTTTTGCTTTTGTGTGTGGCTTTTGCTTTCCCTATTAATCTGTCTTTATGTCAACTCATGAGTTCTCTATCTGTTACCTTTCTGATTCTCTCCTTGATCCCTTTAGTTGACCTGTGGAGAGGTGAGCAGTGCTCTCCGTAACTTTGACAAAGCTTTTTACATTGTTTGTCATGATATGCTTGTAGCCAGTTTGGAGAGATGTAATTTGAACTGGTAGATGAAAAGGTGGGTGGAAAACAGTCTGGAACGTGTGGCTTCAAAAGTGACAATCAACAGTACACAGCTGGTCTGTTAATGATTTTTAGTGGCATCCCCCATGAGTCAATACAGGGGCAAAACCTGAGGACATCTTTTTAAGAGCAGAGGTGACAGAATGAAGTGCAGTCTTTGCCTAGCTGGCTGGAAAGCAGATGGCAGAACGGGACCTGGGAGTGACAAGTTGTCTCTCTGTGAGCAGTGTCCTGGGGCAAGGGAGGCCAACCATACCCCAGGCTGTATGAACATGAGTCTAGCCAGTGGGCTAAGGGAAGTGCATCTTCCTCTTGGTTAAGCCTTTGTGAAACCACAGCAGGAGTCCTGTGCCTGGCTTTGGACTCCCCAGGATGAGGAAGTAATCAATGTCCTGGAGTGAGTCCAGCAGAGGATGACTGGGGAGATGGGACATGTGATGTACAAAGTGACTCTGAGGAGGCTGATTTTGCTCAGTGTTGAGAAGGCTGAGATGGGTCTTGGTGTATTCTACAGCCATGTGATGGGAGTGTGTAGGGAAGGCACTACTGTGCTTCTCTTGGAGGTCTGCAGTGGGAAGACAAGAGGCAGCTGACACAGATTGGAACAGGGACAAAATTCTGAGAAGACAGTAGGAAAAATGTTTCCACCATGAGGGTGATCAAATGCTGGAGGCTCAGAGCAGGGGGCTCAGACAGACTGGTGAGTCTCCATATTTCCTAAGCAGCCTCCAGAGGTCTCTTCCAACCTAGATTACTCTCCAGTGCTGTGACCTTGAGCATTTCCTTGGGAAGTTCAGCCAAAGAGAAAGCTGCTAAATTGTTTAAACTGAAATTTTGCACACTTTGCAGTATTTTTCTAGTTCTCTGCTATGCCTGTCTGTCACATATATTTATCTAAGTAGGACTCTCTCTTAATAACTTCAGCATTAAAAATCTGTGTCTCAGAAGCAGCTGAATTAATGACTAAACGTGTTTTAAGGACTAGAGTTAAATTTTGCAGTTGTGCGTGTTAACCTGTGTTAGTTGTGTTCTGGAGACAATATTTTTTTCATAATACTTAATTACCTTTTCACCTAAAGGCCTAAAGAGGGTTTCTTTTCACTTTCCCTGTTGATTGTGACTTAGTTTCTTTTCCTTTAGAATATCTTCCTGCATATTGTGGATCTATCTAATCCCAAGGAAATATGGAAGTTTGCTGAAAAATTCCAAAATGAACATAAATTAAATGTGTTGGTAAGTTCTTGTACTTTAATCATGTGTGTCTGTCTTGGGAGTGTGTAGCCTATGAATTTGTCTGACAGGTCATATAGACTTGACAGTTTGGCCCACAATTCACTCCTTAATTTTCTCTAAATGTTTTTTTTCCAGGAGTCTCCATGGTTTGCTTGCTCTTGTCCCTTCTCAGTTAACACAGATGTGCTACAAAAAAAAGAGAAAAGCAGTAATTTTATAGCTTGTCCACATCTTTGGAGACACCATACATTTTCTCTTTGACTTTCAATGCTAATAACATTGTCCCTCTTAAAGCTAGACGTTCTGAAAGATTGAACTTTTGCAAAAAGTCCAAAGACTAAAACAGAGCCAGGGAGAGACGAAACAGTTAATCATCGTGCTTGGCAAGAGGGTCAGTGCAGTTCCCCCTTTATTTAGCAGTGAAAATTTGCTTGGGGAGCTGTACTACAGCTGAGGGACCTGGAGCAGCTCCTTTGGTGCTTACTAGATGAGGAACATCTGACAAAAATGGGGAAATAACTGTTGAGGAGTGGCAGTGAACACGCAGGAAGGTGTGTAGGGGCAGATCTTTTTTTGAGGTGGGAAAGAAAAGTCTGAGCTCCTTCTGGAAGGTAAGGCAGAGAAAGGAATGTGTCAGAGACTGTGCTAGCTGCACACAGCTTGCAATTGTGTTTTATTGAACAAGTAAAAGCTACAGTGTGTAGCTTGTTTTGCAGTGTCAGAAAACAGCAAATTAACATGGACTGCTCACATGTGTGGACTTCCGTGTAGATTGTTTTTGTTTAAAGGAGTTGTTTTACAGATCAACAATGCGGGATGTATGGTGAATAACAGAGAGTTAACTGAGGATGGACTTGAAAAAAACTTTGCAACAAACACTTTGGGTGAGTATTGAAGGTTTAGTTCTGGAACATACTTTGCTTACAGAAGTGTGTTTTTATAGCTGGGTTCATGAGGTATGTATTCCTGCTCGAAGAGGGATCATAGCATTACTCTGCCAGGGAAGGAGCCAGGAAGGAAAAGAAGAAATAATTACAGCTTGTTTGGAGTGTCATTTTTTAATTTCTCAGTTTTTCAGTTGTTCTGGTATCAGCATCTTTATTTATCGTAGCAGGAATGGAAAATGGCAGGTTGAGTCTGAAATTTGCTAGGGAACTTTGTTCTAAGCATTGCTGCTAATGATGCTCTTTGTAATAATTGTGTTTCTGGGGTTTGGATGGAGCCAGCCAGCAGAGAGAAGAGCTGTCTGACACTGCTGATATCTGTAAGGCTGAAAGCTGCACCTCTTGCAAAGAGACACGTGGTGCTTGCATCAGCCCAACAGTCCTGACACTCTTCCCCCTCTGCCTCTGTGTAGGGTAGGTGGATTTCTCAAGAGACTGTCTTTAATATATTCAAAACTGACACATAAAGGAAGAACGATGATGCTTTGTTTCTGAGTTTCCCTCCTGTTCATCATTATCTGGAATGAGGAAGGGGAAGAACCTAGTCTATAAAGATAAGGCATTTATAGAGCTAGTATAACCTGGAAACCATTGTTGGTTTTTATTCTTAGCCTTTTTCCTGTGTTGGTTCCTTAAATCCTATTTACGTTTGAAAACTAACATTTTAGCATAAATTTCTTTTATGCTAAAATGTCTTTTTCGCTGTTATTGTGCATACAGCTCATTTTTTCTGCAAGTCTGAATACATTAAACTGACAGTTAAATCAGGTATAAAGGCACAGATTCATTTGCTTCAGACTAATCTTCTGCTAACATGCTTCTGTTTCTCATGGTCAAAAAATTCAGAAAGAGTTTTATATTGCCATCAAATTTCCCTTGGCTGCACAAGTACCAGAACCTCTACCTTGAGGGATCTATTCACCTTAAATTAGTTTTTATCCTCTTGTGGTCTTTCAGACAAAAACCCAGCAATGTGCAAAGGTAGAGTTCTTCAGAGAGAAGCAGAGTGAAACAAACAGCAGCCTGAATACAAGAGCATGTTTTGGTTTAGTTTTAGACATGGAGGATGTTAAGTGCTGAGGAACTGTACTAGTGCATCACTTGAATTATATTTTATCGCACAAGTAGAAGCAGCAAATTCTGCTTTTACAGCAGTAAATCAGCCTTACTAGTGGTATACAGCTGCACAGAGGAAGCTGAATTATGGTTGTAGCAAACTAGGAAAATGCCTGTATTATCTTCTGTGGATGTTAGTTATAGATCTCTGTTATTCATTCGTGTATCATTTACTGCATGATTGTATAAGAAGCTTAAGGTGGTAAATCATCCTCTCTTGTCCAACTTCTTCAGAGTTCAGACAAGGACTGGGTTGTTTGCTTAGAGTACTTCTCTCTAGACAAAACCAAGGATTAAATTTTGAATCTTTTAGACCAGAGTGGGACTTGGTTGAGCTGGAAGAAGCTGGCAGTGCAACAGGAAGCTTCTGTGCTTGCAGCCCAGACACACATGAAGGACCAAGGCTACAAAATACAGGTTTTTTCTTCAAAGTCAGGGGGATAGGGCAATAATTCATAACATTTGGAGCCACAGTAGGAGAAAGCTGTGTGGAGAAAGACCTGTCAGAGTACATGCTCTATTATTCCCCTAAGTACTAGGTACCTTTGGGTGTGTTTTACTTGGGAGAATTTATTTCTGTTTCAGTAACTATCTGTGGTTATAGGTTTCCAGAGAAAAACCTGGCTAATTTAGGTATGGCTGGTATATAGGTTGGCTATAAATGTGAATGTGGTCTGAAAGAACAAACTAAATTCCCCTCTCTGCACCAGTAATGCTAAAGCCTGAAGGGTGACAGGGGCTCAAGGCCCTTGTTTGGAAAATGTGCAGTTGTCCCTCACTTGACTAACAAGACAGAATAATATCAGTATCTTTTGCAGTTCTTTACATGTAGGGTGTTCCTTCCATGTTTCTTTCACTTTTTTTTCCTACCCTGCATCTCCGGTCTAGTAAAGGAGTGTGTAGGTTGTAACTATCTAAAAATGCAAAACTGAAATATAACATGCTTTAAATGCACACGACACAGTTCTTGAATTCTGTATCTGATATCTGATTAACATTTCTATAAACTGTAAAGTTGCTCATTTAGGTGTTTGAAATGCTGTGGAGCTTTTAAATCTAGTCTAGGAATGTTTTCCTTTTGGCTGATCTGTTAGTCCATTTTTGAGCATAATGGATGTCAGTGTTCTGTTCTAATTGATGATATGACTTGTGAAACATACTTTATATCCTGATCTTTCCTTGGACATACATGGGACAAAAATGACTGCATAAGTCCTCTTGTATGGATGTGTACAAAAATAACAGCAGTTAGAATAGAAAGTAAAATTCCCTTAATGTAAAACAGCTGGCTGACTAATTGAGGATGGCAACGGAAAGAAGAGGTGCATAGTCCTCTCTGGTGCTGTCAGAATATGCAGGTGGATGAAGTTGTGTGAAACTTTACCTTTTTACATGGAAGTGTAAAATGCAGGTTGATAGTTAAGGCTTTGTGTGGTTTGTTTGATATTGAAGTTCAAACTGTGAAGTGCTTTGAGCAGGTGGTGGCAGCTGCATCTGTGCTGGTGCCTGCAGTACCCTTACAGTGAGTCTGAGGCACAAATGCTGCATGGCTTGTTGTGGTTCTGTTGTTGCTGTCAGATGAAACACCTTGCCTTTTTTTCCCTGCTAGAGGCTCAAGAATTGTTGTCTGATTGCTGGAGCACAGTGGATGTAGAGAGCAGAATGGAACACTGAGACTAATGTGGGAGCACTGGCCAGGCACAAGTCTGAAATAGCACTTGCTGATTGAAACACACTTTCAAATAAACCAAATTGAGTGACTCACTTGGGGTAATGTGGGCAGATTTTCTGCAGACCTGCCAATCCTGATGGGCAGATTTTTTTCTCTGTCCTCTAGTTTGTGGTGGTGTTGCCCTTATATTTCTTCTTGTGGGCTGACCATGTACTCAGGGCTGTACCCAGGAGCTGGGCAGCAACAAGCAGTCATTCCTTCTGATGAGTCTTGCAGACTTCTGGGTCAAATTTTTTTAAAATTTAATTTTATTTTACTTTATTTGTTTTAGTATAACTCCCAGCAAAGACTATTAAAGGTGGTGGTGTTCAGTCATTTTGGAAAAAAGCTTCAGCATTGATAAGCAAGTGGAGGGAAAAGCAGCATGTTCTTATTGAACCACTAGACATTTAGCTGAAACAATCCTTTTTCCTCTATTTTGTCACCTGCCTCACTTTGCTTTTACTCAACATATCTTCCTGCTTGACCTGGAAAAATGGTGTATATGTTACTTTGTTATTGCCACTTGCCAGGCAAGAGGATACTAAAACACACTGAGAAATAAATTATGCTCCTGGTATGCATCTTTTCCTCAATCTAATGTGCTCTCATGTTTTAATAATATATAGACATACACTTCTACTCTGTGCAAGAAGGGTTAGAGCCAGAGGAAATAAGATGTTTATCTGTCATAGTGACACTATAGCCCATCTATGGCAAGCTGCCTAACCTGGGTGCATGTTTGTCAGTCTCTTCCCCACACATGAACTGTATCTAACTGGTGTTAACAGAAGCCAGTGCAGCCTGGTCTTCTGAATTACTTGGAAGGCAAGCAACTTGAATATCAGCTGTCAGTCTGCCGTAAGTTCAATGCCTGATCTTTGGCAAGACAACCTCATCTGTGAAAAGGAGGCTGTGGTTCCAATTTTCTTTCTAAAGAGCTTTGAGACTTAGGATCAGAGGTTGTATGTGAAAGGATAAGGCTGAATATAATTGCACATTCAGTAACTGTACTGAAGCCTGGTTCCCAGGAGACAAAAGAACGCTTATTGAGATGAGCTTTGTCATTTGAGGGAAGTGTAAACCTTTACTTTGTGTTTCATGTTCATTAACTCTTCCCATACACTCTCAGTTATTGCTAGTGCAGTGGAATTGGCCCTCAGAGACAGCACACTAAACTCTTCGTTCCTGATCTCTTACTCAGGAAGAGAGACTCAGGGATGTCTCTTACTGGGAACTGCATAAACTGCAGGCTTGAAAAGATAATCAGGCTAATGAAGAATGTCACTTTGTTGGGTGGTTTTGTTTGTTTGTTTCTGTGGTTTGTTTTTACTTGCACTCAAGAAAAGCCGGCCAGTTTAACTGATTTCTACCAGACAAATGAGCCATTGAAATCTGTACAGTAAAAGGTTTTTGGTGGTGTTGGGGGGTTTTTTGTTTGTTTGTTTAGGGTTTTTTGTTCCCCCTTTTTTCACAGTTAAAATAACATTGTTCCTAATAATACTGCAGAGCTCATGCAGATGAAACACTTCACTTAGTATGGTGCTGGCTGCCTGCCCTTATCCGAATGTTAGCAGGGCAAAAACCTCACCAGCAGTGTGCCACTAATTGCCAGATAGAACATCAAACAAAAAACATTCTGGAATCCACCAAGACACTTGGGTCCACAGTAATTGTGTCAATTAATTTGATGTTATAAGCAGGTAGTGGGTTTACAATGTTACATCTGCTGAAACCATCATTTTCTTCAAAACTGATTTATAAAGTACAGATTTTGGGGTCACATTAAATCTTAAAGCAAATCAGAGTATGTGTTTGTGTACTTTTATTTTATGTGAGATCCTGTTAATTTTCAGTCTGAAATAGGTGAATACTAAGGAGTCTTCCAAGTTCTGGCAAACTGATCTAAACCACCAGCAGTTTGGTGCTGCAAATCTGCATGTAAAGTGTTTATATTTTTTAGGGCTATCTTGTGTTTTGATTACTTTCATGTTTTAGTACAGCAAGATTTGCGGTTTTCTGTGAGAAAGACCAGTGTCTAATACACTGGAGGCTGCTGTCCTGTGCACTAGGACAGCTTTCATTTTGTTCATGTCATGAGACCCACACTGGAATAATTGTTGCAAGAACATGCAGAGCTACCTTTCCACAAGACCTAATAATAGTGTCTGCCATAGAGTCCCCCCAGCTTCTGCATCATGGGAGAGGTAGCATAACTTTGTTTAGGAGTTTATGAAGCAGTCAGGCTGATTTTTGTAGGTTTTGGGCTTTTTTTTTTAACAACAACTTACTATATGTATCAAATGTTTGTCTTCATAATGGTGCCTCATTTTCTACACATCATTAATATTTCACTCTGTGACTGTGAAACCACTGAATTAGTGCTTATCCAGGTTGACAAAGTAGTTCACTGCATGGAGTCAAAAATTTGTATTGTTAGTTAGAGCACAATATCAGCTTACTCAACTGAATTGCGAAGATCTCAGACCAGGTGGAGCAATTACCAGACAGGCCACAAGGGAATGCATGGTGATTCAGTATTTTTGGTGGGTTTTGTTTTTATATTTTTCAAGTAAATGTGAAACTTAAATATTAATGTGCATGAACAAAGTATGTTCTCATTAAATGACAAGCTCATTACTTTTACTGGAAAGAGCATGTTTAATGCATAGATTGGCAACCCACCCTGTCTACTTTACCATATGATAAATTTGGTTTATGGTGTGTAATGGTGTTGCTCTATAGAAAAGTTTTAATTACTGTGTATTATACTTGATTTCCTATTATGGGAGATCAGCTCCAAGGCATAAAGGCTACAGTCTTTCCAAAGAAAGCTAATGTTAAGAGACTGTTTATCTTTAAAATAAATTGTACATCTATCCCAGGAGCCTTTTTCACCAGAGAAAACACGGCCAGCCAGTACTGTGTCAAGCCTCATTACACAGAACAGGGCTGTAGCTTGTCTAGTAGGTTTTGCAAGTCAACTCTTCACCTTGGCAGAGTTCAGTGAGGGCAAGATGAAATCCTTTATATGGGTGTGATAGACTGAGCTCACCTTCTTCTGCATTCCTGCTGCTTCTGAGCAAACTCCCAAATTCATCTTGCTGGACTCCTATGTGTCACAGCAAATACTTCTCATCAAAGGGAAATGTTGTATACCACTTACTTCACTGATTTTTTCCCCCTGTTACACCAGTGGGAGACAAGCTTTCAGGCCATGTGGACACTGTGCCTTCCAGTGACAGGAAATGGTGATGCACAAATCTGGCCCCTGTCACACAGTCCTAAAGGCAAGTAGTACCAGCTGTATGTTCAGCAGATACCCAATAATTACTGCTTTCAGTGCAAGGCACAGCACTGTTGAACATTGCCTTTCCTTTCATGTACTTTTGTGTTAAACCATTGGAAAAATACCCAACAAAACAACTCAATCTGTACAGTTTGAACACAGTGATAATTAGGCATTATCCACATTTGATCTGCTTTACCTTTTTAAACTAAGCTCTGTGGGAGGAAGTTTCTCCTTGAACAGACAAAAATTTTTTTGCATCAAGTAAATGTGTTAGAATGCTTAAGTGCTCGTTTTGGAAAGGCTGATATCCAGTACATTGGTATTAATAATCAAGTACTGGCAAAAGGACATGCAGTTTGAATGTTGCCTTGATTTCCTTACATAGGGGCAGAGATGAATGTAGTTTCTTCTACCAAATCAGTCTTGGTTATCCTTGCAAAGTTATTTTTTAACAAGAAAAATTTCCTTCTTTTTTTTTTTTTCTTAAGGGTGGTGGCAGGCAATGCCTTAATTTGCTGCTTCCCCTTTTACTCAGAAGTTAATTTCTGTGTTAGTGCCTGCTGCGATACAGCTGTGCTGGGCAGAGTACCTGCCGTGAGGTACACGGCTGTGCCAGGCCTGCGGTGACAACGCTGAGCATTCTCCCAAGCTGTTTGAATGTCACCATCAAACCACAGGCCAGCTTTTGCACTGATAAAAATGGGGAGGTTTTAGTTGATGATGATGTATTCTAACCAGCAATAAATCTTGTTAAAGTTGATAAAGTATATCTATCTGTCTTGTTATACTTGATGAAGTATATCTGTTCTACTATTACTGTTCTAAATTTCTTTTCCAGGCTGTTTTGCCTGACACACCAGCCCAGGCAAATAAGAATGTATAATATCCAAGTATTTTTGTCAAAGGAATGAGGAGATTGTGTTCAAACACTTAAAATGGGGACAGTAGTTGGTGAAATATTTAGTAGTGGGAGAAATTAAATGCTGCAGCCTTAATGCCTGATGCGTTGTGTCTGTGTGTGTTTTCAGATACTGTTGCTTACCATAGGAAGCTGTGCTCAAAACTGCTCTGTCTCAAAGCAAATGAGCAAGTGGTTTTGTGGGGCAAAAAGATGGAATGCTCTGGTTTTGTGGGATTTACTGAATTCTTAATAAACTTGAGGAAGAGAGGAAATGTGGGCTTTGCAGTTAGTTTGTGGTTCTAAATAAGTACATAAACTTCTGACAAGCTGTATTTGCTCTAAGCAGGATTTTTGGCATTGAACATTTCTCTTATTTGGCTGGAAAACAAAACTCGGTTGTTACTGAGGCAACATTAGTGCATTCATCTTTGCAGGTCTTTGGAATTAACAAATCAACATGAAGCCCCTTCAAAGTGTAAATTAATCTGCAGGACAGTAAAATGGAGCATCGTCAGAGCTGGTGCATTGCAGCTCTGCCTTTAGGAGATGCAGCTTATTTAACCAAGACATGATGTTACTTTTTTAAGAATCCACAGCCAAACAACATTAAAACCAGGCTCTCAGCTTGTGTAGAAGTGATTTTTTTTTTGGATTTTTTTTTCCCCCGCATGGCGGCAGCCTCCCCAGACAGTCAGCGGCAGTTCTTGTACCGATGATGTCATCGCTCTGTCTCCCCGCCACTACCAGGGGACTCGACCGGGCTCTCGTTACTCACTGGCAANAGGAGATGCAGCTTATTTAACCAAGACATGATGTTACTTTTTAAAGAATCCACAGCCAAACAACATTAAAACCATGCTCTCAGCTTGTGTAGAAGTGATTTTTTTTTTGGATTTTTTTTTTCCCCCGCATGGCGGCAGCCTCCCCAGACAGTCAGCGGCAGTTCTTGTACCGATGATGTCATCGCTCTGTCTCCCCGCCACTACCAGGGGACTCGACCAGGCTCTCGTTACTCACTGGCAACTGCCTTTGCTCACATTTTTGGCTGAAGACAGGCTGCATTTACTCATCTGCAGTGCATTTGCTTTGTTTGATTTGCCAGGGTTTTAAATACATTGCGTGTGTATGGACATACCTCTGTATAGAGAAAGTGAGGGCTGCTGTGACTGACAGGGGAACTGAACAGTTTGTTCACCAAGCATGTAACATGTTTGTTTTGGTACCATATTTATAAACATGCTGTATTTTAACTGGGTGATCTCATTGCCTGTGTGGAAGAGAGGTTATAAAGACATGCTGAAGTCTTCATGCCTAGTGAAAAACATGGCCTCGGTAGCTCAAGGAAAAAAACGCATTTATCACTGATAGAATTGTTGAACTAGAGCCATTTGTAAGGACATGAGAGGGAAGTAAATGCAGAAACACTAGACGAAATGGGGCTAGATTCATTTTGAATTAAATGGAATTTTTAAAAAATACATTTTAAACAGAAATCTCTGAAAAAATAAAACTAAAAAAAATCTCTGTGTTGCACTCAGTTGCGTGAAACATCACTAGGTGTGTCTGTGTGTCTGAATCCAATACACTGACAGTTGAACAGTGTTTGTAATAACAAACTTTGCTGGTCATGGTAATGGAATATATTTGTGTGGTGTGTAAAAATCCTTGCTAAATGAACACGATTAAAAGCAGGGAAGGACACAGTTAAGTTTCCCCAAGTAATCTTAGCTCAGCCTTGGGCAAGTAACATTAATATTTTTTCCCCCAAGGATTCCTTGTCTTCCATAATGGTCATGCTAGGGATTTAAGGGGTGAGTTTTGTGTGCAACACCAAAAGTGTCAGTGTACTCTGAGTGATTTCATAGTGAGAAGGGAAAAATGGACAAGTCTTAAGTGCATATGCAGGGCCCTAAGAACTGTAAGTATGAAGCACAGTTCTCTTGTTCATGACCCAGCTTAGATCTGTGTGTATATGCCAGACTTGCAGGGGAAATGCATTCCCCATTTCTCCACTGGCATCACTTTCCCTCACCCAAGGAATTCCATACCTGAGACATTTTGCCTTCAGATTCTCACAGATTAACGTAGTGAGCTGTTTTCTCTATGGGTAAAACAAACATGAAAATCTGTAAAATAACATATGCCTTTTGCTAAGTATATGGCAATGTGAACCACTACAAGTTGAGTTGGCACACTGCAGGTGAAGCAGCAACAAAAAATCGTTGTCAAATTCAGATCAGATTTCAGAGATAAAGAGACTTTGGGTTTTGGGTTGTTAAGGAGGGTGGAGAGAGAAGAAAGCTTTTTTTAGAAGGAAAAGTTAATGTTGGTGCCTGTCTGTCTTTTAGGTACCTACATCATGACAACTGCCCTGGTGCCCCTCCTGGAAAAAGCAGCTGATGCCAGAGTGGTGAGTCTGTGATGCTGTTTAGAAGGGGTGTTTTACTATTTTTACCTTCTGGCTTGTGACAGCAGTTCTCTGACTGTGTTAGCAATGCAGGATTACTTATAATGCCATAAGGATCTCTAAAATCCTCTTGGATTTTGCTAACAACAACCTCCTCCTCTAAGGCAAAGCTCCTTCCTGCTGCTCTGAACCCTTCATTGGAAATCAGAGTAAAACACATCATTTGGGAACTTACCCTCTCAGATTCCCTAGGGCAAATTAGCTCCTGCAGCAGAGTGCGGAATATGTACAACAGGAGTTTAGGCTGAAAAGAACTTTCACAGATCTTGGTGAAATATAAGACAGCAGGTACGTTTTTGAAAATGAAATTTCCCAAGTTTTGTATGGCTTCTAATTAGCTCAGTAAATGCTAAACATACAAACTGCAAGTAGTGCTATTCTGCTGTTTTCTTTCTCCCCATTACTTTTCAAAAGGAAGAAACACAAAATTCCTGAAATGAATCAACATCACTTTGAATGAAAATCACTTCTTAAAAACCTTATGTATCTTCCACCTCATCTCCAGGTATGCTTTACTCATAAGCGTAAGCATAACACAAAGAATATGCAGAGGAATCCTGCTCAATAGGGACTTCAGCTTTGGCCTGAAGACTACATTGCATGCATGAGTGCATCTGTGGGGAGTTCCCAGTTTTGCTTTTCATTCATTTGTTTTTCATTCATTTCATTACAGATAACTGTCTCTTCTGGGGGCATGCTAGTTCAAAAATTAAACACATCTGACTTGCAGTCGGGAAATGGGACATTTGATGGGACTATGGTGTATGCACAGAACAAGGTACAGCCCATGGGATTGAAAACAAAGCCCAGCCCTTCTTTGCCAGGCAGCTCATACCATCTGCTTTGCAAAAAGCCTGTCGGTCACTGTTGCTTTCCCATTGCATCCAACCCATATGCAGATGCACAGGCAATAATCTTCAGGAGTATGATGGCATGCCCTTAGGAGTGCATACATCTTTCATGGAGGAGAGCATGGCTAGACTTTCATTTGATATGAGAGAAGTCCCAAGGGGGAACACTGTCTTTAGCTGGTGAACCCTGTCTGCCTGCTTAGTTCTTGCCCACAGTCTGCAGCAAGTAGACGTGGTCAGTAAAAGCAGTGCAGCTGCTTTGAAAGTAAATTTGTGGCCAGGGTATGGATGGCAATGACTGTGGAAGCCTCTGATGAAATTGTCCAATAAATCCAGTCAGGATGAGCAAGGGTGTATTTCTGCTGTACATAAATGCTCTGGTATTTATGGCACATTTGATGTAGGTTATTTCCCCGGGAACTAATTTGGTGGACAGGCTGTTGAACTCGGTGCTAGCGAGGCTCTTACTGCTCTATCCTAGAGACAGCAAGTTGTCATGACAGAACAGTGGGCAAAGGCTCACAGAAACATCCATTTCTCCGTCATGCACCCCGGCTGGGCAGACACTCCAGGTAACATCTGCTTCACACTCTGACAATAATTTTTTTTCTTTTCAGGATTAGTTTGAAAGCAAAGAGAAATGAAACTTCCTAGTATATTTTTCCAACAGGTGCAGTCATTTCTTTTCTCCATACTGGTGCTTGAAGTAGTTTTATATCCCCTTGGTGGCTCTATTCTGCACAGTGTCTGCTAGCTGTGTATATCTAGAGAATAATAATGGGCAGTGAATGCTTCCAGCCCTGCACAAATGCACAGCAGAGACACAGTTCTTTAAGGTAACCTTTAAGGTACATTTGTAGTGGAACTGTTAAACACACAGATGGAGCTTCTGCCTCTATAAGTACCAACATGCAGACACTGGGAATTTGTGAGGGCATGTAGGAGAATGCACCACTGCGCAAGCCCTCTGCTCTGCCTCTAAACATTTTCTGCTGTTGAGAAGCAGTTTGGCCATTCAGCCCTTTGTCTGAGCTGCAGTTGTTCTCCAGTGACTGTGCCTGAGCAGGTGGGCTAGCATCAGTCATGCACTATGCATGTTGCATTCCCCAATGTTTCCAGCCCCCAGTACTCAAGCTTGGGATGCAGAATAGCAGTTAGATCTCTAGGTCTTTTATAGAGATGCAGTTTCCAAAATTTGCTTCTGAAAACAGAAGCATTTACCCTGTCTACTTTACACTTCAAAATAGCCCTTTCCAACTAAATATCCTGGTATTTCTTTTTCTTTAAAATACATTTAGTTTTGCACTTCCTTTGCAGATTTCAAACTTAATGAACCATAAAGTTATCCCACCTTAAAGTTCAAAGACTCTCCAACCCCCAAAAAATAAACATCTACAGTGGGTGGGCCCACAGTTGTCATCTACTGGACGAAATAAAATGAAGCCAGAGTTTAGACAGGAAGTAAACAGTTTTTAAATATAGTGCTGCAACTTGTTTCCTAAAACTGGTGGGAAAAGAAGAGCTAAAAATCCCATTACAATACTGCTTTTTGGGATTTCTGTTTCCCCCATGTTTGTCATCTTTACGGTTTAGAATGGAATTGGCAGAGGAACCTGTTACAGATCCAGTAAGTTGTTGTCAGTTTTGTCCCTGTAATTTGACCCAAACAAACAAGTGCTGGATCATTTGGCAGCTTAGTGCTATTCTCCCACAAGCCACCCTGCTCCTAGATAGGGGGAAATACTCATTTTCTTCCATGAGCTCCAGAGATGCCTCTTCTCCTTCCTACACACAAAATGGCAATTTGAAACTGGTGGGTTTTTTTTTTTTTTGGTATCAAAAAAGCTTTGCATGGCAGGCCACCATTCCATTGTTATCCTTTCCAGCTGTGAGATCGTCCATGCCCGATTTCTACGAGAGGATGAAGAACTCGCTGCGCACAGAGGCCCAGGGAGCTGACACCGTCCTGTGGCTGGCGGTGTCAGCTGAAGCAACCAAGCTGCCCAGCGGCTTGTTCTTCCAAGGTGAGGAGCAGTGTCTCACAGTGCACAGACTGGAGATCCCCAGCCTGCCTGAGCTTAGGATCCCTGTCTGGCCTGGAAAGGGATGAAGGCTGCACCAGCAGCTTGTGTAAAGGATAAAGCATTCCTCAAAGTTGTTTCAAGTCTAAATGTTCAAGTGAACATGGTGTTAAATGGTTATATTCCTGCTTTTGTCCTCTAAAGTAGCTGATATAGAGACCTCAAAGCATTTCTTTAGGGAGGGTTGGGGATTTTTGTAATGAAAATGGCTGCATATAGGACTGTGCCAAAGAAAGGTGAATCACAGCAGTCAAACAGCATCTTTTACGATGCTAGGAAATGAGCATCTTTCTCACAGAGCACTGGGAGTTGGCTCTGCTTTGACAGGTTCTTCTTCCTACTGTTCCATGCTAGCTAAAACTGCCAATTCTCCCTTTCTCTAACACTGGGCAAAGACATGAGCACAGTGGCATTTTTGGCGCTGTGAGCTTAGGGAATGGAAAAGTAGGGCAGAACCTTTCTTTTCTCCCAGGCAAATTACAGGCATCTTTGTAGGAGCAGCTGGAAGCAGGGGTGCCTCAATGGTGATGGAGGTCAGTCCAGAAAGAGAAAGCTCAGGGTAATTTCTTACAGAAGCTCAGTGCTTCTGTTGGATGTTGCACTCAAATCCTGATTCACTGAATTTCTGTACAGAGAATGGAGGAAGCTCACACTTTTCTGCATTTGGGTTGACTTTGTCCCTTCTGTCCCACAGATAGTCACACAGGGTTGGCTGACAGATACTTAAATGGACATTTTTCATGTCAGCATGGGGTGCATGTGGAAACCCCACATCCCAGCTGGTCAGCCTCCTTTGTAGAACGAAGCTTTGCCTTTCTTTTATTTTGATAACTTTCTTCTGGTCTTAATGCTTCTGCTCAGTTGTTCTTTCTGTTTCTTTCATAATTCCACCAGGCTCTTCCCTTTGGTGTTTGTCTGCCCCCAGCTTTGGTAAACAGGGAACATGCCCTGCCTCTTTAGCTAAAGCTACTGCCTTTTGAGAGCTTTGGTCCTGGCATGACTGCTCTTAAAGCTGCAAGAGAAGTTCTGAGTCTGTGTCTTGTGATTATCAAATAGTGGTGAAGTCAGTTATTTCTTGCTCCTACGGCCTTTTGGAAACCACAGCTTAGCATTGGCACTCTTCAGGCGCTTTCAGTGAAGTGTTTGGGGTACAGGAGCACTTTGCCACAAACCCCACACTTCTGTCCTGGGCAGCCATTTTCCAAATCAGTCACAGTTTCCATTTTCTGCATTCTCTTTTACTATTCCCTCTGAGAGCAAACCAAAGCCAGCTTTTTTTTTTTTTCTCCTCCTGAGAAAATAATAAAGGGAAGTGAGAACATGACTAGTACTACCAGAATTCTCTGCATCTGCTAAAATTTATAAAAAATGTTTAACAGAGACCTGCTTTCCAAAGACTAGAAACATCTTCTCTGTGATGCTGAACTTGGCTAGTTCCCAAACTTGAGGACAGGCTACTGGAAGCACTATGGCTAGGTGGGAAGCTGTTCATAATCAGTGATGGAGAAGGAAACATTCCTCTGCACGTTTCTCTCTCCTCAGTTTTCCATGAGCAGAAGTTATGTCGTGTGTGCAGACAGGTAAACATTTGCTCTTAAGAGAACAAATATGTCTGCTCTCCTGGGAAGCCCAGTGGCAGCCTGATAGGTTTTCAGGGAAATCTGCTGCCCAGGGTTGCAACAGCTCATTCCTTTTGTCTCAGCTGGCTGCTGCAGAAGTTGGGCTCGCTAAATAGACTTAACAGTGCTGCACCAGTGCTCTGGCCTTGGTTCCACAGACACCTGACAGCATTGTCATAAGGTTCCAGGCTCTAGATACCATGTTTTTGGAGGGGAAAATCCCTTAGAGTGGATGGTGGTAACAGCTGTATTTACAGAGTGAGTGACAGGCATGAGATTTGGAAAACCAAGCAAAGCATCAAATTGAGCAAACTTGGTTGGATATGTGTCACTTACAGCAATTGAGCAATAAGCCCAAATTCCTTTGCATTTAGAATTTAACCATTGTTTCTAAGGATGAAAGTAAGCATTTTAGGATTGAAAATAATCCTAGTTACAAAGTCCCAGCTGGAGATTTGTACAGTACTAGAAACATTATCCAGGAGGCAAGGAAAAATGTTGTTTCAAGTGCAAAATCATCCTCTGCCTGCAGCAAAAAACTCCAGCTATTGCTCTTTGCCTGCAGGTGTTGCACTAGTGACAGGCATAACCCCACAAGGAAGCCTTCCTTTTCCTAAACTCTCCCCAGCTGCAAATGGGGGCTTGCTCCACAGTCCAGGTCATATTGTGCTACAGAAAAATCACTCTAGCTTCAAAATACAAATTGAATTGGTTTAATTTTTCATTTAGAAGATAGGCTTAACTAGCATTATTTACAGGTACCTAGAAGGTTAAGTTTCCTGGCTTCAAGACCATGAGGTATGTTTGGGCAGTACAGTCTATCAGAAAAACCTCCTTTCTGCTATGAGAGAGTTAGATGTACCCATAAGTTTTTTTTTTCTTCTTCTTCCAGACAGGCAGCCAGTCCCTACACACTTACCCCTAGCATACACCCACAGTCCACCAGAGGATGAAGAGAAACTAATGGAGGTGCTGGAAGAGTTCTCCCAGAAGTTTAAATCCGTTTCTCCAGGAATTTAGTGTCTCTGCTGACAGTGTCACCACAAATCTTCTAATTATACAGTAACCCGCTGTTGAGGGGAAGTGGGATGCAGTAGGCCTGTTAAAAATGAATTAGGTTCAGGTGTTCTCATAATGAGGTGGTAGAGTCACACCTGTGTCATTTTTTTCCGCTGCCAAGTCTCTCCCATTGTGAATATGCAGCTGCTGCCTCAAGACACACTAAGGTTGTGTTCTTTGGATTGGAAGAAAAATTGAGAGGCATTAAAATAAACCCTGAGACTTTATAAAGTTACCTAGAATAATTTAAAACACTCAGCACAGAAAAATGTGGAGGAGTGTACTTTCAGTAGCCTTCATGAAGGACTTCAGGAGAGAAGTGGGAATGTTTTAAACAACTTTTAACTGCTGTATTTGACAGGTTGGTGGCTTCCTTCAATGCATGAGGGTGATTGGGCTCAAAAATGTAACTGGGAATGCAGAAACTCTATTGCAGAGCCTGCTTAGTTTAAAGGAAGGATTCCTCACGGCCTTCAGTTTCTATAAATTAGTGCTGGTATGCAGAAGTGATCTGCTTCCTCATGTTTAAACAGCAAGAATTTAGGAACACTGCCAAATGCCTTCCACATTACTTTATGGAGCCAGGGCTAAATATTATCCCGTTTATGTCAAAATACCACAAGTAGGAGGTTTCAACACAACACACCCAGACATGGCTGGATCCAGCAGAGAAATGGCTGCATGGCTGTAGACACGAAAAGAAACAACATGCTAAGATGTACCTGCTTGCCATTTCTGAGAGATTAAAGGGAATTGTTTTATCATTGTGAATGGATTAAGAGGGGAAGGGAATACTGGCGGGTCACAGGTTTTAGAGGAGAATCCACCTCTAGATGAGAGGCTTGTATTTTGTCTGGATCTGTTTACTTCCAGACACAGAGGACAGGATTCATCTTACCTGATCTGTGGACATCTGAATTACTGAGTTTCTCACTGTAAATCGGTAGAGGGAAAAATGGGCTTTTTCACAGGGATTTACTGGATCTAGTTTTAAGAAACACCACCCACAGTGCTGCATCTTTCTAATAGTGCTGAAGACAATCAGCTCAGACTAAGACATTCTGGTGGGACTCATTTTGTCTTAATTATTTCAGATTTACTTCAAAGCCAAGACTCTTATTAACAAAGGTAACACCCTTTCTCCTGAACCGAGTGTGTTTATTAATCAACTGCCTCCAGAACCCAGCCAGGCTGCTGCACTGTTTCACATGTGGCTCACAACAGTGTGGTAGGACCAAGGACCTAAACACAAATATAGCACAGATGTTCTTGAGCTCTCTGCAGTGACTGGCAGCTAAAGACTGCTGATAGACAGAGGAGAGCTCCTTATGCTTTACATAATTTCGTTTCCTCCTGGCTCACGGTATTTCCTCATTATTCAAAGATCTCATATTAAGTATCAGTTTAAGAAAAAAACCTGGTTTTTTCAGCCTATTGTCAATCTCCTTAGAAATAAAGACTTTACTGTCAGAGAGGCCCTGAGAAAAATTTCCTCATGATAAGCTGAGACAAGTCAGGCTGTCCTGGCTCCTCCTGAAGAGGCTGGGTCAGCATTCAAGTTATTGCCTCATTTATAAACTTAACTCCTTCTCGCACTACAGTGAAAGAAAACAACAGCAAGGCTTGTACAGAGGTTTATTTCCTGCAAATATGGTATTAACATTTTCTATGGTTTTAACTGTTAAATACAGTTACCCAAAAGAGCATGGGTGGAAGCATATATAGTAACTACATTTCTTAACCCAATAGCTGCAAGGCTAATAAAAACCATTGCATTATTTAGTATTTATGTCAGTTTGCTTGTCAGCTCTGCAGTACAGAAGAAAAGTTTAATGACTGGTATTTAAATAGTTAATAAAAGTAAAAACTGTGCACTGTATATGTATATATTTAACACATTTTAGTCCACATTCTGCACTAATGTATTTGAATAGCCTATAATTTTCATTTTGTGTCACAGCTTAAAAATGAAGCCAAAGTTAAAAAACCAGCTTTAATCAAAGTTTGGTCACAGTGTCAAAGAGCAACATGCTATGGTTTAAGAGCACTTGTGATTTAAAAAGAACTAAACCACAGGAACTAGAAGCAAAGTCCAGAGTGTCACACACTTTGGTATTATGGTCCTGCTGATGCTTTATTTCAGCCCGATTCCATGAGAGCAAACATGGCATGTGGCTGCAAGCCAGTGAGAGGACTTGTGCTAATGCAGGCCAGAACGACTTGCACCTTCATGTAAGTGAATACATTTACAGCCTCACAGGTGATGCTGAGGATCATGGAGTACAACTCCTGGCCCTGCACAGGACACCCTAAGAGTCACACCAGGTGCCTGACAGCATTGACTGAACACATCTTGAACTCTGTCAGGCTGGTGCTGTGACCACTTCCCTGGGGAGCTGTTCCAGTGCCCAGCCACCCTCTGGGTGAAGAACCTTTTCCTAATATCCAGCCTAAACCTCCCCTGACACAGCTTCAGGCCATTCCTTTGGGCCCTGTCACTGGTCACCCCAGAGAAGAGATCAGTGCCAGCCCCTCCTCTTCCTCTCACAAGGAAGTAGACTGTGATTAGATCTCCTCTCAGTCTCCTCTTCCACTTTTAAAATTTTATGAGCAAAATAAAAATAGCATCCAGTGACAGGTGACCAGAGAATGAAGGTGGCACAGGTCCTTGCTAAGCAGTGCACACTGGGAGCTTGAGAGCACACCTGGTTCATGGGAATGGAATGACAAGCACAGCAGCTGCTCTTGCCACCCTTTCCAGTCCATGTGCAGCCCAACACTTCCTGTGGCAGCTTTGAGGCTTTTATGACTGATCTCACTCTGATGGCTTCACATTTTTCTTCATTTTGTGAAGTCACCTAGTTGGGAAGTTTTTGCTCTCGGGGATCTTGCACAGGAATGTAGCACCACAGAGCACACGTGGAGTTGGTCATTTCCCTACATCCTAATGGAAAAGCACAGTCCATCATCAGTGCAGCAGGACTGACTGCAGTGATGCAGGGGCCACTGCAACTTCTCCTTTTGTCTTGGATGAAAATTTTAGGAGGTCAATGTAACAGGTATCAAACAATTTTGTAAACTGCATTTTGTCTTTAGTTTCATTTCTGGGTCATCTTTATTCATTGTTAAAAAAACCCCAATAAACTAAATCAATCTGCTATTGATTAAAGGTGTAAAAAGTTTCTTGTTGTTTGCCTTTGAATGGAGGCACTCCCATACACACCTCACAATTTTGGAACAAACTGCAAGTACCAATTATTGGCATTTGCAGTAACACACACTCCAGCTTCTGTGTTCTGCTCAGAGGGAACAAGGTGCCAGCAGGGCCACCCCTTCCTATTAAACAAGGCTCAGGTGGGATGTTGAACATGCACTGCCTGGGCTCAAAGGTACTTCTGCTGTATCCTTCATTATAGCCTGTTAAGTCTGTCCTGCAAATCTCAATGTAAATAAATTTATTTGGTGGGGGACAGTCCCCGCCATTTCAATTGTTGATACAAGCATTTTTATGTATTTTTGTAATGACAAAGCCTTTCTAAAAGCCATGGCACTTGAAGCAGTACTAATTTTCATTAAGCAGTGCTGAACTTGGTGAGTGGAGAGTGAACATGGAGTTACTCTTTCAGGGAACAACCTGATGGAACAGTGGAGGAGAGCAACCCCATCTCATGACATTGGATCATACTTACCTAAAACTAGTGCTGGTCAACACCCACCCACAGTCATTTTAGATAGGCAGTTCCCACTCTGGCAGTGCGCAGCTTCGCATCTTCCCTAGCTCAGCTCACAGTATTTCCCTGTTTATCTCAGGCTTCCATCTCTTGCTTTGTTGGGAGAGGTAATTCTGGGCACATTTGGGCAGAGCCAGCGACTGATTGCAGGAGATAATTTTGAAATGCAACTAAGATGACTCAAAAACTCTATTCCTGCAGTCATCCAAGAAGCACTGATCTAGACAATGAGAGAAAGAAGGCATTGAAAAGGCACCGAATCTGATAGGGAGCAAGTGCAACAAAAACACTCCTGGGACTAAAAGTGATCCAATCCAAGAACTTCAATTTGTGAAGTTCTTTATGTCAGTATTTATGTTCCTCTCTCTAGAGGGAGCCATCAGATAAAGAAAAATTATGTATTTCTCTGGAGGAAGTTTGTTCTCTCTCAAAACAAAAGCTAATGCTCAGCTTTATGAAGAGACACAGTGTCAGCCTGGCCAAAGGTCTTCAGCAGGACAGGTTTCTACCCTGCTGCCAGGAGAAACAACTCAAACCTTTGCTGTACTGCCAATGCCAGTGCCATTTCACAGATAAAAATACTGTCCACACAGGGGAAGAGTGGTAAAACCTGCACTTGTGCAAACTTCAGGGAGAGACATCCCAGGAAGTGCCTTTTTTTTTTTTTTTTGATGGTTACAAATCTCGAGCATCTTCCCTTTACTTTTCAGTTCAGAATCCACAATCTACAGGGAGCCTTGGAGCGATGCACAAAATCGTGCAATTCCTCCACTGCCCATACACCGTTTCCTTTGGGCTGCTCACCCACTGCCAGGCGTGCAGGGCAAGAATTTGTCCTGGCAAAAGACATGTCCATACAACAGCTGTCAGTTTTATGACAATTCACAGAACAGGCAGCTGAGTGAGTCCAGTCAAACTCAGTAAACCGAATCCCTCATTACATACATGGAGAAGGAAAAGAAATAGCCAAAAGCTGATAGAAATTAATTTAGTGGGGTTAAGATACCACAATTTATTCAGCTACATCAGAGACTTATTTACATAATGGAACAGTACTGGAGAGTGTTACAATGTAGTTGGTAGAAAAGATGGTCAAATTGCTGAGTAGCATTCCTACAAAACACTGACCTGAACAGTAACATCTTTTTTTTTCATGTAAAATCTCTCTAATCAAAAAGACTGCAAAGCTCTCAAGATATTGGTCAGTATGACAAACTTAAATTACTAAACAGTCAGAAAGAAGCCTCAGCCTTTGGAAGGCTAAACCACAGCTAAAACTAGTGCTAATGACAAAGATGTAGCAAGGAGGTTTGTGTCCTTGTTTATTTGTGAAAATGTCTTAATTACTTGGCTGTGGCAACCCCACAGAATTTTCTTGGGACAGGACAAAATAGAGGTGTTAGCAATGGGTCTTTCACACCTGAAGGAAGCCCTGACCTGTGATAAAATGTAAGTATAAAGGTGATAAATCCTGTAATAAATTCAGATTATTTAACATCTAAAGAACAAGTAACTGGAGAGAGGCAAAACTATCTTCATAAGGCCTGACACCTCTTCTGTACCATCTCAGTAGTAATGTGTCTCTTCCTTATCCTCCTAATACCGAATTTCTTATGCATTTAATGCAGTCCTGAAAAAACTACTTGAGGTAGATAAATATCATTTGGCAATTGAACCAAAGAACAAGAAATGGAAGTCAAATCTTCATAGATTGGAACAACTCTATGTTCCTTGTGGCTTCTGGATCTGGACCATGGCTGTTGGCTGGCTTACAGTACTGGGATGGGGGGACGGTTTGGCTTTATACAGTTCTGATGAATATTCATTTCTATACTGTAGCTGCATTTTGTTTTGTTTTGGTGTTTTTAGGTTTTGTTTGTATGCTGATAACATTCCTTCTTGGTATCCCCTATTTTCACAGACTTTTCCAGGACTCTGCTCTCTTGTTTTCATTTTGGTTTGAGTTCAGTGTCCCTACTTGGCAGGAGTTTCAATTGAACTCAGTCTTTCTCTTTTGAACAGTACAATGTGTCCTGCAGCAAACAAAATTTCAGAGATGGCCAAAGACTGGTCACAAAGGAAAATCCCCAAACTGGGAAAATGCAATGAAAAGTCACATGGTATCACACAAAGTTAACCTCAAATCCCAGAACTTCAGGTTACTGGCAAACTAGGGACTTTTTTTTTTCTTCTGAGGAGCAAAGATTTCCTGTCAACATTCACAAGATGAAATTTTGAAGATAAAAATCTCAGTCTTCCTCAATATTATGTAAGAGGTCATCACTGAAGGGACTCAGCACATCAATGCATCCTGAAAAAAGGATCAAGTTTATTGCATCTTCTAAGTCCTAATTGAAAACATCCCATGTGCTCAGTGTGATCTGGAAAGGACATGGCCTGTAAAACCACACATTGTAGCCCTATTTCCTGTGTGCTACAAAACAGAGCTTTGGTTGCTGGTACAAATCCTGTTTGGAACAGCGAGGCCAGACAGGTAATATTTGCTAATTTGTTACTAACCAATTTGGTGGTAGTTTAGATTTAAGGAAAGATTCTCATTTTTTCCTTCTCTAAGCGAGAGAATAGACACAGGCATTAAGTCAACTTTGAATCACAGAATGGCTGAGGTGGGAAAGAACCTTCCAAAGTTATTTGGTCCTGCTCAAGCAGGGTCAGCTAGAGGTGGTTTTCCCAGGGTCATGTCCAGTTGGGTTTTGAATATCTCCAAGGATGGAGAACACAAAAACTACCTGCCTGGCCAGTCTGTGCCCATGGTCAGTCACTCTCACAGTAAATATAGTTTCCTGATGTTCAGAGGAAATCTGTGTTTCAGATTGTGCCCATTGCCTCTGGCCCTGACACTGGACACCAGTGCACTCTCTTTGCACTCTCCCTTCAGGCATTTATACACACTGATGAGATCCCTCTGAGCCTTCTTTTCTCCAAGATGAACAGTCCCAGTTCTCCCAGATATGCTCCAGTTTCACCATCTCAGTGGCCCTTTGCTGGACTCCATATAGTAGTTTCATTTCTCTCTTGTACTGAGAAGCACAGAACCAGACACGGGGAAAAAAAAAATTCCTTTCTAACAATGATTTCCTCAGCAGGCATAAGGCAAATTTTTCCCCCCTACAACTGTTTTGGATCATCCTTTTTGCACATCCAGCCATCCACCTTCTTACCAGTAACCAACCCCTCTCAGAGAGAACATGTCACTCCTTTTCAGTGCTGGAGGTGCCCATGCCACCCTCTCAGGCAAAGTGCAGTAACCACTACAGAGGTACTAAGAGCCCACATGCTGACGTTCAGGTGGTGGCCTCAAGTTCAGGAGAACAGAGCAGGGAGGTCACCTGGGCCTGGCTGCAAAAAGCAGCGGCACACAAGGGTGCTCACAGCTGAGCACACCAATGTCACTATTCAGCATCATCCTCTATCAGACTGGCTGACTTGTAGCCCTATCACTGCTCTGTTTCAACATCTAACCATGATGTTAAGTCTTCTGGTAGATGGGAGGACCATCAATGCTACATTGCAAGTAGATGCCCACATTCTTTACCCTTCACTTAAATATTTTCAGCTTAAAAAGACTGAAGTTTGGTGCTCAGATTGCCCCACCTGGAACACAAGTGACCCTTGCAAGCTGCTCAGGCACTGTGTATGTGACCAGCACCTGCCCCATCAGCTGTCCAAGCCCTACAGGCACTGCTCATTTTAAAACCAAGAGTAGCAGGCAGATGCTCTGGAGAACACTGCCTCTTCCCACAAGGAAGCACCAGCTATGGGAGAAATGAAAATCACCTTTTCTGATGTGTAGAGCAGAGGGAGCCCAGCAATGTTTGTGTGCCCCCTGTCACAGCATGAGGTATCACCAAAAGCTACTTCCCTTCAGCAGCCCCAGGGAAAGGGGGCTTGGCTTCACTTAAGAGTGTGTGTAGGTATGTGGCACTGCATAGTTTACACCTGTATCAAAACACACCCTCCTCCCATCCTCCAATAATGCAATTCATAAAAATAGCTCAGATTTGTTATTCAGCAAGTAAAATGGAAAAAAAAGCACCAGGCAACAGAGATCCCTTTTCGTATGGATCTAGCAGACAGAAGAAACTGAGATTGCTACTCTAACACAGCAGAAGAGGAAGGCAGACATTTTAACTCTCCCAGTGTCAAATCCTTCTTGTTTCATTTGAAAGTAAAAGAATTATTGAATTAGATACATCTATTTTCCTTCCATATCTCTACAGCTCTTGAGGGCATTGCAAAGGGACAAATTTTCCTCTCTCCCTCAGCTTCACTTGCAGCTTATATAATTTTCTAAGCCCAGAGCAGTTTGTCCTGAGACTGCAAGATAAGGAGATGTTTAGCTTAAATCCAGATAACCCTGCAGGTCATTCAGTGAGAAAGAACAACCAGGAAAATTCTGCAAAACGGTTTTGCATACCCCACATTCATACATAAGCAACATTGAAACCATGACTCCTTGGAAGACAAGGAGGGAGAGGCCACGAGTTTACTGCAGAACAGTCCAAACAAGTCATTCTCAAATGCAGTCTCCTTTGGAATCAGTTCTTCACCTTTGTTTGCACATTACATGTTCAGGAGCAGGTGCTGGCCCAGGGGCAGATCCTCAGCTTGCTGACTCCATCACTCCATCAGTGTGAGCACAATTAATGCTGGAGTCCCAGACTCAGTGCCACTGCTGTCTCCTCAGGAACTGAGCACTAAAC
This sequence comes from Leptocoma aspasia, assembly GCA_013399835.1. Lineage (NCBI taxonomy): Eukaryota > Metazoa > Chordata > Aves > Passeriformes > Nectariniidae > Leptocoma > Leptocoma aspasia. Next base: position 198,508 of record VXAX01001249.1, on the reverse strand, counting down.
AGCAATTTGAATTCACTTCGGTGCACCTGTGCTTCTGTCACCATCAGATCCCTGCACAGCACAACTCAGGTCTTTGGCCAAAAGGCCCTAAGCCCAAGGAAACATGGAGCATCATAGTCCAGTAAAGCTTTGTAGATATTCTCCAGCTGGAATGAAATATGGCAGGCCACCTGCTCATCTTGAATAGCTTTGACAGCCAGGAACACTCCAGTCATCAGAAAACATGAACAAGGTGTAATGAAAAGCATTTCAAGAGGAAACAAGCATCTAATTTCCAGGACAGAAAGTGGGAAGACTGAGAGAACAACTTTCAAACTGGAAAAATAATAGTACTGTGTGAATTATGTTTGAAAATATGCTTTAAAATATGCTGTCTAGAGGGGAACCAACAAGAGGCCATATGACCAGGAAACCCAAGGTGGTGTTATTTCAGAGAACATGACTGCAAAATGCTTCATCACAGGTTACAAAATGTTTAAAAAGAGAATTTTCCCTGAAAATACGTAGCAGTCCTATGATTTGCACACAGAAGTCCACTCACCCTGTACTGCAGCAGCTCATTGGATCAGAATTAATGCCATGGATTGAGTAAACCATTTTTTTTTCCTCAAAAGTAAATTGCTGCTGGGCAAACAAAGGAGAAGCTTTATTTTCTTTTGGGGTTTCTCTTAAGAGAGAACAAAGGCTTCTCTAGCTAGCAATGTGCCTTGTAATGGCAAATGTCATGGCCTCCCCACTACAGAAGGAAGAAGGTAAATCCAAAACAGGGCAAGACTGAGCACCACCAAGGTGCTGTGTCACAGCAGCTACAGCCACAAGGCCTGCTGAAATAGGAGATGCAGGAAAGCCTTTGGTCTGTTCTGCAGTTCTATTCTGTACACCAGTTTCTTTGAAGTGCATGAGTAATATCATGCTAAAAAGTAACATGGATTAATGGAATGGAGAGTTGGCTCTTCAGAAAAGGTCCCTTTGGGAAAAAAGGGCTTTTTTAGTTTATTCACCTTGACAATGTCATTCTAAAAAGGTAATTTTGGTCAATCCAGGTTTTTAAATACTGTTTATTTTTAAGAGAAACTGTAAAGTATGACAACAGGACAATGGGCATCATTCAGCAATATCACTTCTTGGTCTATAGAGGAAATTAATAAAAACCATCAGTGTTTTAAAAAATAAATATAGCTAACCATATGGAAGACAAGAAGAACAAAATTCATCTTCAACAACACAGACAGGTATAAATGCTGAAATGTTACTGTGCAAGGTAGAGGTAGAGGTAGAGATAAACCAGACTTTTCAGACCTAGACCAGTTTTAGATCTGCCCCCCTCCATGCACACACTCCCAGAAGTTCCTGTTGCCAATAGTTTCATTTGAATCAGACTGTCAGCATCATCAAACTCAAACAAGTCTGTGTGCTCCTTGTAATGCTCTGAGCTGGAAAACTATTTCAGTTTTCTGTAGAAATCAGTTGCTGAATAACCTGACCCCTGGTTGTGTGACTTGTGCAGCAAAGGAAGAGGCAGGAAGATTATACAGACCAATGAATGCTCTCTGGATGATGCCCACTAGGACAAGTAGATGGCAGAGCCCTTTTAGGAATTGCAATAGTCCATCAGCTCCTTGGTGATGCACCTAGAGACTGTGCCTGGATTTCCTCCTCTGGAGAGAGCATGGTCAGCAGAAATATCCCAAACCAACAGGTACTGGCTGCAGGGAGAGTCGATTGCCTTACACAGTCTGTTGACACCAAAACTCACAGAGGAAGACACAACCCAAGAACCCTCTGTACAAAGCAGCAAGTATCTTGACATAGTGAAATATAAAAACTAAAAATTGCACTGCACACAGATTTTTCCAAACAAACTCGAGACAACCAAAGTCAGATCATACAAACCGTTAGTTAAAAAAATACCTTCTTGTATATTTTGAGAAGAAGTGGAAAGAGTCTTCGTGCAAATGTTCAGCCTGGATCAAGCAGAGGACATAAAGTTGTTGTAAACACATTAGTTCCTTTCTCATCTGCCATATGCGCCCAGTGTTATCTATCTTCTGCAGTATCACTAGGGTTAGGAAATCCGTTTCTTCTGTAAATACCACCTTCCAAGTTCCACTGATGTAACATCAAGACACTACTGGTGTCATATCCCACAACTGTTAAATACAACAAAATAAAACAACATAATGAATAATAGTAAAAGACAATAAAATACAGTAAAAATAGAATCTTTAAATAATTTACACCTTTTTTCTTTAATTAAGATGGGCTACGTGGTTAGAGGTGGATGCAACAAGTCTGAAGAAGTTTGATTTAATTTTCCAGCACTTACATCAGAGTGGTGGAGGTTGACAAAATGACATTCTGTATGTCAACTTTCACCTGTATGAGCCAGGTTCATAGCTGGCCTTAAAAGAAACCAAATACTCCCACTACATTACTAACTTCAATGATCAGAACAGTCATAACACATTGTGAGGGTTTTGTTTTTTTAAATTACTCATGCTGTTATAACTTAGTCATTATTTTAGCTTTATCTACCCACACTGAGATTTGGCATGTTGAAAAACAGTTGGTCTTCCTCATGGGAAAGCCACAGTGAGCGCTTGTCCCAGCCCATTCAGGCAATAACTTCATAGACCAAGACATCCTTGGTCCTTATTGGGCAGAAATCCTAATCCCAATCCCAAATGAGAAGTCTCTGGGTGGAAGAAGGCAGGTATGACATCCTTCAGCCACATGGGAGAGGGAAGGGAAATGAATTACAGGAGCTAGAGCACATTCCTCACTCCTACCTTAATAACCTTGTCTGTCCCCGAGGTCAGCAGCCATCCCCTGGTGGCATCGAAGTGTACGTGAACAATGTTGTGCTTACTGTCATGGAAAGTAGCTGTAGGCGCCCGTCTGAAGAAAGAAATCCAAAAATCAGCAAGAACTGTAACTGCAGGATTTCCCCCCAAAATGTTCTCTATTGAGGGAAAAGGTATTTGACTGCTGCTGTAAGCCATTAATTCAGCAACCACTCTGTGAACAGCACCTTGAGACCTTTCTGGCATGAAAGGAACAGGGGCGGGGGCTCTCATCCTGGCTTGATCTCCTCCTTATCCTACTGAGAAAGCCCAGGGACCACCGTGCCAGGCTGCTCCCTCCTGGAGCCCTACACCCACCCGGTCCCTTCCAGCTGCAGGAATTTTCCCCCATTGCAAGCCAGCTCAGTGCAAGCTTTCCCCCAGTGCAAGTTTTCCCCCACTGCAGTGCAAGCCAGCTCAGTGCCCACACTTACTCCTCATCCGTTATGGACTCGTGGCAGCTGTCGCAGACCCTCACTTCGAACTCGAAGCCCATCAGCGGGATGGAGGAGCGCTTGGAGCTGCATTTCCCACACACGGCTTTCCCACACTTGCGGCAGTGATGCTGCAGGAGACAACAGGCAGGAAGACATCTCAGGCCACAGACCCAGACCAGGTCACTGCTCAGGTCCACTGGCTCTTCCATCTCACTCCAGCAAGACACGACGCAGCTCAGCTCTGCCCCAGACACCTCATTTCTCAACTTCCATGAGCACATGCAACACTTCTACACCACTTTAGTAAAAGTCTGCAATATGCAGCCCTCTGCTGCTAGACAGGAAAACACAGCAGCACGTTTCAAGCAGACCAGTAAGCCCTTCCCAATACAGCCTGAGCAGTTACAGATGTTTATCCAATCTCATTGAAAACAGCTTTGGTTCCAGCACAATCTCCAAAAATCAGCTATAAACTTCTTTCTGTAACTTATTTGACTAACAATCAGCAGAGTCCCCTGTGGCTAAAGTCATGGAAGGCCCCAAATATACTCAGCCCACAGCCTATTACATGCATTTGCTATTGGGACTGATCGGGAAAAAACGAGTGTGCTCCTTTCAACCACAATATCAAGCCACAGAGGGGAACCCACTGTCCCACCCCTGAGGACTTAGTGGAAGAACAAAATACAACTTCTCAAAGCTTTAGGGGGAAAAAGGTTACCAGAATCCATTATGAGAGAAAAGCCTAATGGCACCATGTTAACACACTGAAGAGCACATACAAACCTGCCTGAGGCCTATTTTCTTACTGTCCCACATTTGCTTGAAGTTCCAGAAGAAAGGCTGGTCACATTTTTGACAGGAGTCACTATCCAGCCACTCCGGGGTCTGCAACACACACACATAAACACAAAGTGGAAGTGAGCAACAAGCAGAAAAATTTCCAATGGAGCCTAGAGGCAGCAAAAAAGATGTGTTGTGGTGTGGAAATATGGCCAGCTAAGCTTGATTTAATATCTCAATTTTAACAAGATGCCATTTTGACTGTTGTTGATGATGACAAGATGATATTTGTTCCCTGGGATGTCTTTTTTGGTTTAGCTTTAAGCTTTGAAGGACATGGGAGGAACAGTTCTCATCCAAATCACAAAGAAGAGTTTGATAATAAGACCACAGAAACAAACCAATTCTGGAATTAAACATATAAAAATATTTTGTTCTGTACTGCCTGGACAGCATTTACCATCTTCTATTGCCTCTGGTGGGAGCTGGGGTCAATTAGTATTTCCAATAGCCAAGCAACTCATCTGAAGGGAAAGGGAAGTTATGGGAAATGCTGATGTGGTTGGGGGTTTCCGTATTCTTTCTTTCTTTAACACCCTAAGAGGAGTTCCTGCTCAGAGATGCCCATGCTACAAATCACATACAAGGATAAGTAAGACCCAAACCAAACCCAAGCTCTTTTCCTTCATCAACCCATGAGGTTAAATAAGCACTAAACATTGTTTAATACTTTGCAAAGAAGTACTATTAGCAAACTGCAGTTTTCTTGTCAGAGCCACTGGTTTCTCACATGCTGCAAATTAAAATGGCAAGAAACACAGCCGAGATTAAGAACTAAAAACAGCAGAAAAGCCAGGCAAAGGTAAGTTAAGGGCAGATGGAGACCCTCAGCTCCCAGGATAGCTCTGACTCCCAGCAATAAAGCAATCACCTGTTTCACATTATTCTGCCAGTTATTCTGAAGGCAGTTCATTCTGCTGGGGACAAGCCTTGTCTTTTCTACCCACAACAGTCTTTCTTTTTTATGCCTACAGATTTACATCTCTGTGTATAACTTTCCATCTCTCAGGCATTTGAATAGTATAGATGAAGATAACATTTTGTTTGTAACAAGTAACTACTTTGTAGTCAAACAGAAAGACAGCTTAAAGCATCTTTCAAATGCCTTCTTACAGCTTTTTAAAATTGAAAATAAAGAATCAAGGGCTAAAATGGCTTAAGTGACTCTAACGCAATCTCAGTGATGTGGGAAAGTCTGATAGCAACAAAATGAGTACTGAGCACACATCACGTGGAGAAAATCCTTAAATAAGAGCAAAGATACAAAAGCCAAAATCCAAAAGAAAGTGATCTAGGACCCAAAACCATGGTTTGATATTAAAGTCTCAAAGATTCATGTTTTGGGGGTGGTTTAGCACCAAGAACACCCTGTTGTGCTGCTGATAACAAGAACAAGCCCACACAGCCATAGTCTGGGAAAGCTGTGCACCATTAGCACCTGCTACTTGGCCTTTATTTAGCTAATAATATTTCTCCTCTATATTTTAAACCAGCCTTCTCACAGCATTTCTGCCTATTTGGTGACAAGCCAATCTTAACCCTTACTGTAGCCTTTTGAAGGCAGCAAATAAATAAAGGTTTTCATTTCTGGATGTTTGAGTTGCAGCAAAAAGGAAACATCTGTTGGGAAGGAGGAAACTGTTCGGCTTTCGTTTCAATTTAGGAGCTGGTGACATACTTGGCCCCTTGATTAGCAATTAAAGAGAGTCAACTGGAATGCTAATTCATATTAAAAAGGGAGTTTAGTTTCTGCCTATGCCTACTTCAGTAGTTTTTTTAAATCAAGTCTTCCACTTAGCGTTTCTCCTTCTTCAAGGGAGATACACTCAATCCATGCAGGCCACAACTCCTGAGAACCAGCAAAGCTGGTGAAAGCCCATGCTGCCAGAAGCATTTCTCTGACCTGCAGGACCCCCTGCAGGAAGAGGGCACAGGTTTGCTGTGACTCATGGCATGAGGATTTGCCAAGCTCCTGAGCAGGGCTGGTGTCTGACTCAGCCAGCACAGAGCTCACTCCCCCCTCTCTGAGTCAGGACTCAGAAATTGCCAAGTGGGGGCTGTGCCCACAGTGCCAAAGACCTGGAGAGTGTTTTTGCACCCGCTCACATTCATTGGCCATGAAACACAAAAGTAATTAGGCATGTGTGGGTGAAATCTTACTGTCTGGATCAGCAAAGCTATCATTTATCCCATTTCTATGTGGTTACACCAGAGGGAAGCAAGACCAAGCAGCAGGTGAGATTGAAGCCTTAGTTAAATGACTTCTTATCAAGGAAAAAAAAATGCTGGGTTGCGTTTTTCCAGAGATGACCAAGAGCCTTCTTGTTTTACTGTTTTAAAACCAAAATGAATTAATCAGTCTATCCATTTACATCTGAACTGATATTTCTCATGATGTGCTGAAAAACACAGCAGAGCATCTCAATACCCTCCTTACAGAATATCTTTCAGAGCAGTAATGTAATGAGAAAGAGCCATTTAGCAGCCCATTTAATACAAATTTCTGCCAGCTGATTTCCCCTGTACCATATTATCAAAGGCATGGCATAATTGCTGTATAACAACTGGACCGTGTCCAGAAATGCTTTTAAAGTTTGGAATGATCTTGTTTAGGTTGAAAGCTGCACATTTTAGATAGGCCCCTTCTTCCCAGGACTGCTTCAGACCAAACTGACAAGAACTAAGCATCTACCTCCTGCCTCTCAACATCCATGTTCCAGACGACGATTCCCCCGTCTGCACCACAGGAGATGAGCTGCCGAGTGTGGTGAGCATAGGAGAGAGACTGAACTTTATCACTGAAAAAGAAACAAGACAGTTAGCAATCAACCACCTATGGCTACTGCACAAGTGAGCACAGAATATCAATAAAGCAGTACGAACCATTTGTTTGCCCATATGTTTCCCTCCACCACTCGTTGCACATGGCATCCATCAGATGCAAATCGGTCTTTGCTGTCAGACTGGGACCAGAATGAGAGTGTTGCTCATCGGGGCAGCATCCACAAAAGCAAAGACATATTCTGATAACTGTTTTTGCTGCTCCTGGGATAGGAGGTCCCAGCTGTACTGGGAAGCCTCTACAGCTTGCAGCCGTTGAAGGCACATCTGGATGCATAAACCCAGCCCCTTCTATAAGATAACATATAAGATACCTTCTAGGCAGAATGTCAGGAACAACTTTGTTTTGTAAATCTCTGCAACATCTAGAAATGAATCTCTGAGAAACTACTGAAGATTTTCTTCTGACACTAACAAGCATAAGGCGTTTCAAAAATAATGTAGGAATCACTAAATTGCTTCTAAGCCTTCTCACAGTAGGTGGAAAATTTAGGTGCTTCTGTTTCTTCTTTTAATGAAAAAACATGAGAGGAACAATTCAGCTTAAACTCCCAAAGATGGGCTCAGTCCTTCATAAAAGAAAGGAATTCAGGCCTTATCTCAGGCTATTTACAACCTGGGAAACAAAGACCGTACAACGCTCTTATGGAGAAAACAAGGTTGTGAAGACACAGGAACTGAACATACTGTGACTGAAAATCATCCACAACATTTGGTTTCCTTTGCTACCACCACTGGTCTTGTCTGCCAAAAGGACTTGCATGTTAACACATTTATTTGTGCCTATGGCTAAGCCTGAAGAGGGGAATGCATTCACAGCAGAGTTTGGGACAACACTGCCACCCTTCACAGTGCCTGCTTGATGACATCAGAGGCACCATCAGGATGTGTAGGACGCTGTGTTGTACAGTTCCAGCTGGCAGCCATCACACAGATTAAGGTCCAAAGGCCAACTTCATATTAGAACTGATTTCCACAGCAATAAATCAAGCAGTGATGCATTAGCAAGCACCACTGGTAGGGTGGTAACTTCAATCTGGTAATTTCAGATAGAGCTCTCTAGTGCTCTGAAATCCCAATCACTCAGCAGAGTGCAGCATCACTCAAAAGAAATGCAGGAATATGTAAGAAACTGTTAGCTCAAAACCACCACAGGATTTTGTCTCTCTGGACCTGAGCCTGGCAAGTCCCACATATATGCAATCCCAATACTCTGAAACCAACTTGTTGCATTGCCAGTGTTAAAAGGTGAGGAGTCATTGCCACTAGAGCCATTCTGATATATAATTAGTGCCCAGCATGGGCTTACCCATCTTCAAAAACAGCTAGGGCTGTGCAAATGTACTTGCAAAGATGATGCCTCTTTGCACTGAGGAGATGTGAATGCTGCTACAGTTGAAGGTAAAAGCACATCACTTCGAATTCAGGCTGTAGCTGAAAGAGCACTGAGGAAAAAGGGATTAATTGTCCAAGCCCGATGCTCCCTCTAGGGGAAGGAAAGACCTTGACACCTAAAACCCAAGAATTTCCGTGCATCTGTTCTCATTTGAGGAGGCTCCTCTTTCCAACAAAGGCACAGGCTCTGGCATAACACATTCAAGACTACAGATGTCGTGCTTTCCTTCACCACCCTCTGCAGACTCTTAAAACAGCCTGTGGGCCCAACACTGGAAAACTTACTATAAGCAAATTATTCCTGTTGTATATGGACCACAGAGAGTCACACATACAAGCTTGAGGCTTGTGGAGACTGTAACCTTTGGGCTATTTGTTTCCAGATGTGGCTTCTGCATTTAGCTTTTCTCCTATAAAAGCAGGAGAAAGGGCTTTGAACATACTTATGTCCTTGCAGCTCGATGGCTGTTCCTTTTCTTCCTCCAATATCCCACATTATAATGGAATGATCAGAACTTCCTGAGAATAAAACTCGCTGTATTGGGTCCCAGCAGAGAGCAGTGACACCACCTGCAATAGGAGCACACACAACAGTCATTTTATTAGAGAAAGTGGAGGACTGGAAAGTAGCTAAATATAAAGATACAACAAAAAACATGGAGTGATAAAAATGCATATCTCTTTGGCAAAGACTATGCAACCATGTGCCTTCCAGTGGAAAAATCAGTCTAGAAAAACTACTGAAACCCCATCCTGCTCTTCTGCGGGCACAGGGCTTCACTGCCATTTGCATGGGTGAATCCACTGAGCAGTAAAGTGTGGAAGAAGAATGGTCACAGTGGGAGCTACACAACTTGCCATCTCCATAATTTCCAGAAGATTAAAAAAGAAGCAAGTGTGGAATGTTACGGGCATCTTCTCAGTATCCTAGCACAAGGACTGAACTACATTGTGCTATCTTGAGCTATTAGCACTTAGTTAGAGAAGAAGAATATGAAGAAAAAATGCTGAGGAATGACAGTCTTTCTTCTGTTAGATGGTAGGATCATATCCAGGGTTGCTCTTTTCAAAGGGTGATGGGGCATAAGTCCCAGCAGTGAAACAAGCATTTAATGCCTCCAAGCTGTGCCTATTCCACTTGGGATAAAGCATCTAACAATACAGATCTCGCCTTTAGCAGCTTCCTTTCTCCCTCCCAGAACTACCACAACTTGTTCAAGTCTCATTCTGTTTTAATTAGCAGCTACTGATGGCATTTTCTGCCATAGTGTTCTGCTCAGAACTCTGATCACTTGTTTTTACCAGTACAGCTTCCCTGAACTGCTGTGACAGTTTAAGAGCTATGTCCCTTCCACACTAAGCACTGACACAAGCCATCCTAGTGTATCACAGGACAGTCAAACCACTGTGATGCTGAGCACAGATGAAGACCCTCCTGAACACCTTTCTAGGTCTCCTCCTGAGGCCTTACCTGTGTGTCCCTTAAATGTGGTAACCAGGCTGCAGGACTCTTGCTCTAGTTTGAGGATGGTCACTTGCCCAGAATGGTCACCAACAAACACATGCCGGGTTTCCACATCAAATCTGAAGGATAGATGCTGAGGAAAACATATTATTTACACAAGCTTTGCATTCCTTTCATGACTTGCTAATTCTTTTGACATGAGTGTACTGCAATCTTGTGAATAGTGCTCCAGTTTCAATGAGGTATTCAGAGTGTACTTTCAGGCACCTGTTAATCTTAATAGTGCTCATACCTGTTCATACCAATAGTGCAGTATCCCTGGGTGAGAAAAAACAAGACTATTCCAGGATACGATTTGTGGTTTTGTTACGAAACAGCATTGAAGTAGTCCTTCACCATGAACATAAGAGTTGTCTCCTCAGGCTTTGTAACTTAAGTGCTAGAGTTGGATGGTATCCACCCTCTCCCTACCCACAATTATACAAAACACAAAGGAGTACTGATTTTAAGCACACAGGATACTGCAGAACAAAAAACCCAAACCTGTTCCGGGTTATGCCAAATATTTTTGCAGTATTTGCCAGTGATTCTCCCTTCCACTGCTTCCATTGCCCTCCACCATCATAATCAGATGACCCAAATTAAACTGTCCTCCAAAACTTTTAATCAGTCAAAATTGGCTGTTCTCTAGAGAGGTTTAGGGAACACAGGGCAAATTCTTGCATCATGTTTTCAAAAATATTTATCAATAAATTAGAAAGTAAGTTCAGTCTTTCTGCCATTTAGATTGGCTGAATTACCAGATAATATAAGGCAAGTCCATCTTGAAACGATAATTTTGAGTCAGTATCACTTCTCAAGAACTAGCAAAACATGCATCATCTGTACCACATACACTCTGGGGCATTAAAAAGTCTGTTTATGCTAACCCCTGTTTTCAGCCTAAGAGCTCATGCTTTTCCATTTCCTTTTCAATTTGCAATAGAGCTGAATTAATATTTCTTTTATTGTCAGGCAGCTGGGGCAGCTCTACGTGAATAAGCCACCTGAGTGCCATTTCTGGAGTCATTTACTCTTTAGTTAACCCAAATTCCCAATATATAGTGAGCAGTTCCAGAGTGAAGGACAAGTGCTCATTATTTTATATTAAAGTAATTTAATTTTTACCACGCAAACATACAGGCACTCTGACCTGATCACTAACCTACTTTTGCTACCATTAATTCTCTGAAGAAAGCATGCACTGCATGTTTAAATGAAGGCCCTATCCATACTTATTACAATAGCAGACCACAATAGGTTGCAGATAGCCCATTGTGGTGCTCAAAAATGCTTGGACCTAAATACGCCACAACGAATTAAGGAGACAAAGCAAGGAGAACTGACAGTTTTTTAAATTGGCTTTAAATAACCGTTTCTCTCACAAAGCACTGAATCCATACAGGGCACAAAATTTGGAGGACAACTAGACAAATAAACTGAACGGGCTGTTTGAGTGCCAAAGAGCAGAAATAGAACTGAGAGCTCAGCAAAGGATACTGCAGGCCGCAGGCGCCTGCGCTGGTGCGGTACCCCCCCAGCCGCTGGCCACTCTCCGAGCAGTGCCACGTGAAGTGTTTGTCTTGTCCAGTGCTCAACACCCACTCCATCTCCAGGACAAACAGAATCATGATGACCCTGCTTTGATGAGCTGAAAGTTAAGCAGACAGACATATAACCACATTGCACAGAAGAACATGGGGGCAGGCAACCATCGCAAATACCAACTGCACCCAACTCCTCCACTCACGCTTCCCTACAGAAGCAGCTGGTGTTTAATAATCCTGTTGACATCAGCTTCCATGGAAGCTTGTAAGGTCCCTACTCTGCATGTTCAGCATTTGCATGAGAAAGAGTGGAAGCAAGACTTAATTCCTTCCATGCCTATTGTAGTCATTTATCTTCTACAGCAGCACAAGTCTTCCCTCCATCATTGTATCATCACTAACAAAGCTGCCACTGTGGAATGGGCTTGGGGTCCATTTAAGCCTCTTTTGAGCTAGTTTTTGCCAGCAGTGAAAATACCTACACTGCTGCTCCTCTTGCGGTGAAATTTTGGTAGATCTGGGTTGTGGTACCCCAGCAGAACCATGAGTTACAGCACAGGCACAATGCTGCACCAAAGGGAAGTTTCAGCATTAAAAGATTACTGGAATAAAATTTAAATAAAAGAAAATATCACAGCTGTGGTAGATGCCTAAAACAGCTGAAGAAGTAAGTTTCTATTGCTACCAAAATAAAACCATCAAAAGGTTTTCATTAAAACAAGGGAACATATGCTTGCTTTTTGTATGAATGACCAGTGGGCTTGGTCATGAAGTGCTGATTGAGTTGATATTCTAATAAAACAAGTGGCTGGAAAGACATACAGAACTATTCTCAGCTGTAACTTAATGGTGAATGCCACGTTCCTCAATCTACATCCTTGCTGGTTTATTACTGTTCTAAGACACAGCAACATGTGTTGCACAAAACAGACTGCTTGTATTTGTTTGTGTAAAAGCTGACACAAAAAAAGATTGAATATGTTTAGAAGCTGAAAACCAGCCCTAAGCCTCCATGTGAAATGCAGAGAATCACCTCAGAACAGTACAGGAAGATTGCTGTCTGCTCTATACAAACACGCAGCATATATGAGAGCTGTGTTCAAACCCCACAAGGGGGAACTACCTGTAGGAAAGAAGAGGAGGCTCCCAAGAGCCAACACCAGCCCTGATCCAAACTTGTTTTTCATACTGAGATTCCTTGAGCAGAAAAATCAATACATGTATTGACACAACTTGCCATAACGGTGACTGGCACCTAAACCAAAGTGTCAGGCATGAACTGTGCCCAGATGCTTTCACCCTTGCCCATTAGAAGATCTCAGATTTTGGCTGTCATTTCCACACACCATCCAGGAGTCACTTGAACTATTTCAAATAGATCCCATCTGCTCTCTACCCTTGCTTCCTCTGGGAAGAGATTCAGTGGCCCCCTGGTGGCTCATGCTTATCTTTACCCATCTGTTGGTCTCTCTGGGAACACCTGCACCAGCCAGTAGAGTGCTGCACTTGGAGAAGGACACAACTGCTGCCACAGGCACCTCATGGGCTCACAAACATTCCAGGAGCTTGTGTGAACCATCAATGCCACAGACACACCCATGCATTTCCATAGGATGTGCAAAGCTGGCTGAGATCAGACTGCTGAAGACCTGTCCAGGAATGCTTTCTCAGTATGTGGCAAATGCTATTCCTAGTGACTGCTTCTTATGGTTTGAATTGGTTGTGAGGATAGCTGGCACCATCCAACTCTCCTAAATCTCCTTCTACCTCCTAAAACTTCTAAAAGACAGGGCTTGTAATTTTTGATGGAACTACTGCCTGTGGATGCTGAGGCAGCTCTTTCTGGCAAGTAAGGAGTAAACATTAAAAAATGGTACTTGCCAAGAGGTGGATGGGGTATACATGACAGCTTTGTTTATCCTCCCTCCCCATAAAGAGCTTTCAGTTCAGCACTCTGTTGTCCACCTGCACATATTAGCTGGTGCCACTACACACGCGCTGATGGCAGATATATCTGAAACAAGTGAAAGTGCACAGTGTAGATCATCTAAGTAAAGGAGGAAGAGAAGACAAATGCAAACAGAAAGTCACTTGTCGTTAAGAGGGAATTTGACTCATGTAAGGCTTAAAGGAGCAAAATATTAGAAGATTGGAAGCTAATAGAAGAGCAAGGAAGGGGTCTGGGCTCTAGGATTAACACAGGTTCAGCATCTTGAAGCAGCAAACAAAAAGCTGGTCCTTCATCTATTGAAGATTTGATCACCATTTGTATGCAGAAAAATGTGGAGCAAACAAATTCCAAAGCTGTTCATTTGTAACAACAGCAGGATGGAGACGGGGGGATAGAGTGTGAATGTGGTCATAGCACAGGAAAACTCTTAACAGGCACCAGACAAGAGCAGATCTGTGTAAGCCAGAATGAGAAGAGAGACATTTATGGGGAAAATCATGCTGTACAGAAAGGAGAGAAGCAGCAGTGAGAAGAAGGGCACAGGTCCATGTGCAGCTGGAGTCGGGGGAGAGGGTGGCTGTCCTCCTTTATGAGAAAGCAGCAGCAAGCACTATGCAAAGAGCAGCTTGGAGAGAGGATGGAAAGGCTGTGCCCAGAGAAAAGAAGCTGCAGCCAGGAGGTGCACAGCAAGATGTCAGCAAAGGAAATGGAGGGTCAGTGTTGTGCATAAAGGCAAAAGTCTGAGAAGCATGGCCAGTGCACAGCCACACAGTGCTGGGCAGGAAGCTGTTCTGAGGGGTTATGACAGTATGATTAAAAAGTATGATTAAACACCAAAACAGAGGTGGAAATTGCCAGGAAGAAAAAAAAGCTTAGCAAGAAAAGCACAAGTAGAGAGGCTGTGCTTAGGGGAAAGCAGAAGTAAGGGCATGGCATGAGCTGGCCAGGGGGACACCCTTCAAACAGGCAGGCTGCACAAAGCATGGGGCAGAAGCAGGTCTACAAATCTGGTTAGGCAGAAAAAGCATGTGTCAAATAAATAAATAAAATTAAAAATAAATAGAACAAAACACCAAACTAGGAGCTGTTATCCACAGGGAGCATGGCAAGATGGTCCAGTTGCAAGAAGCAAGGTAGAGAAGGCCATAAAGAATGGGAAGCAGCAACAGCCACATGGACCAGCCTGTGAGGAGCTGGAGGGGGCTGGAATCCAAGGCTGATGAAGGGAGGGAGAGGTTTCTTGGAGGAATGTGGGAGGAGTTGCCCAGTGAGAGAGCAGAGGTTCTCTATACCTTCAGCTGGTGCTGTGAGTGAAGAAGAGGGGATGATGATATGAGAGACAGACACACAATGAAAAAAATTAATTTCCCAGAGCATCCCAAATGGCACTGATCAAATGCTTGCACTACTACTCCTCCTTAAGCAAGGGCATGAGTCAGTGCCTGCAGGAGGCCAATGCCACAAGACCCACCCTGGAATCCTGACTAATCCTGTGTCACATCCCCCATCTCTGCATTCAGATCCCTTTCAAGAAATAAGATTTCACAACTCCAGACACTGTGTTGCAGCAAAACCTCCACAGAGCATGTCCAGCCATGTCACTGCCAAGGCCAGGCTCCATAAGCCACAAATACTGGCTGCACGCCCCTACCAAGACCAAAGCACAGCCTATCCACGTGCTGTCGTTGTCTCACCAGAAGATCATTTGACCAACATATTCATGGCCTTTCAAGACACAATAAATGTTCATAAATCACTACAGCAGCCTCAGCTATTTATAATAATGCCTTGTTGTGAGAAATGATCAATAGCCTGCCAGTCACTGGGCAAGAGCACTACTGACCATTTACAAAGCTAGCAAACACAAAACCAGCCAGCATGATTCAGCTAAAGCCACTTAGTAGGCTAAATAAAATTACTTACTCCCCCTAAAATACTTCTGAAGAACATAAAGGACTTACTTGAAAACTTTAAGCAAAACTCTTTAAAAGTAAGACTTTAAGCAAACGAACCACTAGAAGGCCACCATACCCAACAAAACCACCTGTTCCTTTATAATTTTAATTTTAACTTTTCCTTGCCCAGGGTTTTACCAAGATGCTTATGCCAACCCCAAAACTCAGTACGGCCACATGAGGAAGGTGCACTGCAGGGATAGGATTGTGGAGGGAGTCCTACTGGACCATGTGAGGAAGGTCCATCTCTGTTGGATCTTGATATACCTACCCAAAGGATGCTCTTCCCTGCATATTCTCCCAGACAGCATGTTGAAAATGTGGCTCTTTCCTACTTGCTGTGTCCCAGCTGGATTTTGGACCCAGTGAGGCTGCTGGTAAGCCCAGATCTGGTTCTGGTTGGAGGCAAATGTCTCAAGAGGAGCATGAAAATGCCTCACACTGTGTGGAACAATGGAACTACAGGACTCTGTGACTGACAGCAGCTTACAGAGCACCTCACTTCTGCAATGTTTCCCCAGCACTCCAGACCTCCAGCATGGGTCCACGGACCAGTCAGATGGGGCACTACACTCCTTCACCAACACGTGTTGTGAAGAGTGGAGAATCCAAGAACATGTCTTTTTGGAGGAGGGTGGTTGGAGGCACTGTGCTGTAGAGCAGGGGCAGCCCCAAGTCATTGGGGCCCTGAAAACAGTGGGGAATCTCTTTGGGTTTTTTTTCTTTTTTCTGCCTTGCACTGCCAGAAAACTGTTCACTGCAATTGTGCAGGTGTATGCAGTGAGACACTGGCACAAGTTGTCATGAGAAGCTGCAGATGCCCCATTTCTGGAAGTGTTCAAGGCCAGAATGGATGGGGCTTTGAGAACCTGGTCTAATGGAAGGTGTCCCTGCCCATGGTAGAGAGGCTGGAACTTAGTAGTCTTTGTGGCCCCTTTCAACCCAAACCATTCTATAATCCTGTGGAAAACCCTCCCATGGTGAGACAGGTAGGTTAGGAAGAAGGTGACTTCAGTTAGGAGTGTGGTCAGCTGCACCACCTCTCTACTGATTGTTAGTGGACACTCATTAGAATCCTTTGCTCTTCAATATTTGGGGAATCTGAGCTCTTGGGTTTCTCCCCAGGACAACCCATGGAGTTTCTCCATGACATCTTCCTATCCAAAGGCCTCCTCTAAAGTTTGCAACACACCTAGCACATTGCAGAAAGCCACAAAGAACAGCTTTCATTTTCTGTCTTTTTTCTTTTTTAATTTTATGAGAGTTTTTGCCCAGACCTTCAGTGGGCTGTCACAGCCAATAGGCTTTTCTGAAATACTGCCAAGAAATCCATTCCCCTCTTCCAAAATTTTCAGCATTTTCCCTGAAGAACTCATCAAGAAAGTTGTTCTCATGCATATGTTGTTCTGCATATACAGAAGAAAAGACCTCAGCTCACCCTCTTTAGTGCCACAACATTTAAATACGAAACTTAGCTGCATTAAACTTTGGTGACCGCAGAGCAACCACAAATTTGGATACTTAATGCCTGTACAGTCAGACTGCAACAATCTTCTTTAAGATTCACCATACAGGTATTTTATCAGCATTGGATATTTTTCTTCAGTTTTTACAAGCTAAGAAAAAATGCAGGCATTCTAGCTTAATTTTACAACACACCAGACATACATGAAACACTCATATGTTAGCCATGCTCTGCAAAAATCAAGATTCTCTTCATACCTTAAAATTTAAATGTTACAAAGTGATGCCCAGAGCCTCCATTTAGAGATTTAAATTACCTTCTCAATCTTTCACAGTATAAAACTCAAAATATAGGAGTAAGAACATATTTTAAAATGTAAGTGAGAAATTTCAAGCTAACATGTCAGAGGCTTCTATACAGAAACATAATGCTTAGTATATATGATACCATTTAATATCATACCACCTCTTAGTCTAACAGCAACAAATATATATAAGAATAAATTGTCACAATTATTTGTTACTTTTATAAGAATACCTGTCCAAAACAGTTTCCTTTAGAGGTTTGAAAAGGATAAATAGCTAGGTTTCTGAAAACATTACATTAGTGAACACCAGACTCTAATTAGAAAAGGTGTGGACTGGCATTTCTTGACCTTTTACTAGGAGAGGTATTCACTGATAATCTGGTGGTTATTGGAACCGACAGTTACTGAAATATAACCAGACTAACCCCAAAAGCTTCAGCCTTAAAAGATGGGTTAGTTTCCTAAAGTGTTTCAGTAGATACACTGGATTACTGTAGATTGAAAATTAAAACACCTATTCCCCAAATGTGGACAGTTTGCTGTCTACTGTGATATTCCAAAGGAACACTTAAAAGGAAAAACAGAACATGAAACAGCTCTTTTAAAAATCTTGTAATTTCAGAACAAAGCACATTATAGATCTATTGATAAAATCAGCATTTACATTTGTTAAAAAAAATCTATCATTGTAAGAGAAACTTTTCCATTCATACTCCTTAAGAAAACAACATAAATTAATGACAATACAAACCAATTAACATGGATCATGGTTCTTACCCTGGTAACTTTTCACTAGTGTCATCTTGTTGTAATCTTCTGATAAAATGAATTCCTGAGGGAGGGGAAGAAAAAACAAAAGAAACAGGGCTTAGAGATGTAAAGCGTTTGAGACCGTTTACATTTGAATACTTTACCTAGGTAAGCTCTCCCTTCTTCACAACCACAGCCCTATCTATACTTTTAATAATTTTGATTACCTAAAAACCTAAATTATTTCATGTTTTAAAGCTGCCCAAGACAATATTATGAGTGCTTCTGAATGGAATGGATAAAAGAGGAATCATTAAAAAAGAAGTCAAAAAAGCTGACAGAAATGACTGGCTGTGAGCTGAGGTGCCACAAAATAAGGAACCTGAGACCTGGTGAATGCCTGCTGCTCAGGAGTGCCTGGGCAGAAACCTGCATGTGTGCACAGCTATGAGTGCCCACATGTACATTTGTGCATACACATGTGTGGGCATTCTCAGTCAGCCAGAGAAAGGATAGACATAACAGTTGGGCTTGGAAGAAGAAGAATTCTAAACAATTGCCATTGTTTTGGGACAATGTCCTTGAATTGCGTTAATCCTAAATTCACCAATGGAGCCAGATGTATTAATATAAAACCAATCAGGTTAAACCTTAGCAAACTATGTTACAAAAGGTCTGAAATGTTTACAATAAGCTCTCTTTCGTTTTTCACCTTCTGAGAGGAGTTCTGTGTTGTTTCTACAACTCAACAGCAACACACATGTATCCATGTGTGTGCATACACCAACTACACCCCAACCTGAACACTCAGGAAACACAATATAAATATGTAAGAGATTTGCTCCAAATCGCTCAGTCCAGACTAGGCAATACATGATGGGAATGGAATGCATTTCATGTTTCTGTTAAAAAGCCTCTCAGTGCTTCAGACAAACAGAAACTCAAACTTTTCTGTGTCCTGGCAACAGCATGCCTACAGAGATGGGCTCCATTGTCTTGGTGCTGCTGTTCAATTTCCAATATGGCTTTTCCATGGGGAAATGTTGAGCATGGCAGCTTAGAGTCTGCATGGCAGCCTTGGCTCCTGGAAAAGTCCCAAGTGGTTAAACTCACTGATCACCTGGGTGTTCCTGCAGATTGTTTTGAAGAGGACAGTTACTCAAAACTGAGGAAACAGAATTGCCACTACCAAACACCTGCAACATCTCTCTGGAAGAAAAAGCCAAGCAAAGGGTAGGCTTTGTGGCAGCACCACATGAAGTAGCTTTCAGAGAGCTGTCAGGTATCTATGTACATACATCACATACTCAGAGAAACACAAAGTAAAAAATGAAGGAATGTAAGACCACATCATTTCAATAATTTATAGCAAACTATACAGAAACTCCCTGTGCTAATCTGCCTAGAGGACAGAAGAAGTAAAACCTAACTCATTTCACCTGAAATAGGATGGAAAACTAAAATAAACATTACAAACACAAGATAAGCGAATTTGATAAACATATAGTTGTGAAATGTTCTTGTGCACATGCCAAAAGCACTGGAGAAGACTGGACTTCAGAAGCCTACAGACTATGTTTAAGGCAAACCAAACATTTAATGCAAAAGAGCAAAAGACATTCTGACCCCCCACGAGCCATGTATTTCCCCCTAGTTTCCAAACCACAATTTAAAAAGAAGTCACTCTGCATTTTCTGTTGGGTCACTGCAGGTAATCTGCCTGGCCTTCAGCACCAGAATTAGTCAAACACATCATATCTACTGCTTGGCACCAAGGTGGAGAGGTTACAGTACTGATCTGTGGAACATCTACAAATCCCAGCTTCCAGAAAACAACTGTGAGTGATCTGAAGCAGCTATGTATTCTGCTCTCTATTTCTGTTCATAAATTTGTTATAAATACATACTCTTAAACTGCTGTACTTCAGCTTCCTTTCCTTAATCTGCTCCAGGTCCCAGTAGATCTCCCTGGCAGCTGAGGACTACGGTGGGGAGTGTTACTTAAACAGCAGTAACAAACAAATTAAGTCAGCTGGATTTCTATACCAAGGGTCACCTTAGCTCTACAAACCACAGAAAGCTTAAAATCTGCTATACCTTTCCAGCTACTAACAGGGGAACTAGTTTTCGTTAACCACGGCCTGAAGAGTACTCTATCACCTCATGAAATGCTTCACTACAAAGCCTATTTGAAGCAGGACCCTTTGCTAGAATGCTAACTTTCTGCTATTGTTACCTAAAGAGAAATTGTTCTAATTGCTGTGATGGGAAGATGTCTGCCTCTCCCACCAATTTAGCTATCCTTGTCTCTGACTGCAGTGGCACACAGATGCTGATGACTTCAGGTGGGATGTAGAGAGTGGATTATATTCTCACTTTTATTTGCATTTTTATCTTAACAAATTTGATGCAGCCATTCTGTTTTGTGATCCAAAGAGCCCCACAGTTTCAGTGGAAAGGCTTTTGAATATCTCCATTATAATACAATAAATCAAACATGTGTGGTTTGCAATATCTCCATTATAATACAATGAATCAAACATGTGTGGTTTGTAAGGTGTATCCAAGTATTGATTATCGCTGTATCCCTTAATATAAGTCACAGCTATGTACTGTCAATACACTGCTTCATCCAAAATAAAAACAAATATAGTACGAGATAAACACAGTTTTAGTTAACCTCAATACTGGCTATAATTTTTTTTTTCCTGAAGACTTCTTGCATATCATTTTCTTCTTTGAAAGCATATGATAATTTGTGATGCATTTTCTAATCTTTCTGCAGAACTCCCCACTCCCCTGTACAATCTCTCATGTTCTTCCATTGCACTTATTGCCCTCTCCCTCTTCAGTCTGAATGCATTAGTTGTGTCACTAGGAAGGCATTTTAGCACAGGGCACCTTGCTCAAGAAATTCATGCCCTATTGCACACACAATGTGTCATCTGTATTGCAAAAACACCAACTACATCTCTAACATTATACCAGCAGAAGCTGTTTTTTTATCCTTGCCTACGTAGATGTTTCGCTGCTCTCAGAGCTGCTGACGCTCAGCTCTCGTTAGGCAGCCTCTGGCTCTTCTTAATGAGCTGGAAAAGCTGGGGTCACCTACACAGCTCAGTCAGTGCTTGTTAACAGAACAGAGAAAGACTTGTGTGTCCTGTGTAAGCCCTTTTGCACAGGAGGGATTGGGACACATCAGAGCACTCAGGATGGTAAAACCAAACACCCTCCTTGCAGGGTTTAAACACAGCTTTTCTGGCAAGATCACTCTTCATCCTTTGGAGGTGGTTTTGGAGCTACTTTATTACCTTTTTGTCATACTTAAAACATTAATGCTCAGTCTTGCCTGTTTCAGGTGAGCTTATTATTACAACAGCAACTTTGTACCATGAAAGTCTTCACAAAGCAGAATTCTTGAAGACTGTCAAAATCTACCTGTCCACTGATGTACAAAGACTCCCAACTATTCTTTTGTGTAGCACACCTCCTTCACACTGAAACACATACACCCACCACAAACTTCTCTTGAGCAAAAGACTTCTGTAAAACCTCATCCTAGAAAGTATATCAGCATCTCGTTTAAATAATTCAGAGTCCTTGGCCATGGGGCTGGGTGACATGGTCCAGGAACTAAGGAAGATCCACGCCTTCCCAGACCTTCAGGTATATGCCAAGTGATGTATCACAAAATTGAGAACTTTCCTTAAGCAACTGAATCCATTTCTGAGTTAATAATCTTTATATATTAGTTATGTGTTACCCATGCACAGGCTAGTTCCCACCCCAGGGAATTTACAGTCTGTTCTTTGATAGATGATGCCATTTTGACAACACACTACAAATCTCTTTATAGGCTTGACTTTATCCAGTTAACACAAGTTAACAAGACTGACTGCACTCTCAGGTCTTCCAGAGAACAACAAACATGCTTCAGAAATGGAAGAGAATGAAAACTCTTAAATCTTCTGTCAGGCACTACATCTATATCTGCTGAGAAAAAAACCAAACCTCTAAAAGTAATGACAGCATTTTCACTTTATTTATTACATAATTTCATTTCGTTTCTTGAGGTAAAAAATACTGAACTCCCCACAACAGCAGAGGGGAAGGTTGTACATCAGCAGGTAGAGCCTGACTCAGTCTCAGGTATTCAAAATACTGTTAATGGTCAAACTTGTGGATAGCTGCAAGATCAGATGAGGTGGAGGATGAATTTATCTTAGTAAGTACCAACCTCAAGGAAGAATTCTGAAGGGATTATTCTGGTGCGCTGTTGTCCTTGTGGCTCTGCTCAGAGGACGTAACAGCTTCATACAGACTTAGGAATGGTCAGCAAAAAAAAGATAAATTTAATTCCTCTTCAGCTACCTAAAAACTAAATCCCTCATTTCAACCTCCCCAAAAATGAAGAGAGAAATTTATGTAATTTCATAATGATTTCTAGAAAAAGTAACATGGGGGCATCCAAAGACAATTCATCTCTCCTTTACTGGCTGCAGAACCTAATGCTTAACTTTATCTAGGAGAAGAGTTTTCATAGGGATGAAATGAGGTGAGAAGTCTCATCTTGGCAGTAAAAGTCTCCTGTTTATTGCAAGTGGAAGACCTTTCTTCTGTTTCTTGTGGTATCTTAAAGAGCCTGCAGCCACTAGAGTATGGTTTTTTCCACTTCTGAGCAAGGAATTTATGTCCGGGATAAAGTCTTTTGGCTTCCAAAAAGGGTTTCAAGCAGTCCCTATGATGTCATTTCTACTCACCAAAAAGGTTTACCAAGTATAAAATAAGCAGATTGCAGAAAGTTTGGATTTTTTACATTAGGTGCCACCACTCTTCAAGCAAGATGCTAGACAATCTTTACTCAAGATAGAGGTGTACTATGCTGCACAAATGTTTGTGCAGCCTTCATGCCGGGAAGTGACAAAAGGTTAAAAACAATCTCTTCCTCTCTGTAAAAACAAAAGTTGCTGCCTTGTTTCACAGAAGAGGTGGCCATACAAGCTCACCTCAGGTGGCTTTGCTGGAACTTCTTTCTGTGCCAATAGTGTTGCTGCCCATCCTTCTCAAAACGCAGAATACGCATTCTGAGGTGACACGCTTATAACCAAAATCCATAGAGCTTACAAAAATTTCACATAGAATAAAAAAAGGCAGTTCCACTTTCTTATCTCCATTTACACCTGAAAGTACTTCCTTGCACTGTAAAAAAAGAATAATTTGAGATTATGTGTCATTCTCATGACTAAGGGCTCACAGCCCTTACCAGGAATTCTTCTTTCTACCCGAAGCAAAGGTGCAGAATATTTGTCAGGGTTTTATTGGTATGGTTTCATGGTTTTTTGTTTGGTTTTTTTTTTTGGCCCTGCACTCAGCATACACAAGTGTGCTAGGCATCACAGAAGTGTTAATGCGGAACAGCTGACTAATTCCCAAATATTTCAAGTTGCTCAAGCAAATTGCCTGTACTCTCCCTTTGAGGAAATTAAAATAAGGGTACTAAGGTCACCTTGCTGCAGTAAGTTCTGTTATTTTGTGGTCAGTGTGCCCTGCTTATGTATTCCTGTGCTAAGTGAATCATCATAGCTGGGCCCAGGAAAGAAAATTTATCCTTTCCTCAAGAGGGTGGTGGTAACCCACATTCAAGTATCTGGGGATGTTCTCTACACCTCAGTATTTCTGGGATTTGAAAATGGGGCTCCCATTGCTCTTCCATTCCCACGTCCACCACTTCTTGCAGCACATTACAGTTTTGGCTACTCTTACAAATAAGTCATAGGTTTGCTACAGATGAAAATATTTCATCCTTTGTACAAATTTGTGGAGTGCATTTTCCACTACCACACAAGCGCTTGCACCTACAGAAGACTAAATCAAGCAACACAGACAAGCACTTCCCCCTTCTTATATGTTTGTATCCAGAAGACTGGAAAAAGAAAAATCCATCTTAGCAACAAATAGAATCTGCCTTAGATGTGGCAATATAAACCTATAAATATCCAAAGTCATGTGTAGGTTTATCACGTGCATATCTCATTTACCTTTTTTAGCTTCAGAATGGAAAATATTTGACCCCATTTACTCTGAAGTATCCTCTGACTCTTCAAAACAAAATGCCCCTTAGAGTAAGGACACATCTGCCATCATGCCAGAGTATTTAAACACCTTATTTACAGTTGCCTTCACATTCCTCAAAGGGCTGGTGAAAATAAAACTGCCTAGTAGGACCAGTAAATTTCAGCTATTTTAGAGTGGGAAGGAGAGAATTTCAGAGGTGCGGAGAATTCTTTGGAACCTGTCCCATCTCCTAGATACAAAAGGAAAAATCTCCTACAGGCACACTAAACTCTTCTACTAGGCATTAATAGCTTTATAGGTCAAAACCTTCACATCTTTGATGGAGCTAACAGGCAACAGCTAAAAGGGTCACACCCCCTCTCCCAAACACCATTCTGGCTTCAGTGCAGACAGTTGCCCTTCCATCAGCCTGAGAACACTCATTCAGTTATAAGGCCCATAAGGCAGAGGTAACAGCAGAAAAATCTGAAGTGATGGCAAACTGATCTTAAACTGGAAGAAGAATCTATTGATGAGGCCTAGGTGAAAAATACCTCCGACCCATGACTCTTCCAAAGTGATACAGCTTTTTATTCATCATCCCACAAGAAAAATCCAATTAATAAGGTCAACTGCTACTCTCTATCATAGATCTAAGAGACACACTCCTCTTTCAATATCCTACTTCCTTTCCATACATCTCTATCTCAGACAGATTTAATGAAGCAAATCTCTCAGGAACCTCACTGCCAATTAAGGCAACTCCTCTGAAGGGAGAGGAAAACAAAACCTCACCTCTGAAGTTTGGAAAAGCAGAGAGACATGGAGCAGAAATCCACCTTCTGCCTCTAAGAAGATGATCTTTCCTCCTCTTAATTGCTGCTTTCAAAAAACTTTGGTATCGTGTAATTAACAAGTCACTTAAATTTAATAAAAAAACAGCTGTTTTTCTGTGTTATTTTTTAAGAGATATGCAAATTAAGACAGTTTGTTGACTTGCCCAATAAATATTGTAAACTCCACTCAATCTCTTTGTGGCAGCTGGAATAAAATTTTTAATAATCTAACATTTTCTGCACTACAGATTTAGTTCCACTATCATTAAAAAGTCTGTCTCCCAAACACTAGCAAAAATATTCTCACCACATCATCACACACATACTTCTCAAAAAGGAAGCATTTCAACTAGAAATCTTTGGATGTACTTACTGAGATTGTACCATTGTCTAGACCTATGGACAGCCTTCTGGTTTCCGGGTTAAAAGACATGCATGAACATGGAGCTGAAAAAAATGAACATGTTGATGAAGTTAACAAAACTGCGATTCTCATTTTCTTGAAGTTCTGGAAAGCCTAAAATTAGCTAACATGCTTTATGATGCTGTGCAGCACTTTGAGCTTACCAATAGACAAGCATTAAAATAAAAGTGTTCTTGCAATTCATTCAACCCTATCCTATTAGGACATGGAAAAATACCTATTTCTTGCTCCAGTTCCTTCCTTTTTTTTCTTACTAGTTATCTGTAAACAAGCCTTTCATATAAGAGCAATGGTGCTGCTTTGATATAGGAAGCACTTGACATTTCAGTATAAGTCAGAGATTACTTATCTGAATAATTTAGTTTTTTACATTTGCCTGAACTGTTCTGACAATAAAACAAAACACTACGTTATGTCAGAAGCTTGCATCCTATACCTGCAGTAAGAAAATTTCCCAGTAGGAAACAACATACCAGCTAATGTTAAGGACTGTCCCCTACTCCAATTCCATCACAGACAGCACTATGACAGTATCAGACACCATGGTAAAAATAAAAGTTTTTATCTAAACTAGCCATTGCTTGATTACATTGATATTACTCTAAATATCAGGATTTACCCTGAAATTGCACACAAGATGGTCACAGTATGCTCCCTCAAGGATCTGGCAGGGTTTGTATCAAGGGTAAAACCAGGTTTCCTTGCAAGAATTCAAGAGTTGTGCTTGGTTTAATTGAAAAATTGTGAAGTTACATTCAGAAAGCAGGAGTTGCCTTTACTGCCCAACACAGCAGTGTGCAGCTGGGAATCCTGCTGTCCCAACAGAAACCTTCAGGAATTATTTTTCAGGAGCAATTGCCAACTGCAGCTAGGGTTAACAGTAAGAGTTATAAAGCTTTATAAACCATATTCTTATGATAAATATAGAGTACAGTCAGATGCACTGTTAGTTCTGCTTTCCCCTCCACTTGGTTTTTAGGGTCCGTTGTGATGTGTTACTGACAAGCCTGGAGTCCTCTCTTTTGCAGTACTGTAATCCAGCATCTTCTCAATTTGTGCAATGTCTCTCTTAGGACTAAACAGCCCATAGCTTAGCAAATCTTCC
This sequence comes from Leptocoma aspasia, assembly GCA_013399835.1. NCBI lineage: Eukaryota > Metazoa > Chordata > Aves > Passeriformes > Nectariniidae > Leptocoma > Leptocoma aspasia. The sequence goes on along the minus strand of VXAX01001249.1, from coordinate 172,251 downwards.
TTGATAGTTTAATTGGCAGCAAAGCTATATGAAGAAGAGTCAATGTTGACTGTGTAATAAAACTTGTTCCACCTTCACTATTGATTCCCTCTTGAAATGTTTCCTGAAGGACAAGTAACCATAAACAGCAAGCCCATCAGATCCACATCCAGGCAGGCAGCTCAGTTTATTTCTTTCCTGGAAGGGTTGACTGAATTCAGTCAATGAAAAGGCTTCAGTTCAAGGAAACTGACAGAAAGGGAACAATTAAATCAGGCCTAGTAACAGTGACAAAATTGCTCCTTCCTGTACCCCTCCCTTAGGAAAGGCAAACTGGAATCATCCCTTCCAAAGGCGGTGCATTACTATTATACTGAGGCTTCTATGCCTGTAGCAGAATAAGAGCTGCAGAAAAAGAATGGACAGAAAACTCTCCAATTCTAAACATAATAAACATTAAATAAGTTTGAAGGCGCTTAATGCCAGAACAGGCATATTATACAGCAGCTTTTAAATGCTGGACACTGTGCATACATTGAAAGAGCTACCAGTATCTCTGAAGGCAATGAGCAGCTCACAGAGAAGTCATCTCAGGTAAATTAATTATGTGAAGTATGCTTTTCCCAAACACTTTAGAAGCAAATGATGCAAGCAATTGCTTGACACAATCTGATTACAAAAGAAGTAACTTCTGAATTCCAGACCTGTGTGTACACAGTCATAGCACTGTAAAGATACTTATTTTGCTATAATCATTTTCCCAAGGGAACTCTTCAGTAACATGTGCACTTAGGAAAATTGTTATGTCAGCACTAAAATTATGTCCATACCAGCTACACTGATGTAGTCAGTCATGCCACTTGTAACAAGACTACAGCAGCTTACATTGCTAAAATTAAAACAATATTCAGGTACTTTAGCACTTAGCCACATTAAAAAGAGGGGAAGAAAAAAAAAGAAGAAAAAAAGAAATCAAAAACCTGAAACCTTAAGCTTCTGAGATATTTAAGACCCCTTAAAAAACATATCCAGGAAAAATAACAGCACTCTGAAAGACTCGCTACTTCAGTACCTAGCTATAATTTGGATTTCAGACTCGAAAAAGATTGATCTGAACTACTATGGAGGACAAGCAGGATATTCCTGATGCAGAAGTCTGGCTGCAGTCTTTTCTTAAATACAGGCCAAATACACACTGATTTTTTTGTCTTTAGAAAATGAAATATGGAGGAAAATCCCAATTACATATTTCATGCTCTCAAAAGTGTGTCACCTTTATTAGAGGCTGACAGAATCAGAAGAGAAATACAGACTTTGTCCCTGCAGTTTCTGGGACTCCCCTCAGAAGTGCCTAAACATGACAGTTTAAGACCAAAGGAGCATGTTTTGCATTGCAGTTTTTTTACCCTCCTGTTCAAAGCAAAGTGTTAGTTATGAAAACCATCATAAGACAAGCAGTGTATTATTTGCCTCAAAGACTGGATACTCCATTGTTCACCAGTACAATAAATCCTTTACTCCATTCCACATCTGTAATAGCGTTTTTTGGTTGCATTTAGGTCTTTTTGTGTGTTTTAGTTTTGTTGGGTTTTTTATTGGAAAAGTTTACTTGACTCTTGACTACAATTTCTTTACCTTTCATAAATTTGTGTCTGCTAAGCTCTTTTTTAACCCTGCCCAAAGTGACAAATCTAACCATGGTTACACGTGTAATCAAAAGTACACATCTAACCAGGGTTACATGTTCACAGAGATCTGTTGTTAATCAGCTGTTGAGACAACACTGGTGTGAAGGAAATGGATTAGCAAGGTTTCAGCTAGAGCTCTTTTCTTTCTCATGGGCTAGAAATGATGATCAAAAATATGGCCACTGCGTTGTCCAGAATTTTTTGACCACAAAATCACCCACAGGCAGGACATAAAACTTTCCCAACTAGAAGAAATCCTAAATCTAAGCTCAGAAGAGATCTATAATCTTGGCCTTTTTTTTACCATTAGGTATTTAATGATTTTGACATTGAGAATGCATTGATGACCCTGTTTGGGTGCAGAATTTGACCAAAGCACATCACTGATTCAACCCAACTCCTCATCCTTCTCTTTTCCCAGAGGACCTAGTCTGCAAACTCAGTTATTAAGGCTACCTGATATCAAATCATAAAATAGATTGGGTCACACATCACCACAGTCAGTCACAAGTCATGTTAATGGGGTATCTATAGGTAGGACTGCCACTCACAGCTTGCTAAGCAGCACAAAGGCACCATTGTACCAACTAAATTTTACACAAAGAAACTCTCAACAGTCATTGTTCTTCAAACAACAAAACCCAGTATGAACCTAAAGCAGAACACCATCAAAAAGGTGATCAACACAGAAAGACAAAACCATCATTTCCAGTCAAGTGCAGACTTGTGCAGATTCTGACTCAGAGCCCTTTCTATGACTTTCAAGCTTAAAGGCATGACTGATTGTAATTGCTTCAGTTGTTAATTATACCTGATGATTCTTGAAATTGTTGAACAACACAATATAATGTTAGTATCTCATGCCTCAAAAGCTAACCAGCCTATGAAGTGAAGGAGCACTGTCAAGTGTTCAAATTTATGAAGGAGCTTTGAAAGCTCCCCTTCAGTGGAACTGGATCTACTCCATCATTTCCACTGAAGCTGTTATTACTGGCAATAACACAGCTTTGCTAAGACCACAGGAGAACTTAATGAGATTCAAAAATGCAAATGTATGCAAAAATACCACATGGAAAAAGAGCAGTATCCATGCCAAATAGCTAAAAAGACCATTTCATAAGAGTTTGGCTGGGGAAAGGAAACCTCTTAGGACAGGTCAAGGGAACTCAGGCCACCACTAGTGATCATGACAGAGCTCCAAAGACTATCATGCCATTAGCTAGTTCCCAATATCTTCTTGGGCAAAATCTCAAGCAGAAAGTACCTTTGAGGACTGACATGTTCTTATGAGCTAGTCCATCACCAAAGGAAGATGAGGGGTCCTCCTCTCTACCAAATTGTTTTCATAAAGCACTCAAACACCATGGCTGCCCTGGAGTCCCAAATTGATGTTTTTGTACTATAACTTCCACCTATTAAATATTTTAGCTATCATGGAGACAGATGTCTCTTCCAAATCTACCTACCTTAGCTTAAAATAATCCTTTCTCCAGACAGTATGAATACCTCCATGAGACCTGATACGTGCTCCCCAATCTGGATTTAAGGTCAGCTTTACAAGCTTTCCAAAGACAGGCTAACCTAGCACATCTGATTGAAGCTGACTGAACAGCATTAGCATATGCTTGCCTCCGATGACCTACAAAATTATATTCCTGCACTCAACACAGTGGTTACAGCAAACAGCAAGGGCTGTCATTTCTTCAACTCTCTCTTGGAAAAATGGACATTGATCTGCAGTTTCTCAAAGCATGAACACTCTCTTTGGGAGAGGAGACATAATGGGGGGAATCCATCAGGGAAATTTGGTTTTCCACATTTAATTGCAGAGGTAAGATGATTCTGCTTCTAAACTGGAAAAGGTGCCTTGCCTGTCTAGTATCCTCTCTATCATATTAGCTACCATGGAATATTAAGTTCTTACGAAATAAAACCATTTACCATTGCACTCTAATGGATTGAGCATACACAGTAGGAAGGGCAGAGTGATTTATACCGGAGACTTACAAAGCTTTATGGACTCCATTAGGGACAGAATGCAAGACTACCTTTTGACTTCCCACATTTTAAAACCTATGTTTGCATTAAATGCTCATCCCTTGCTAACATATCTGTATCCTTTTACTGCTGTAATCTCTGATGCTTCTCAGAAGCATTAGCATGTAACTTTGTAAAGCTTCATTGGTACCAAGAGGATTGTTCAAGAATAACATTTGATACAGAGACATAAGCATGCAAATGGTCATAAGCATGAAGCATCATCAAGACCACTTTGCAAATCCACAGTAGATATTGAACATCTCCTTATACTTACATGGCATTGCATGGTATATGCTGGGCCAGTACTGCCCACTGTCTCTCTTCAGCCAGACACGAACTGTTCTGTAAAAGAAAAAACACAACATACACGTGAGGAAGAATTAAAAAAATAGTCATGACTGAATGAAAGCAAAGAGGCTATGATGAATGTACAAGATGTTTTTCAAAATTAAATTATTTTGCTGAGAGGGAAAGTAAACCTCTGAACTCCTACACCAGCCTGGTACATCAGCCTCAGATTAACCCCTGTAAGGTGATGAGGGTAGACCACTCCTTGGTTCCATGTAGTATTCAACATCTTGGCTGAACATATCTCAACAGTATTTGGAAACTGCTATAGCTTTTAGCTCTTTGCTTTACAAAGACTTGAACATGACTGTTCATTCAATGAGAATTTGGGACACCACAGGTAGCTATGTGTAGAGCATTCCTGTATCAGCACTTCCAGTCTCTACAGAAGCCCTCCTCCTGCTCTCAGGGCAGGCCTTGGCCCATCTGCTGCCTGTTGTTTTATTGTCCTGCTTCAGCAAAACCTCTTAAGAAAAAGAAGGAGGTTCTGAAATTATCAGCTGCTTATTACTAAGATTATGTCCATTTGTGCCAAAAATAACCTCTTCAGCTTCAGGACCTTTCCCTCTCCTCCATGCACGCAGAGTACTATCAGAAGAAGCAGCTAAGCAGAAAGAAGCCAAACTTATCCTTCTCTGAAGAAGATGACCTATGTGACAAGCAGCCTTGCAGGTCTCCCCTGCCTCATCAGTTTGGAGTTGTTGTCTTTGAACAGAGGCACTTAGAACCACACAGAGCTCCCTACAAACACATCAGCAGTTTCCTCTCTACTAGAAGATCTTCCCAATGTATCTCAGGATTACTTTTGCTTTCTCACAATCATATCATACTGTCAGATCCCTGTTACTCAATCCATGCCCTTCAGACACTTGAGACATTTGTTGCTTGTTTCCACAGCAGAGGATCTGGACTGATGCACCATCTGGGTCATTAAATATTTATTATTTCAGCCCTCATTGTCATTTGCTTGTTCTGGTCCAGTCTCTGAAGCCTCTTTGTAATTGAAGCTCTTCTTAACTTCAGTTCACCAGTTAATATCATCAAAACATGTATACTAACAGTGTCAATAGTTAAAGCAGCATTAACCTCTTGCTTGTCCCTGCATAGCCCACTGTCACCTCACTTACAGTCCCCTGTTACCTCCCTTACTGTTCCTCTAATCCTTATATCTAATGTTAACTGGAAAACTCTCATATAATACTGTATTCATGCTTTATTGATTTACACTGAATGTATTAACCTTCTCTAGAAAACACAGTTATCCAAGACAGCACCATGTTAGCACAGCACAACAGATTTTGACCCATCACCCACTTCTATTCAGTCTTTTCCATCAAAATTACTATGCAACAGCAGATGCAGGAGGGATCTAAAAAACAATTGTTTCTATAACTTGCACTTGATACTATTAAGGAAAAATAAACAAGCAAGAATGGCCCTTTCCAGTACATGAAACACAGAAATACAGCTTATGGAAAAGACTGCATGATCATTTCTACTGTTACCTCATTTCATTCAAAAAGAAGATTCCAGCCCTCTTTAGTCAGTACAGGTTCAGAGCAATATCATAATATGAGAAATATATCAGAATATAAATTCATCTAAGGTATTACATACACAAATATAGTCTGAATTGAGATGCCATGCATAATAAAGCAATTCAAGAACTAGTAAACTATCCTTCAAAATTCAAACTAAAGTCTGTACCACTTTGTCTTCTTATATTGCATATGTCCAAAATCTGAGGTTTCTGCTCATTTTACCCTGCATTCAAACTCCTTTTACAGCAAATAGTTCTGAGACCTTGTATATTTGAGCACTACACAGGCTGAATCATTGTAGAAATATCTCTAGCACACACTTTGACAGGGTATCTTGCTCTAAAAACTAACACCTCACTGGGTTAACAAGTCCCAGGTTTAGAAAGCTCTCACAAATTACTCAAAACATGTAATATTCATTATAATTATGTCCTAAGTCTAATGGCCTTTTTGTGTTGAACACAGCAGCAGCTCTGAAGCAAAGCCACCAAAACTTTTCATAAGGCACAATTCACCAGCCAATAACAACGCTGATGTATCTTTGATCGTAAGAGGGACAGACAAATCCTTCTGTCATTTCTCCCTGTAGGTGACCACAGCTGTTGACCAGAACCTCTAGATGCACATCAACCACTCTGTTTCCCAAATGGATCAGCTCTTACAAAAGTGTTTGTCCTTGACAAGTGAGGTTATTGTGGCAGTGAATGAGCGTGCACTAAAAAATAATGGGATGAATCACAGGGAGCTGAAATAACTGAGTATGAAACTACCCTGAGGAAATGCACCTGGGAGAGACCTGTCTTTCTTGACCGTCCCAATCTATATATTCAAGTGCTATCTGTTTTAAAATCCCCAGGCTTCAACAAGATTGCCTTTCCTCTCCACTCTGAGGCTCCAGCAAATAATAAATCCAGTAGAACAGCTTAAAAATAATTCTGCTTGCTAGGAAAGGACTGTGTAGAAGAAGAGATCTTTCAAAAGCTGCAGGAAATAAAAATGAATTTTATGTGCAAAATTGGCAATAATTTGAATGCTTTGGGTTGGTTTTGTCATTGTTTATTAAACTGTACCCACTGCAGAATTACTAATCAATTTGACAATTACATCAATTTTAAGGCTTTTAGATGAATGATAATGAAACAAAACATATTTTCTTGTAAAGCTTAAAACAAACAAAGAAAAAAACTGCTGGAGGTTGTGTTAAGAGTGAAACTACTTTTACTAATATAGGCCTCTTCTATAGGTACACAGTATGTCCATTTCTTAGTGTAATCAAATATATTTCCATTCAAGGACTAAATCATGTGACTAAATGAGAATTAAATGAGAAACAAAGCATTCTAAGAATAAAAATACTATGAAAATATGTCATCTAACTGTAAGGTGTGAAAAGGAACATAACCAGCAAGTCAGTTCATGTAACTCTTTAGAGAAATAAGTATCTCCCCAATAAATGATTCAAAATAAAAGAAAATAAAAGATCTTGTGAACAATTTATTTTAAAATTAAGGATGATTACTATGCATGTCTTTAAAGCAAACATTTAAAATTTATATTAAGCATTATAATGGATTTCCAATATCTATGTATAAGCTCATGTAAAAGCATGAAAATTATTCCTTACATCAGGAAATGACAATTCAGAATTTTCTTCTCTTAAAGATCACTGAAATAGCATTTTATTTAAAGAAGGAAAACCAACCTCAGTTCAGCAATCTTTTCTAGGTAACTTTTTCTCAAAATAGATTTGGGCTAAAGAACAAACCATACCAACTACTCAGTTTGAGAGAAGCCAAATGTTCTTGGAAGAGCAGCTCCTTTTTCAGCTGAAGTTCCACACATTTCTGTATACTTCTTTACAGAATACTACCTAGTAGATGTGAAACCCAGAGCTTTTGAAGGTTCTAAAGAACTCAAAGAAAAAAATCCAAGCATGAATGAAAATAAGCTTTTTTTATGGATATCCAGCATGAGTACTTGCTGCTTGCATGGTTACTGGACTTAAACAGCACCCACCTGGGTCAGGATTCATTCTCCAGCTGCTCTAGAGTGATTCAGTCAGCATCACCATGGAAATTAGTTGTCCCTTCATTTTATTGCCAGCGAATTGACTTGCAAAGATTTATAGAAGCTGTCAAATCAATGAATATTCTTCTAGTCTTTTCATAACAGAGATGATTTATTTTTAAATGAGAGGCTATACAGAAATAATTCTGCCATACAAAAGACAGGCTATGTCTTCATATATTAAGGGGATGCGAAAATTGACTGTTTTAAAAGAAAAATTGCTTCTCTCTGTTATGATGAAGAGAATGTGCCTCAGGTCCAGGTGGCTGTGGATGTACCAGCAGGTCTCAAGCACGCTGCCAGGCTGTGCAGGTGTGCAGGAGGTGGGCTTCACCTGGGCACCTACTAGTCATGGAGGTGGCCATGTCAACAGCAGCACATCCACCTCAGCATGGCAGCTCTGTGCATCACCATCTACAGAAACTTATTCAGTCACTGGTATCTCATTTCTGATAAAAACTACTTGCTCATACAAACCGTGCATCTAGGCTGCAGTGTGCCTCATGCAAACATGCACAATGCTGCCAGGCTGGATGCGAGATTCTCTGCTCTATCCCCACTCTGGCCTGAGCAATCACCTCACTGCTGGAAAACTCAGTGTTGCTTGGAGTGTTGAGTTTCTGTGAGTGACTCATAGTAGGGCTCCTGTCTTTTCTCCTTTGTGCACTGCATGAAATTAAGGCAAAAGACAAACACTGGTGTTGCACAAAGTACAGACATCCTGGTGTGTCAAAGCAGTGGCCCAAGATGTTTGCATGTTGCGATACTGGGAAATCTGTGGTAGGGAGATCCACTACCTCAAGAAACAAGATCCCTATAATACTCCACTTCTCCAGAATGTCCATAAACCCACCAGTTCCAGTTTCACAGTTTGAGTGAGGAAATCTAATATATCCATTTCCCATAACAGATCCTTCCTCTCCTGTTCATTTTTTTTCCTTTCTCATTCCTGTCTTTTTAAAAGTTTCTCTTTGCTGAGATGCACTTCTGTAACATTAGCACCTTCATGCCCCAGACATACACAAGAGTATAACAGAGCAGAGGTAACCCTTAACACATACAATTTACTACATTATTTCATAAGTGTTCTTTGAAAATTGTTTTAAATGGCATTTTAATGTATTCCTTATTGTTTGTACCTTGGACCATATACTGCAGGATTATTTTATCTCTTGGCTTGCTGACTGACCAAAACCGCTAAGCATCAAATGAAGTGTGAAATTATTTTTAAGGGTTTTTTTTTAATTATTTTATAGTTTTATTCTTACTTGTAGTGAGGACACAAATTACAGAGGTACAGAAACTTTAATTTGTCACTTTCTAAAATCATCAGGCTTTCTCAGAGACCCTTTGCATGTTACAGCTCCTTGGCAAAGGGGGATATGTTAACAGTGCAAATGACATGGTTAAAAATAAACATTTCCTACTGTCCACTGTTCTAACTAGAGAACTGATTTAACACAGTTTCAGAACAGTTTTGAAAAAGGAAAAGGAATTCACTAAACTGTTGTGGAAAGTCCTTTAAAACACTCCTCCAGCTATTCATTGACAGAAGTAACAAAAAGATATTAGGATAATATTATATAAGCGTTAGTGCAATCTGTGAGGTTTCAGGCATAACTAATGGAGTGTTAGCACATATTCTTACCGTCAATACACTGAAGACTTCTTTAGTGTTGAAAAGAAACTCCACCTATTCCTAAATATCCAATAACAGACAATCCAGAAATATTCAAAATACATTTCTCCAGAAACTAAATATCTGCATTTGTGACAGCAAAAGCTCTACTTGATGTCATTAAACAAATGTGACAATAGTAGCCTTTGAAGTCCAAGTACACTACTGATGGGTTTATCACCTTTAGCAGCAACACACTGTCATTAGAAGTAGGATAAGGAAAATTATTTAACAACTGCATTAAACTGAATTATACAGTACTATAAAACCCTCAATGTCTCCAGAGACTTTTGAAGGCAAGAGATGGGAAGAGATTCTGACTTCCCCTGCTTAGTGACATGGAACCCTACTGTGAATAAAGGATCTTTCATGCTTAGTGGCAGCTCATGAACCACTGCCAGTGTACTGGAACCAACGGTGAGGGGTTTCATCTCTCCAGTAAATTTTGAAAGAAAGTATATGAAAGCAAAAATCAAAACCAGAACTAGTTTCTGGGCCAGCTTGTGTTTCAGGTAAAACAAATAGAAATGTAATAGCAGAGTGCCAAAGCCTTGGGCAACAAGAGGACTTTATCTAACAGTCCTTATCCTATGTCCTCCTAAATGAAATGCAAAAGAAAATCAAGATGAAACCCCAGTACTCCCAAACCACCCCCACCAAACCCAACACCAAAGGCCCAGGGAAGTGCATGACTGTCTCTCACTCAGACTCACCCATACTAATTCCCACAAAGCCTATCACACAACTGTGATGGAGAGTTCTGTATATACCCTAAAATGTTGGGGCACATTCTAGGTGCTACCTTGTTTTCCCTGGTTTTGATGAACAAATGTGTGATTTAAGCTGAACTAGTCAAAGTTTAACTCACTGGACTTTTTCTGAGACTGAGACCTGCGTACAGCTATGCAGTCACAGTACAAGAAGGATATAAAGCTATTTAGAGAGCATGCAATGGAGGGCTATAAGGATGGTGAAGGGTCTGGAGGGGAAGCTGTATGAGGAGTGACTGAGGTCACTTTTCCTGTTCAGCCTGGAGGAGACTGAGTGGGGACTCCATAGCAGTCTACAGCTTCCTGCCAAGGGGAAGTAGAAGGCCAGGTACTGACCTCTCCTCTCAGGTGCCCAGCAATAAAACCTGAGGGAATGACATGAAGCTGAGTGAGGGTAAGCTTAGGTTGGATGTTAGGAAAAGGTTCTTCACTGTAACGGGCTCCCCAGGGAATTGGTCATGGCACCAAGCCTGCTGAAGTTCAAAAAGCATTTGGACAAAGCTCTTGGGCGTGTTGTGTGATTCTTGGAGTGTCTTGTGCAGGTCCAGGAGTTGGACTTGATGATCCTTCTGTGTCCCTTCCAAGCCAGGATACCCTATGATTCTATGATCACTGTAAATCTGGTCTAGGGTCTTTTATATCACAAAAGGACAGGTTCAGTTCCTGAAATGAAGTGCAAGAGTTACAAGTTCAGGAAAGGGGGAAAATGTGTGGAGAAAAGATTAAAGAGTTCTGAAGGATGGACTGTTTTAGAGAGGTCCGCTCTTAGCAATGATTACATAAAGACACTTCTAGAAGATATAATATCCTCATTGTAACCTTAGTCTGTAACTCATTATTGGGCTTCCTATAAAATGGAAGTATTTTGAATAATGATAGCGCTCCCTACTCTGTATCTCTCAAGCCCTGCAACAAAGCCACAGAAGCAGTAAGATCTGACTTCAAAAGGAACCTGGGCCAGCTCCCAATAGCCAGCAGCTTTGACATCCTGCTGCTGTATCCAAAACACTGCTGCCATTGTCACCAATCTAGAAACCCTCATACACAAAGCTCAGAAGCACCAGAGAAAAGGGATCACGGCAAGGGAGGTGAACCAAGCAAGGACTTCACACAGTCCTGGATGTGAACAGCACAGGGAGGACCCCAAAACCCACGTGGAGGCAGCTGGATCTCTTAGCAGTAGCTCAGGCACCAGCTGTGAGGAAGGAAGGAGTCTCATGAGCACTTGAACATTCAAGTGCACTGTCAATCCAGCCAGTGATATAAAAAAAACATTGCACAAAACAGAGTGCCAAGCAAGCAGGCAGATGGACTGAAAGGCAGGATTTTTTTCACACAAAGCATACTAAGCAGTCAAACCATGCTTAATAAGATGTTTCCCCATTTAATTCATGCTACTGTAACTAAATGCAGATGCACATTGCATAACAGGGAAAATGTCAAAGTTTTGGTAGGTTATATGCAGCTAGAGGATTGCATGGGTTTCTCAGGGTGTTATACCCACCAGCTGGACTTTGACCTCAGAGAAAGTGACACCATTTTATTTAACTCAGTTTTGGTTTACACAGAAGGCTTTTTGGGCATTTCGTGGGAAGTGACTAAAAAACAAAGATTCATAGGAGACAATATCAGGAGAAATGAATTTTTATGACTTTAAAAAAACAAGATAGTGACATGACAGCTTTACTACTCAGCTGTGAAACAGTCTCCACCCATTTTTCAGTTTTCTGGACAATAAGAAATTGTGATTCTTCCAGTTACCTGAGTACACATGCCGGGGAGCAGTGCAAGTTCTGCTCTTCAGGCATGGGACAAAAACCAGATTCTGACCAGTTTCCACTTCAGAAACTTTGGTGAAGTAGAGACCCAAAAAATGAACCATAAGTCAATGGTTTTACACAACCACAGAAAAATACTATGTTACCCTGAGGTTACTAGAACAAGGTTCAGAGAGCCAAGCTGCCTAAGGTCTTCAACAGCTCCACAAGATCAGTTCTCATCACATGTCATAAGAAGCAGTGTAGTGACTACACGACATTCCAGCTGTAGAGAAGCTAACTTTTTCTGTAAATGCAGGTAAATGCAGGGCTGGAGTTCCCAGTGAGCATCAACCTACAGCTTTGAAAAAACTAAACAAACAAGTGTTACATCACATTGGGACTTTTTTCAAGCAAAGTTTCAAAATTACCTCCCTCATTAAAAACTGTGCACCAGTCTTCCTTACAGATCTTTGGGGTAACAAAATGATCTTCATCTCTCTCTTACCCACAGACCCCCTTCACCCATACCCCACCAAATTATTTCCCTTCCAGAACAGATGCAGCTTTGGAGCTGCCTGTACTGATCAATTTCTGTTTGCATTCAGGAAGCATAAACACACAACCTTTTGAAGGTAATTGCATTGGATGATTTAATTATTGCAATCCAATTACTTTCACCTCCTTCCCACATTCAAATGTTTCAGTAATGGAAGTTATTAGAAAACTCCTCATTAGATTAAAATACAGACCTGCTATGCAATAAGTGACTCAGTGGAACCATGCTAAAAATACCCAGTGGATCCAGAATTTGCAAGAAACTCTCCTACACCCCTCTAAATTGCCCATGTAGCAAAGGTGAAGAACTAGAACTCACCAGGTCACTGTCCTGCTTCCAAGCTGCCTGGTTGGAACATCTGTCCAGCAAAACACAACACTTTTTTTCTCCAAAACTCCTACTTGCTAGCAACTTAGTGATAATTTTTAAGTTATTCATGCTTCACTTGCATAAAAATGAATGCATTATTCAATTGATAAAAAAGTGGATCTGTGGAGTGAAAGCTGAACATACTAATTTTCAATATACATACCACCAATATGGCATTTTCTAACAAATTAGAGTCACATAAAGGGCAATTTACAGGAAAAGATTGATATTTGATCCCAAGCATTAAATTAAGTCATACCCTTAAGCCTCAACTTATTTTTCATATAAATGTTTGGTTAACTATCCTGTGTAACATCTAATAAAAATTATGCCTTTACTGCAGACGAAGGAAGCCACATTGCCACATGTATAGGATGATGCCCTCTCTCAGCATTTTAATTTGCAAGAGACAAAATTAAATCATTAACTACTTCACTGCTTCTTGCAAGATATCTGATGTATTAAGCAGAGTACAACCATTCATTGAAGATATTTCAGAATCCTGATGTAAGGAAAATAGGCTCCCAGATGCAAGGATGGAAGACCATGCACAGGCTCTAAAAGTGTTATTTTGTCTTGACAGTGTATTTACCACATTCAGTCAGAAAGCACTCAACATTTAATTAATGTAACAAAGTTGTAAGGGAAATCCTGTGTTTCTTGGATTTTGAGAAAAGCATCATATCCCAATGCAAATAAACCCTATTTGAAGCAAACAGCTATTAAGTCTCAACATCCACAGATTTCCCATAAAGTCATTAACTCTCAATGTGCACACTTATTTCTGTTACTATATGAACGATCACTTTAATTGATTGTTTCTCTGACTTTGTTCTTTGTGGAAAAAACCAAACCCAAACCAAAACAACTGTGCTGGGTTTTGCTGGATAGCTTAATTTTCTTCACAGTAGCTGGCATGGGATTGTGATTTGATTTGTGCTGAAAACAGTGCTGATAATATTGAGATGTTTTTGTTAATGCTGAGCCGGGCTGACACTGAGCCAAGGCCTCTTCTGCCTCTCATCCCACCCCATCAGCTAGTGGGCTGGGAGCCAACAAGAAGATGGGAGGGGACACAGCTGGGACAGCTGACCCTAACTTACCAGAGAGATATTCCATATTATATGGTCTCATGCTCAGCATACAAAGTTGGGGAAAGAAGAAAGAAGTGGGGGATGTTTGGATTTTGTCCTTCCAAGTAATGGTTACATACAATGGAGCCCTACCTTCCTGGAGATGGCTGAACACCTGCCTGCTGATGGGAAGTAGTGACTGAATTCCTTGTTTATCTTTGCTTGTGTGCCTGTCTTTTGCCTTGCCTATTAAACTGTCTTTATCCCTAGCCATGAGTTTTCTCACTTTTACTCTCCCATTTCTCTCCTCCATCCCACCATGGGGGGACTGAGTGAGCAGCTGTCTGGTGCCTAGTTGCTGCCTAAAGCTAAAGCATGACAAAAACCCAAACCAAAACCCAACCCCCATACCTGTACTGAAAAGGTAAATTCCTTAGCCAATAAATAGGACAATCAGCTTGTCACATGGAGCTGAAGATGCTGAAAGCTTATTGAAACACCCTCTATAATAAGAGATAGGCTTTTGGTTTTTAAATACTGCTGAACAGTTACAGCACTGTTTTTTCAGAGACAACAAACATATCTATTTGGAATGTATTTGTGTGCCCTGTGCCACACCAAGGTGCCTCTGCAAATGCTCTCCTTGGGGCATCAAGGACATTCTGCAGAGGAATCACATTTCCAGTTCCTCCAGCTGAACTTGAACAATGATTCATGGGTGATAAAATGAGTGGCTTTTCTGCTCATTGCCATTTTCCCCTCCGGGCAGCCTGACTCAGAGATATTTTCACTGTCCTCAACTCCTACAGGCTTTGCTCTTCAAGAGGAGGTAAGAAGCCACTCTGCTGCTCTTATCCAGCAGGACAACTTTGGCTGGGGACTCTCAGTACTCTGGGAAAGAAACCAGCAAGGTCAACAGAATTAGCACCAGCAAAAAGGGATCAAGAAAGCAGGGCAAAGCTATGCAAACCAAGCCCTGTCCTGAAAGGTTTGTACAATAGCTGCAAAGGAACTGTAGCCCTGAAGTGCTTTACCAAGGGCTCTCAGATTTCTTTTTATCATGCATACTGCAGTGTATTGTGAGGTGCCAGCAAAGCCCAGCAAAACCCAAACTTCTGACTGTAATTTAGAGGCATTCTGGCATTTCAAGGGCTTAAAAGACAGTCAATTTGTCATCTCTGCATTCCCACGGGGGTTGCAACGGGGGATGGAAATCTGAACAGAGTTGAACAGAAACCATCTTCAAACCTGTATCGTGAGACTGAATATTCCATCCTAAACTTTAGGTTTTATTATTTTTAAAATGTCTCTCAAATGTGCAGGGCCTCTTTACATCCAGCTGCTTCTTTCATATGGCCTAGTTACAGCTTTTCCATTCTTCAGCATTCAACTTCATACTGTAGTAATTTTATTCTACTATGTTTAAAATAGTAAATTTCAATTTTTACACAGCAAATTTCAATTAATATCCTCTTGCTCTCCTAGTCTCCTACGAGACTAGAAGTTCTGTTGTCTCTACCTTCTCCACTAGTTAGTATGCTGTGTATATATCATTTCTTACATGCCTCCTCTTTAAGGTAATCAATCTTTCCAGTCTTTTGGAAAAGCTGTTCTTGTATTCTGTTCCCCTTACCTGCTTTCCAGTCCTTCTAATGAGACAATATCCTGTCTGAACTGTCATCTTCTGTACTAAATGCAGCAATCCAGACCCAGACAAACCTGCTAAATTGTAAGAGCATTATCATTCTTTTCTTTTCTTTATGCACCTTCTTCCCGTATGTACCCTAGCAGTGTTTATTTGCAGCAGTTGTACATGGTTTTCATTGGTTCTGGCAGGATTTATAAACTTACAGACTATGGATGAAAGACAAAAAAGATATTTATCAATATTAGATTCTTCCTGCAATACACTGCTATCCACTTAGTAAGTTCTCCTGCACTTCACATCTCTCCAGGACCCAATCAGCTTATTTGCTAATTTGGGTTAGACAACTAGTCCAGACTGTAAGGGAAGGTAACAGAGGATTTGTCAGCCACAGCTCTCAAGGGCAATCCCAGAACCACATGTTTCTGGCAAGAGAGGTGGAGAGAAAATTATAAAGGAGAGCAATAGGCAGAGACTATCAAATACCAACCCTTGACCCCTTGCATCAAACTTTCTCCTTGTGAAAACAGGACAGGAAAGCCATGTCAATCGCAGCAGCGTATGGAAGACACAAGACCATCTCTCCTCAGGTACAAAAAAATACATTCTTCAAATATGTGAAATGGTGCAACATATTGCAGTGCAGTCTTGTAAAGATGCCTGGTGAAACTGTGTCCTGGTATTGATAGGAGACCACTGCTTAGGTGGCTGACCAAACAAATAAAGCCTGTAGCAACTTCAGTTCAATTACCTGGTCACTGTCTCACAGGTAACTTCCTCTTTGCTGTAAGGGACAGATTCTGGTTCATAGCAACAGCATCAAATATTATAAAAACCTCTTTGCTGGCACCTTATTACTACCTTACTTTATTGGCATTTTTCTTTAGAGGGTTACAAGAAGAGTCCTTTGCAATTCCTGTCCAGATGCTGTCTCAGCTTGCATCCTGCAGATTTTTACTGGAAATATCAGTATTATCCTGGAAGAAATAGATTTGAGGTTGTGAGACAAAGTCATCTCTAAAGACCTGCTTCTCTGCTTGGCAGCCTCCCACTTTTAAATCTTATTTCAAGCTAATACAAAACATCCTCAGGTTCAAAAGTAGTAAGTACTAGGTCATGGTAATTACAATAAAGGTGTCAGTATTTATATATTTACAGGAATCAGGGATTCGAGACAGAATAATTTCAAAGCAAGGATTTTCAAAGTCATTGCTGATTTAAATAGTGGGCAACTCTGGAAAAACCTGTCCAACTTTCCCCATCCTGAATAAAGATGAAGTTCCTTAACAGAGAGCTAAAGACCACCTACTTCCAACACCCCTGCCATGGGCAGGGACACTTTCCACTAGATCAGGCTGCTCAGGGTCCCATCCAACCTGGTCTAGAACACTTTCAGGGATGAGGCATCTATGGATGTTGCTTTCCAGTGGAAGGCTACTAGTTAGCATAGGCATGGGCAGTGCAAAGAAAGGTGTCTGAAGTAATGACTTGGCCTATTCAAGGGCCATTGGAAGCAGAGAATGGTAGCAGATTGAAGCAGACCAGATCTATTGCTGACCTTGGCAGAGGACACCAGATTTTAGATGGTAATACAAGGTAGAAGACAGCTAGAGACAACCCACTGGGCTAGCAAATCCTTGTGCTATTAGGTAAAGCATAAAATCAGCTCACAGCATCTGCTGGGTAAAAAGATGAGCTGATATGGGGTAAAGGCAGTAAATAAGAGAAGGGTCCTTTTTGATCCTGTGGCCTTGCAGGCTCAGAACTGTCTGAAAAAACTAAATCATGTTTGTAATTCTGGCTCGACTTTTTTGCTGGTCAGACAGGATTACTTCTTACACAGAGGGCAGGGAAGGGAGGAACAGCTTTCCTCACAGACAGTTAAATTACTATGCAAAGAGACAACATGTCCAGTTACCTCAAGCCACAAGATACGTGGCCCACAGACTTAAACCCACTCTGTTAGTTTCAAAATCCATGTGTGTTCTGCTGTGTCAAGCAGTTCCTCCTCCCATTCTCCTGTCCTGGTATCTGAGACATGCTGAAAAACCCAGGAATGACCTGACAGTCCAGTAAGTCTCTTCCACATGTCATATCTAATAGAAGCAAATTGTGTCTTCTTATCAGGCACACACGGTGAGCTTTGGAGGATGTTTGCAATTTGTGAGCAGTTTTCAAGAAATGTCAATTATTAACAATCTGCAGCAGGTTAAGCAATTTACTTAATTGAAAGATGTCCCAACTACTGAGCATCAGAGGGAGGTAGTGCACATGCATGCCAATATTTAGAAACAATTTTCATTCCAGCTGGAGGGGAGGAGGCAGAAAGTACTAAACAGAGCTGTTCTGTGGACAGGATGTGGCCCCTAAAACAGATCAGATGGACAGTCTGCTCTAAATAACACCAATAGACAGGAACGGCAAGTTTACAAGAAAGACTGAGAGCAGTTATGATCTTGAACACTGCAGTGAATAAATGGGTTGCTTTGGAAGCACACACATATTCATCATCTACACTGCACAGTGGAAATGCAAGCTAACAAAGGCTGTTAGAAATGCAGAACCGTATCATTCCACAAATGCATCTTTCCCTCCGGCACTGCACCTTTAAAATACTTGCTTCACACTCTTAAGTCTGAAAGATCAAGGTTCGTCTTTGCTTTTCCTACTCACTTCCTCTTTTTTCCAGAGCATTTAAGGGTTTTGTTTGATCAGTTTTTGAAAGGAAAATATTTCTGCAGAAGGAAACAAAGGTTCATGGTATGGCAGCTACATGCTAATTAAAAAGCCAGTGAATGCTGAGGATCTATGTCCTACCTTTTCCAGTGGTCAACCATTAACTCTATTTAGAACATAGGAACCAAAGAAGACAGTACAGTAGCCTACTCCAAGCCATGCACTTAAAAGCTTAGAGACATTTTTCTGTACTCCCATTAGCCCTCCCACACTGCCTCTTCCTCTGACACCCTTAATTTTTACGCACATTTTAACCACGCTACTTCTCTCCCCAGAGCTTTGCCTCCAGCATCTGGTTCAACAAGAGCTGACAGAGATTTACAAGTCCTACTAGACTTAGCCTTTTAAAATTACTCATGCTATTGGCAAGAATTTAAGCTTCAGATGTGTATGTGTTTGTGGGAAAGGTGCAGATACTCCCTTTGCATCACTGTTTTTCTGTTTTCAAGAACACCCGTTAACCAGGAGGTGCGAGGCTACCAAGGTCACCCCTCCCTGGCAGTAGCAAGCCTCCAGCATTTGCACCCCCACAAAGCAACTGCAGAGGAAGCCCATGCTCCCCTCAAGCAGCTGATGCTCCCTTCCTCACCAAGTCAGCTTTGAAGTTGCAAGGCAAAGGCAAATATTGCCATTCCCCCCACCCACTGCAAATGAATGAACCTCTCTTCCCATTTGATTTCCACTTCTCTACTGCCTGTAGCATCCCATCCCACTCCCTCATGCCTGGGAGGCATCACACATCCACCGTCTCTCAATTACTCATAACAATTCAATGCATTTTAATAACACTTAAACAGGTTTTAAAAAGTCTAGCAATAAACTGGGAATTACTGTGGACTGCTGCTGGACTACAGAAGCATAGAGGAGGTACTTCAGGTTTTCAGAAGGCAATACTTGGCAGATAAAACCAGCTAAACACACTAAATGCCTTTTCACCAATGCACAAGGTGGTTTTTACCAATTTCTGGTGTCAACAATTTTCCTGATCCAAGCTGCCCCATTTCACTTTCATATCAGCTGACTTGGATATTGATATTTAACAGCATTAGCAAGGATGTGCAGCTGCTCCAAGTTCATGCAGGAAAGAGATAGCCTGACTTTTTTGAATTCCAAATTGATAAGAGGAGAGTCACTGAGAATTAATAAGCAGGAAGGTGAGGAAATGAGAAAGTGAGTTGAGAGGAGTTAGAGATAGAACATAAATGGGAAGAACAGCAGTAGGGAACAGGATATAAAGTACAAATGATACAAAGCCTGCAGTAAGGATGGCAGCAAACATCTGGTTCAGTAACACTCAGACAAGGAAACTGAAAGAGCACAGTGTTTTGGTAATAACAGGTCTATCCAAATGGAGGTAACACGCTGAAGATAAACCCTTCAAAACCCAAGACTCTCCCACCACCCCAATTACTGTGGTATCAGGGCAGCTTTGTGCATGTCGATAGTCTCTCACCAAAAGAAAGGGGAGAAGTCCTGCTCCACATTGTGCATTTACAAAGCAGCCTGGTGACATACAAGGCAATGAAAACCTTAGAGCTGCACTCAACAGCTACCCTCCAAATTTGTAAATTGGAAAGTATTTCTCACATTAAGGCTTTTCCCCAAAGTGCAGTTGCACTTACCTTGATACCTCACAAATACAAAGTTCTTGCTCTGTTACTTGGCACACTAAATCCTTTAAGCTCTGTTTACTTTTAACAGAGAGGAAATGGTTTTTGCATTTAAGACAAACAAAGGTTCGTTATCTATTGCTGTGAAATAAGCATAGAGAAAAATAAACAACAGTTTGAAAAAGGAAGTTATGACCATTGGAGGCTATCTGAATTCAATGTCAAGTGTTTTTTTCCCCAACTGCATACTGCAAAATGTGTATATATTTTAAGGAAGAGAAAAAGCTCCACTTCTGTTGTCTTCCTCCACACTGTTCATGGAAAGTTTCAAGTCTCAGCTCTGGCTCTTAAATTCCTACTCTCTTTTCTTCCCCAACTTGAGCCAAGCTATTACTGAATTCCAAGAATGAAATATTTTTCTGTTCAAAGCAGCTTAGCTTTTGAATAAACAAACACACAGAATCAAACTTTGTCCTGTTTAGGAAATATTTACAAAAATTACTGTTAGTGAAAGATAAAAACCATACGCTTGAGATGCTTCTAAATCAGTCCTGGACATATAGAGAAAACAGCAGCACAATCCAGTTCCACAAGAGAACGTAAGACAATGATACCAAAACCCAACAGATCTAAGGTAAGAGCACAGGTGTGGGAGTTCTGCTTCCACTATAGAGGCAGGTAGTGAAAAATGGGATTCTCACAAAACACCACAGTGCAAGCCAATCTACACTATACAAGCTTATCAAAGATGTAGCAGTTACAGACTGAACAAGAAGTAAACTTTGCAAGGCAGGATGGATAATCACACATTCATCCCTTTCTTTCTCTCTACAAGGAAGCCTTTCCATTTCAACTTTCAGCTTTAGCAGATAATATGTAAACATATCACGTTGCCAAATAGCAACACCAGTGTCACTCTGATTTGATTTCAGAAAAGAGTATAAATTTAGCTTCACAGGAAGGAGAGAGCTAAGTTAGATATCTTGTTCTGCTTGTTTTTGTTACTGCTACATAACTGATAGCTATTTGTAATTTAATTTTATTTGACTCAAAATACACTTCTCTCTCTTAGTCTACAGTTAAAATTGTTGTTTCTACAAGATTTTATGCAGTCGAGGCCAAGTAGAATTTGTATTTGTATCCAAAGTAAGACAGTGCAATGTTGTGGTACAGTAAAAGCAGCAGAGTTTGTAGAAAAATACTATAAAGTTATTGTACAACTCTTATGTCCTGGGTATTCCAGGCATACATAATTTAAAGGAAATTTTGTTGCTTTCTTGATCCTCTGATGCCTTAAAAAATCACTCATAATCTTGTAACAACTCAGGGTTGGGCTAAAATATTCTGACACCATTTCCTCAGTATCAGAGGACCTGTACCAGAGAATTTCAGATCAATAATCTTGAGAACAGTTAAAGTAATATTAAAAATTTATAAGAAACTTTTCATAGAAAACACAAAAGACTCCTACAACAAGATACTCCACACAAGAAAAAATCTAGAATATATAAATTCCTTCACAATCCCAGAGGGAACAACAACATACTGTGGAAGACAAGGGAAGCCCAACAATCCTTGCCACTGGAAAGCCTGGCTCCAAGACACAAAACCCCACTTAGCAACTTGGGCCAAGCTCAAGGAGAGGAGGAGAACACAAGTGCCACAGGGCAGCACTACAGTCAACACATATTTTCTGACACTGTTGCTGCCCCATCCCAATTACTGTGGCAGTGACAACTAAGGGAAATCTATCATCCTTGTGCAGCTGTACATGCACTAACTCCTCCAATAATCCAAGTATCACCTGCCCTTTTGAAACACTCAGCTGATCCCACTCCCAAGGTCAGCAGCAAAACTCTCAAATGACACTGGAGCAGGATGAAACTAGCCATGACAATTTTGGTGTTTGTTTGCATATTGAAGCAAAAGGAAATTACTATTTCTTCATAATAGGAGACACATCACTGTCCCCAAAACAGTGGGTAAAGGAGAAGAAAAAAGAGAAGGACTGAAATACTGTGTGAATCATCCACTAGATACTCAAATGGAAACAGCTTGTACAAAAACTGTAAGATTACGGAAAAGACTCTTCACAAGACTTTGCCCCAACAGCACCTCTAACTTCTGTTACATTATCAGTGTCAGGTAAACTGAACAAGGCAGAAAGACCTATGTGATAGTTATAGAACAAGCATCTCTAGCTATAAAGTACTTTCTATTGCAAATGTGCTTTGAAGATTAATTTAATTATTGTGCCTGAAGTTTCCTTGCTTTTCTTAGGCAGAGGAGCTCACAAGCTATTGAGGCAGCCTGTTTCCTCTTCATAGTTTCTTTGTGGCATCACCAGTTTTACTAGGTAATAGAAGTTTCCTATCTTCTGTCCTCCTTGAAGTTTTAATACAACCTACAAAACCTATTAGAGTTTTCTGTAATCATTTGGCAGCATTACCAAATGTATGGACAGAAAACTTCTTGGGGCAAGGTCTGTGACCACTGTACATCCATCTTACTTAAAGTATTTTAATAATTGAAAGGAGCACAAATGTAATTTTTATGACTGAAGGTCTTTTTGAAGATGTAATGCTTAGGTAAAACTTTACAGCAGAGGGTCTCTGGATTTCCTTGATCTTCTTCAAGCTATGCTCTAGATTTGGATGGCCCTGACGAAGAATTCTTTCTTCAGCACCTAACATCCAACTAACTGTGTTTCAGATGCAGATGATTGGTGACTTGTATTTCAAAACTGGTCATTACTACAGCTTAACACTGTTCTATGACTTCAAAAATACAGAACCAAAGCTTCCACATGGCGTGAAACAGTGAAGGGACTGTCTCACTTATTAGAACAAACCTGGGTACTTTTACTGGCAGGCACAGTGCAGCTGCAATGACACCAATGGAAGGATGCCACCTTGGCATGCTGTAAGCAGGGAAGGAGCTGGCATATAAGGAAGCCTTCATGTCCCATCTCTCAGACCTACAGGACATGCAATGCTCTGCTCAAACTAGCCAAAGATGCATCCCTGGGTGCCAGAAACAAAGGCTCATGGAGAAAACATATCTTGACAGCTATTGAGGAATGCCAGAAGATGTACTCCCATCGGTTACAGGTCCAATGCTTGGGCCTCCGGTGGTGCAGGAAGCGAGCACAGATGTCTGACTGGAGACCTTGGCCACAGAGGCCAGGAATGCAACTTCAGTGCTCCAGCTGGGTTCCAGCCCTGGCTGCAGCCCTGCGGGTCACTGACCAATGTCACACACAGGAATTTGGCAAGCACATGCACTTCTGCTCAGCACAGGGGCACTGGGAGGTCTGTCCTCCTCTGGACGTCTAGTTGAAGTAATGTTAAGAATCTCAAACTACTTTGGTCTCAAATTCAGGTTTTTTAAACTTACTGTTACAGATCTCCACCCACCAGAAATGTTTACAGGCATGACAGTTTCAAGGGCTGTATCTTGTTTAAACCAGTGGCTTAGTTGGTTTGGGGTTTTTTTTAATGACAGAACCAACTTCCTGTAGGCAATCTGATACCCCACCAGGAGGAACAGCCACATGACCTGGGTGCTCCAGAGAGGTGAAACACACCTACATTAATAAGTGACACAGGCCTGGGAGCAGCCTCTGGCAGTGAGGCCACCTGGCAGGGAAACAGCAGCTGCATCCAAGCTATGTACTGGGAATGGTGGGAACGGTCCCTGGTACAAGCTGACTTCCAAACCCTGTATGGGCACTGTTCCATGCTGTGCAAAGTGGCTCATGGCAAGAACAGTGCCTGATACCAACAACAAGACACCACAGCCAGCCAGATCCCCATGCTTGAAATATACTCTTGCACTATTTAATTTATTAGAAATACAGTCACTGTAGCTGCTGGTCGTGGGTTCAGCAGCCCATTTCTCCCAGCTTTAATGGTTCACTGAGCCATTAGAAAAAGGAAACAGTATTGATTCCTGTATACACTAACCATCTTGTGCAATACTGGGCCTGTCTAAAAGAAAAGGAAAGTGAGAACAACAAGGGGTTTGCTGCTTACCCTCACAAGAGCTCTTCTTTCTTGTTACATTGTACACCACAATAATATCTCAAGGTGGTCCATATTTTCCCACTTTCCCTCCTTTATTTTTATTAGCCTGAGGTCAGTATAATGGCATTGGTCAATAATTGAATAAACACCATTTTTTGGCTTGAAGTTATCATACACAGCAATAAAGGGAAATGAAACTCAAAACAAAAAGATGACCATTGCCAAGATAATGCTTCAGAATATCACAACATTCAGCTTGCAAATTAGAAGTTTGCCTTCAAACACAGGCAGTATAATTTATTTCTGGAAAAATACCATTGAGTCTGAGGTGTCAATACATGCACAGACACCACTTTTTGATGCTACTGTTTGCACTTTTTAATCCATGTGCTAAACATGAACACAGATCACTAAGCAATTACCCATGTCATTTGCTTTCCCTATCTCCAGAATTTTTGTCAAATTGGTTGTTTATCTGCTTCTCCCATATCATTTTGTATACAAAATGCTTGCCTATGCATTTAATATAGGTCTTGTGCTTAACAGCTGTATAACAGTTACACTTGTTTCTAAAAGAATTTGACTCTTAAAACCATGTAAAAATGTCTGTTCATGTCAAAAAGGGCAAGTGAACACAAGTTCAGTTTTAGAGCATAGGAAAGACCATGGGAAATAATGACCGCTGGTAAGGTTTAGCCGTGCTTCCTGCTGGTGACCTCAATAATTGCAATCCTTGGGCCATCCATCCAGGTGTGTCCACACCTCATAAAAACCAGACAACAGTGTTCATGCCTGCTTCCTTGAAGAAGAGGTTTTAGGCCATCAGGTTTTAAGAAGAAATAATATAAGCTGTGATCAAAAGGGTGGTGTGGATGAAACTGGTTGGGGATGATGACTTCTTGGCTTGGTTTCCTGGTCACAAAAACTTATTAAGGAAATCCTCACCAGGCTTCTCTCTCATCTACTAAAGAATGAAGGAAGGAGGGAAAGAAGGAGCAAAAGCATCTGAAATCACAGAAGAGCTCTCAGAATTCAGATGAAAGTCATGCATTTTTCAGCCACTACAGCATGTAATTTTTTTTAAAACAATCAGTACATTCATAGCTCCCTTTCCCTACTGCTTTCTCTGGTACATAATATAATGGGTTAGCAACAGTATTCGTGGAAAAGCTTATTGCTGGAAACCAAAGGTCCGTGACCAACAGCATTCATAGCATTTCTTGTTTAACAAAAAAAAACCCTACCCTTACTTTTCATCTTCCACTCCAAAATCAACACTTTGGAACACGAATTAGTGGTACAAGCTTCTGAGGGATTTCCTCCCTTCCCCCTGGTCTTGTGCTCCCCAACCATATTAGCAACCATAAAGAGTATGCAAAGGGGAAGATAAAATGCCAAACAACAGAGGTCTCAAATATTCCTCCAGAGCAAAGCCTGCAGCTGGGCAGCCTGTAGAAATCCTGCCTGCAGAAGAGCTGAGAGATCTCTGCAACAGCCCATCCCAACACAGCTCCTCATCTGCTGGTGCTTCATAGCTTAGACTGCCATGGTACCCCAGGCACCACAGCAAGCTCTCTGAAATTGTATGTGCTTTGGCCTCTTGGCTACAAATAAACTTGGCAACAACAGGGATAAGACTGTGAAGCTGGAAGTTCAGTGTTTGTATGGGTCTGCCCCTGCTGGAAACCTGGCAGGATCATTTATCAGTTGATATTTTCAAAGCATGATGATGGATTAATTTATTTCCACTCATTTACTGGCTGTTACAGAAGCTACCAAGAAGAGATTAGTTTATGAAGTCCAATTAATTTCCTGAAGAGAAGAGACTGAATTCTTCTTTGGAAATGGATTAGTGCCTATACATTGTGTAACCAATCCCTGTATGTAACACACAGTGCCCAGTGTAGTGGTCTACCACCCATTGCAGCTGATACTCTTACATGATCTGCTTTCCCTGCTTGCCCCTGCCTGAGGGAATCCAGCATAGGTCCATTCTTAGCTGCCAATGTCAGCTCACGCAGTCTCAAAAACTTCGTATGTAACAGAACTTAGAAAACTTGAGGTTATATCAGACAGCACTAAAAGTCTCAGCTGCTAAGGCAGCACACACGACAGCCCAGGCAAAGCTTTGGTAGACCCAAAATACTCGTTTTGGGCCGAATTATAGCTGTTCTGACTGAATGGGACATAGGTCTCAGTGTGTGGGGGGCTTTCCTCCACACACTGCTGGGAACCTACCCCCTGGGCCCTTGAAGGAGGTTCCCTCCCGTGAGTTCTTTGCCAGGGATGAAGGACGAGCAGGACTCACTGTTTCTCTTGGTCTTCAGGTTGTTGTTTATTTTTCTCTTATCTTAAGTTCAGTACGCTGTCTGCATGCCAGACTGAGCGTGTGAGAAGCAAGACATAAAATGGACAACAATGGCGAAAAAATGGCCTCAATACCCAAAACCAAGGTCTTTTTAAAGATACCTAATCCAATTACCTTCTAACACGTACATTGTTTTTACTTTACTACCAATGACTCCTACTAATCTACACACATACCAATTATGCTGCTACCATCCCTAACCAATGACTTTGTGCCACCAATGCTACAGAAAATGAAGAAGAAGAAGAACAAGAAGGAGAGGAAACCACACTCAAAATCCTCCATCTTGTCTCCCATTCACTCTCACACCAAAATCCCAAAAATCCTAAATTCTTCACCCTGTGAAAGACTATCACTACTACATACTACTACCTAGTTCACACCTGTGTTCTCCAACTCATCCCAAAGCCTTAGCAATTTTTTCCCTGGGACAAAGGTTAAAAACAGTGTCTGACTGGGGGTCAGGGCTCCCTAATACAGGTAGGGAAATATTCCCTGTGCCCTGGATTCCAACACAGTGGAACAGAATAAAACAGACCACGTGACTGCTGCAAAAAGTATTACCGTCTTAATTTCGGTAATTAAATAATATCAGGGGCCAATAAAGTTAAAGGTGTCAATTTTGATTTGACAGATAGATTACCTCTTCACCCTCTGCCCTCAGCACAATTAACACTGGAATTGCTTTAGTCCTCTTTTCCTCATGTTAATACTACCATACTGCCCCGCTTAGCTCTCTAGTTTTTATCAGTATTTGTTTCTGCCTATGCTAAAGTAAACTGCTCCCATGGCAGATTAAAAGCATAGAGAACATTTATCTCTAGAAGACAAACACAGGACTATTCAGCAAAGACCCTTTCACCTCCCATGAAGCTCCTGGCCAGGAGAAAGCAGGCTATGCTGAGGCCTGATCAAGGACTCCTGTGCTACAGGAGTCTGAAGCAATGGGACCAATATGACAAGAAGAGGCACGAGGGCTGTATGCCTGATGTTGGAGAACAGCACGGGCATGACCTTTGCTGCTGGACTTCCAGTAATTGCAGAAGGGCAATCACCCTTTGATGACTTACTTACTGTTGGTGGAGCTGCTGAAAGAGTGAGTGAAACCAAGGCATGATTCCTAAATCCAGACAAGCCATGTAGAGGACCTCCACTGCCATCAAAATGCTGCAGCTGCATTTAGCCAGCCCTGCACACAGCAAAAGCTAGGCTGAACCACAGGCTACACCCTTGCCATAAAAGCTAAAGGCATCTCCTTGGAAATTCTACTTTTACTCTATCTAACGGAATGCACATGGTACTGCAAAACATGAAGCCTTTGAAATGTCAATTTGAACTGCTCATTGGATGACTCCACAGCCCACATTTGCTCTAGCAAAACACAGAGCTGAGAGGAGGGGCCGAGTTTCTCTGTATCAGATGGGAAAAAGGAATGGGGTATGGGAATGAGAAGATACAGCTTAATAACACTTAGGATCAAGAAGAAAATTATAAAGTAAGGACCATTTGGCACATAAGCAAAATGAGTGCAAATTTTAAGGCCCCAAAGTGTACCACAAAGCAGATGCACCTCCTGCTTAAGAATACAATTAAAGCTTTATTTGCTATTATAAGTGAATTTGAAGCCAAAGGTAAATTTACCACATTTGCACTCACTGCTGGAGGTGTAAAATCTCATTATCTCTCACGTTCTCAACACAGGCAAGGATCTTCTCTCCATATCCCTTCAAGACCAAGCACAGCATGTGTTCTTTCACCTGAATCCAGATAATCCAACCTGATGGCAAAATAGGCCACTTCACATTAGGACAGCCTTTTCTCAGACTTCTCTCCACAGCTCAGAGAAGCTCCTGAGGAAACTCAGCTCCTAAGGAAACCATGATTACACTCCTGTAAAGGTCAAAAACATTGCATTCTGGGGCTGATCGATCACTACTGTTATTGCAAAAACCTGCTTAACACATTGATCTTTCACCTCACAGCAGGAGCAAATGGTACAGGACTTGGAGAATAAAAGACAACATTAGACAAAACTTTGCAGTAAACTTGGCAGCAGAACAGCAGTGCTTTCTACCCAGAACTGTGCTTTGGCATCGCCTTCAATTCAGTGCTCAAAACCTTAAGAGTTCTCTGAAAAACTTAATTTAAGTGGTGAATACACATGATGTGACAAGCAAAGCCCATATGTTCAAAGTCTGGCCAAGGTTAATTACACAACACTATTTCCTGCAGCCTGACTAAGAGAAAAATTGAAACACCACATTTTTTAGCCCAGTCTCCACAACTGTTCTCCCTCTCATGAGGATGAAGGCAGTATTCTGTCCATCTCAAATTTTGGCACAGTCTAATTTGTAAAACTTATTATTTGTTTTCTGATAGGCCAATATAATTTTTGACCATTATTTATGTGCAGTTTCAAGCTATCAGGCATGCAGACTGTGACATATGAAGAACCCCAAGAGATGCATATGGCTTTGTGATTATGTAAAGGTCCCTGCCTGGAGGGTTGCCTGGTAAACTTGCCCTCTCCTGCTTCCTCTTTCACAAAACTGTCCTTTTCCTTCTCCAGGCTTGCTCCAGCCACTCAACCAAACTGCTTGCAAGGGTACCTTCAATTCCTGTGTGGATATTTGTTTTACAGTTTTCCCATTTACATAATTTCTAGACCTCACAAAAGTATAAAGAAGGAAGCTTCATTTTCTCTTTCCTAAAATGCAGGACAAGGCTCTGCTGAAACAAGATGCACCCCGCTGTGTGTGGCTATTCTCAATACTCCATGGCTACTGCTCCCATTCCCTCCCATGGTGCCTCATCCCATCCTGCTACATCCTGCAGTGCATGGCTGCATCCATCACTCCTAACACTGTTTGCAGAAGGGAAACAGCTGTGTTTTTTCTTGCTTCTCATCTTGCAACAGACTGCATTAACTACTGCAATTCCTATCAAATCCCTAGGCAAATACATGCAGATACCAGAAGTTTTATACAAACCCACTCATATTTGGGCAGCATGTGATGTAGCAAGAAGAGCAAAGCAGTGTTTTTATGTGAATAAGCCTTCAGTGTCTGAGAGGCTACAGTGCACAGAACACAGTGATGCACAGAAGACACTTGTACAAAAGCCAGTTGCTTCCCTTAGGGCATTGCTCATCATTTAAGAAGCTTCTAGAGCTCCTGACCACAAAAGCACCAACGCAGTGCCTGCATTATGCCCTCCTACTTTCTCCTTTCCATTTGATCTCTGAGCTGCCAAGTATTTTCTGACTTCTCTCAGGGCTGTTACAAACATCATATTACAAAACTTGTGCCACTTTTGAGCAATTCTCTTCCATGTAGTATCACACAGCTAAAAGATCTTGCTGGAAAACCTACGCACAGATAAGTGTTGGCAGATATCAAGCAGGTACCAGTGCAGCTGGAGAGAGGAAAAGAAAAGAGTCTGTCTCAGTAAACAAAATACTATAAAGTAGCTCAAACAAGCTACTGACATATTTCTATTGTGCTACAATGGTTACATGCTATTTGAGACCTTCAGTCTGCTAAGTGACCCACAATGAAAGGTCAGCCTTACTTAAATAGCTCAGTAGCTTCAGAACTGTTGCAATTCCTTTCGTTTAAGGCATTGCAGCCACTTTGTGTTGCAGCATCACTGCCTCCTCTGGACATCTTTATCTTTAGCAGAAAAACCAACCAGTTTCATGCAAAAGTGTGTTTTTAGTTATACTCCATCTCTGTACTGCATGGACTCCATAACTGGCATTTGTTTTTCTTGCAGGGTCCACAGGCCACACAGAGGTGGCATTGTGCAGTCCCCTCTTGGCAAGAAGCACTGTTCAGCTGCAGAACTGGAGAGACTGCAGGGGAAGGTCACCAAGCCTGACAGACATGAGACACACTGATGAGAGATCCAGTCTCTGTGTAAGCAGATGCCAGGGAAATTAAGATGGGGTCAGGGAAGACAAACAGAAAAATAAGAACTGGTTAATACGGGAAGCAGATGCACCATCCCAAAACTTGCTGCAACTCAAGAACGCTGTTCAGCAACAGGCAGAAAAAGAGGCTACTAGCAGGCAAACAGAAGGTATATTAAGTAGATCTTCTTATTCCAAATAAAGTTTGTATGATAAGATATATTCACCCACATCTTTTATAGAAGGAATAATCTCTAAAACAGAGAGGAGAGTAAAAGCCATTGCACCTCTAACTCGAAAGGCTCAAGCACCTAAGGTTCCACTTCATTATGCTGCCCAACTGTGCTGCTGAAGCTGGGTCTGTACAAGCTGTGGTCCAAGTCACATCAGAGCACATTTTTGCAGTTAAGACACAAACTTTGTCGCACGGGCCCTTAGCTCAGTACTACAGGCTATGCAACTGCAGGAGTTTCATCAATCTGTACGCTGACCTACATGAGCTAGTAGCTTCAGGACAGCTTAGATCAGAGAGATAAAACAAAATTCTTGTGCTTTAAATCTTTAACTGACACACAGGAGGAGAGCATCTAAAGGCAAGGGATCCACAAGCTCAGACAAACTTCAGCAAGTGGTGGCAGAAAGTGGCACAGAGGGTTAAAAAAGCACAACATTGCAAGGTCTCCCACAAGTTACTAAGTGGAGTTTATCACTCACAACAAGCACTCAGTAAGACATTTTATGCGCTAGTCTCAGATTTTGGCATCTCAACACGATACATGTTAGTCAAATCAGGAACAATTACTTTTCAACATCTGCAACAATGTCTGATTCCAAGTGCTTTTGGACCTCTTGTCTTCTCTCTTAAGCCTCTTGCCAACATCCGCTTGCTCCTCACAAACACCCAGCACTAACCTCCACCCTGACCTTTGTTCCAAACACACACTCATCAAATTACGACATATCCAAAAAACTTAGTTTAAAAACACACACACACAAAAAAAGAGCAACCAAATTGCAT
The DNA here is from genome assembly GCA_013399835.1 of Leptocoma aspasia. Taxonomy (NCBI): domain Eukaryota; kingdom Metazoa; phylum Chordata; class Aves; order Passeriformes; family Nectariniidae; genus Leptocoma; species Leptocoma aspasia. Next base: position 141,070 of record VXAX01001249.1, on the reverse strand, counting down.
CTACAGCACTAGGTCTCCAATTCCTAGCAACAATTTTATTGGTGAATAATGTTTTTATCAAAATTTAAAGAACCTCCAGGCAGGAACAAGTCCTTTTACACTTGTGAAGAGCAGCACCTTCTGCCCTGCTTGAGCTACTGCTCATGCTGCAATCACCTAGGTGTGAAACCTACAGGCTTAGACTGATAAACATACACAGACAGCACCAAAATCAGTTCTTACAGCACCTGCACTTCTGCTGTGAACCAAGGTTTGCAAGGAACGCAAGGCAGAGCAGACATCAGTGATGTAACCCTGTGCTTAGATAAGAATTACCGACCTGTACAGCAACCACACTGCTGGGCAAAGCAATCACTTTCTACCACTGCCCCACAGAAGAAAGGAAACTCGGTTTACCAAGGGTCTGCGGTTCCTTGCACCCTGCCTGAATGCAGCACTGCGTGAAGAATCCCACCTTTCCATTAGAGCTTTTTCACAGGCACGAACTGTGACGCTGTATGCTCAGTGTTCTGGATCTGGACAGGAAAACCACAAGGAGAAAAAGGTTGCTTTTGATATACTTAAGGGTGGAAAGATGACAGTTCTCTGTGTTAGAAGCCATGTCAGCATAAAGCCAAAGCCAACTCCCACGTTTCTTGTCACATATGCATACTCCCATTCCTAGTCCACTGTTAGTTGAGCAATGAGATTTTCATTTACACAAGATGGACATTAAGTTGTTGTGCCCCCTAAAAAAACTGCTAGTTAGCACACTGAGAACATGAGCCTTGGAGAACAGCTGAAGTGCACATCTGTATTTAAAACCCTCAAACTGTAAACCAAACCTAGCAATACAAGGTCTGCACAGTCTTCTCTGTGTGAGATGCAGAGACCAATAAGCAGTCTGGGCTCATTGTTTATACAGTTATCCATATGAAGTAGCTGAGACATCTGAGTTCAAAAAGAACTTAAGATAATACAAGGTAACGGAGAAGACAAAGGTCTCTACTCCCTTAATACAAAAAAAATTAAATAAAATTTAAAAAGCTATGGAATAAGGGGATAAATATTTTTCTCCTAGATCTTGTCACCTTCTAAGAGACTAGAATGCCCATTTTTTAAAATAAAAGGATTTTGACAATTTTCAGTTGACTGTGAAAACTTTTACTTCTTGTGAATACTTCAAGGAGAACAGCTCTTGACTGCAACACCTACATTTAGAAAGCCTGTAGCATGGAAGTGAGCACAGAACTCCCACCAACAAGAGAGCACAGACCAGATTCATGATTACCAGGAAAACTGTTTACACCAGCCTTTGTGAAAGTTTTCCTCACTTACAATCCAGCTAGGGGCAAACAGAGGGCTATTGGCAAAGTGCAGGTTTAGCACGATGACAGCCAGCCCCTCCTGCCAGGCTCACATGGTGACACAGGATCAGCACGTTGGAGGCCCAGCGGATTGGCACTCACAGCACTGGCAGGCTCTTGAGAAACACACAAGTGTGCCAGCACCCAGCAGAACTGCTTGCACTGAAAGCTGGGTGAGTCAGTGCACTTGTCCCACTATATCCCATGCTCAGGTAAATCTTCTCTGGAGCACAGAGTTAGATATGTCTGAACTTGACATGCCAGTGACCTACTTTTCAAACATGCCCAACACCCATGTCTCCCTCTGAAGGCAACAAAAGACAAGAATGCTTTGCAATTTTGAAACGGTAGTGCATGCTTTTAACACTGAGGACGCTGATGACAACTTAGGATCAGCTGTGCACATTAGGAAAATCCCACTCCAGCTTCACATGAGCATACAATGAAGTGGATCACTCAAGACTCCATGTTTGGCTATATATGTCTGTTGATCACATGTGTTTGCTAGCAGGGAAAGAGCATAGATGAAAGTTAGTAACTTCTCAGAGTCATCCTACATTAGATTTATACATTCCTGGATATCAAATTTTGCCACTACTTTAACTCTCACCTGTCTAGACAGGTGCATCCTTTTCCTTAGAAGAATAACACAAAATATCTTATCCATCTAGTGCATTCCAGCTGTTCTGTAGATAACAGGCTCAGTCTATTTTGCCCAGAAATAGAATTAGAAAACCCACTAAGATTAGGACACAATGCACATCACTCAATTATCACAAGTGATCAGGATTCAGGAAAGAAAAATCTGTGTGTATCATCTGTACAAATGACACACACTAAAAAGGAACTCCAGCCTTTGTTGGATATACAAAGGTTTGAGAATCTAGTTAAATATGTAAAACCACTTCCCCCCCACCCCAGATTCCTTCTTTCCCCCGTTTGTCTTTCTTCATGAGGAATAACCACACTTTCTATTATTACATAGTTTTCATTTTATTTCTTAAAATATATGCATGTATGTGCTACAAACATGCAGGGCCATATAATCCATGACTACATCTGCAAGCTATTGCTAAAACCACTTTTGTGTCTTTTAAAACCAGATAACACCAATGATGCCATACAAAATTGAGACCAGAGACCAAGCCAGCTCCTGCTTTTAAAGATTTAGATGTATAGGGCCACATGATGCAGCAGAGGAAACCTTTGAAGTGGTACCTAGCTGTTGTGTATGCAAAGACTACCAGCAACTTCAATAATGATGTGTTCAGCCATTCACCAGCGAAACAATTCCTCCTTCACGTACAGGAGATGTCCCAGCCTGAAGCAACTCCTGGAGATGGCAAGTCATTCCAGATGAAGTTCTCTGCAGAGGTTTCAGAACATTTTCCTCATATGAGCAGTGCATATCACAGGCTGGGAAATGTGGACAAAACTCACTTATTTGGTTAACAAGTAAAGGGACAGATAACACCTCCATAACGATCCTTAACTGTTTCCAAGAAGCTCTAAAAGCCCTCCACGTTCCAAGGCCATTAAACAACCATGTCACAACACTGATACAAGAAGGCAGGTCCAAACAGGAAAAGGTGCCATAAGGATCTGCACAAGCCTAATCATAATACACAGGTATTGAAAGTCTGGCAAATTATGCTTTCACCCCAGGTAGCCTAAAACCTGCAAGTTAGACTCCCAACCTGCTATTCCTTCCAAGTCAGTTTTAGACTCTTAACCTTTTAATTACAATAAAAATGCTAATGCAAGCAGAAAATGAAAGAAAGACCCATCAACCAACATCTTCATGCCTAAAGGCATAAAAGGCAGGATCATAGCTTGTAGCATGTCAAGGATGCTGCAAACAAGCCCCAAAGCAGGCAAATTACCTGGTTAATTCCTTTAAACAGAAAATAGCCTGGGAACCTCCTGACTTTCCTAGTGTGAAACTCCTGGCTTCTTCTTCACTGCTTGTTTCTTGAAGCTGACATCTCAGTTACTAGTGAAAATAAAGATGTCTCATCAAGCCCTTTCCCTACACTGGAATATCAACCTGGAGCATCAACCTATCATCAACAACTAAAGCTACTTATTTTTGCTAAGGTGAGGGAAGATGAAGAGATTGAGACAGACATCTATATGAGAAGAAATAAATTTCAGGAATACCCTCTTACAGGTAAAAAGAATTGGCTAACTAAGCCTAACAAGCTACAATGAACCAAAACAAGCTCAAGCTTTATTCAACGTCACTTTAAATACTTAAAAAATGTGAAGACAATAAAATTGTGAGCACATAACAATATAAAACTCTACTTAAAGTGACTTTGACCGTATACTTGTTTTAAGTAGCTCAGCTCCTCTTGCTACCAGGGATATGAGACTTCACTTGGAGATCTCAGCTTAGGTGAATTAAAATGATCTTAAATTTGCATATATTTGACAGCTGAAAACTAAGTCACAGTGAGGACAAAGATGACAGAAAACATTGTCAGTTTCTCAGAAAGCTTGCAGAGACATAAGAGCAGACACTCAACTGAACAGGCATCCATGACAAACAGTCGATGCAAATACCCATGAGTATTAAAACATATTGATGTGCTAGTCAACATGTGTCTTTCAATCTTAGGATACAGGTTACACAGTACAGCTGAGCTGCAAAGAAACCCTGCTTAAAATAACTATTTATGGACACTGCAAGAAAAATAAGCACTTACTTTGAAATAAAATCTTTTCAAGATAGAATTTTGAAGCTCCAGATGCAGGGCTGAATCAAGTTTGAGTTGTTTTCAGAAGAGACAGAGTTGCCTCTGGGCAGCCTCGGTCCCTGTGAAGCCCTGCTAAGGGGCCTGAAAACATTCTCCTCCTTGGCAGCTTTTCAACACGGGATTTAACTCCAAGATCTTATCGCTGATACATGGTATTTTTAAGCAATTACCAAGAAACGTCTGGAGAGGAGAAACGGGAACTAAAACTACTGTTATAAGCCAATGCCACCACAATCTTCAGAGAAGGTCAAAGATCTCCACAGACTCTCTGGCAATCCTCGTGATGAAGGGGATCTCAAATCCCATTTTACCCACGCTAAGGAAAGTCACTCAAGTCATGCAAGTTTCAGCGGCGCCCCAGCCCGGCCACTGTCCTGACCCACACAGCGGTGGAGGAGGAGTGCGACACTACGCTGGAGACCCCTGCTCCAGGCTCCATCCCCTCCAGGACGCGATGTGTCTGCCTAAAGCGATGTCCCCATGCTGGACCACCGCCACCTTGACGCTTGCCCGGGCTCCGGGCGGTGGAGACTACAGTCGCACAGGAATGCCGGTGGTCTGCCTCCACCATCCCCGCCGGCGGGAC
>VXAX01001249.1:117462-134504 GCA_013399835.1 Leptocoma aspasia | reverse complement strand
AAAAAAAAAAAAAAAAAAAAAAAGTCAGGTATGAAAGAATCCAAGATCAGGCGATTAAATTTTTCTCCAGGAGTAGAATACAACAGCGTCTGCAACAGAACAAATTCTGATTGCCCACTCACACTTCTGTTGCCTACGGAGCATACAGAGGCAACAGAGGAAAGATAAAGTAAATTCTTTGTGACAGAAATTAAATTTCACCATGTTTAGTAATCTCTGTTCTGCTAAACAAACAAGCAGTGTCCGCAGGAGCACAGCAAGACATTTAAGCTTTCTCAACTAAACATGACAGGTCCACAAGTGTACTGTAGATGGAAAGACCTTGTGTAGATGGAAAGGTCTGGTCAGCAACAGCTGGATTACAGGAAATGAATCTGCAGTCTCAAACTATTTCCCTGAGGATGTGTGATTGGACTAGCTAATATCTCTTCCTCATAATTCTTCAAAGGGAGGTACTACTGAAGAGTCAAAGACTCACCTTCTTATTGCTATGGATGATCCTGCAGTCCTAGGCTAGACCTACAGATAGAAATACTTGTCTCACTACTTGGTGTGGTATGAGGTACTCTTTGAAGATGGATATACTTGTTAGTTTTCAGAATATATCTAAAAATATCTTTTAAACTGAAGCCTGGTAAGGTCTGCTGACCTTGCAGTAGTTTCCTCTCAAGATTAGGCATTTTGGATCACCAACAAATAAACAGGGGCTGAGCCTATGCTGGAGACAGCAGGCTGCAGGCTCTTGGGAGACCCAGAATACATTTTCCAAGAAGGCTTTTAAGGAAGAAAGTAGTTGAGAAAATGAGTGTCCTGATACGCAAAGGTGTGGGTCACGGGACTGGAAGGAGTTGTTTCAGTTGCCTACTGAAACATCACTCTTCCCTAATAATCTTGTCTCTCTTATATACTTAAACAGTTCCAGGTTCAACCACTCCTTCAAGGTTTAGAACACTGTTTAGAGGAAAACACTGAAGGGCAGGCATACATTTTGGACTGAAGTGAAATAATAATATGATAAAATCAAATATATGCTTTATATAAATGGTTGGTCTTTGGAAATAAGTTACCCTTCAGGGAGAAAGGAAAGAGAACACAATGCAAGAGAAATTCCAGAATTCCGGTGGCTATTCAAGATAAAATTCTTGAGGGCATTTTTTTAAAGCTTATCTATAATGGTGATTTCCTCTGCAAGACCAGGAAAGTACTTGAATAATAGAAAGGTGTCCTGAGGTCTAGTACATCATTTTACCAGGTGTTCAAACTTGAGGTCAGTGCTCTACTCTCCCTGATGAGATGGGGAAATAGGATTGGGAAATTATGGCACACAAAAGCAATTTTGCTATGACTGATGGAAGAAAAAGTAATGTATGGAAACCTGGGGAGAGGAGTACAGAGACAGAGAAGAAATAGAAAGATTTCAAAGTAAGAACCTGGAGCTTCTTCTTGCATCTCCCCAACAGGCTTAAAGAGTATTGTGATGGTGGAAAAGGCATGGAAATTACCAACAAGACCTAAGTGTTCTCCCAGGTCTACCACTGTCACACAAAACAATAAAAAACTTTTTAAAAACAATTTTCTTATAATGACAGAAAGTTGGTAACCATGTTTTGTGTGACAGTTCAGACAAAGTTAGAATTGCTGTAGACATCAAGTTTAATGAGAACTTACAGAAGCAAAACTAAGGTACTTTAGAAAAGTGTTTCCCCATATAACTGAAAAGAAAAATCAAGCAAATAAACGTCATAAATACTTCCTAGAATATTTTTTTTTCATTTTATGTCATAGCTTTCAGGTCAGATTGCATGGATTAAAAATATTGCTAGGACTGAAAGCAGGACAATTTAGTATCTGAATCTGAAGCCAAGAAAAGCAAGTTTATTCAGTTATTTTTCTGCATTACAAAATGTTGTAGGATTAAGAATTATAAGGTGCTCCTCTGGTATTTGCTTTCTGCAGAAAATTGCAAAAATTACATGATGGCATAATTTAAAGGTTCTATTTCTTGTTTAGTAGGTATGCTTGGACTGTGTGAACTTTTTTTGGAAGAGTGTGTCCACCAGTAAGACAGAATGAAAATCAAGCTGAAAAATGCAGCTTACTGTGTATCGAATTAACATTACCTCATCTTTGGTTCATAGCATCATTTCTCTTACTCTGTGTTCTGGCATGACACCACGGTAAATGAAACATCCATCTCTCTGTTAGTTTTGGCCTTTCTATTCTTGAGGCAGGCTGACTTTCCCCTCTTTTGATCGGGGTAGAGCAGAATTAGGCTCCCTGCCTCTAAACAGGAGTCGTGGCTGATGTTATTCGTGCACAGGGTGAGGACAGAAGACCCCGGGGAAGCAGCTGTGCTGGTTCCGACTGATGCGTTCACACACAGTGGAGCCTCTTTCCATGCCCTCGTACTGCACCAGAGCCTTGAAGGACTTTCTCCAATTCCTTATCTGCAGTCTCATATGGAGTTCAGGAGTTGGAGCAAACCGAATTCCCCATCTTAGCTGGCAATTTGCTTTAAAAGCTGCTCTCTGGCTCCATCTTCTGTTTGGTTGGTTGGGTTTGGGATTGGTTTTTTATCTTTATTTTGACATACAAGGGTGAGATTCTTCTAAGTTTTACATACTAAGGTTGTTTTAAAAAGTAGATAATCACATCTTGTGTGACAGTTAAGACAAGGAGAGAGAACCCTCACCTGCAAATGGAAAGAGTGGCCCAGAGAGGGGGGAGCTGAAGATTCCCTGCTCTGCTGTCAGCCCTGTGTTTACAGATTCTCTTGTTCTGGAAAGTTGTTACTCCTGTTACAAGACGAGGTGAAATCCCTTGACCAAAAAGCATAGCAACATGTTCTGTTTTTGGTGTAATTGTACTTTTTTGCGGAATTATGACTATTACATGATCTGGCAATATAAGTGATATCTCTTACACATTTCAGCTAAAACTGTCAAGCACTGGGGCCAATGAGTAGGCATAGGACAATTTAATAAACAGATTGGTCTTTTTGTGGGTAGTATGAAAAACAGCCCTTTTACAAAGTGCTCAACAATAATAAGAGTAATAGTAAAAGTCACGAAAGAGGCCTCTAGTAAAGAAAAACTGGTTTATGGTGAATAATTTTTCGTGCCCCTTTGAACCATTAAGTAATCTGATTCCGGTTGCTCTCACCCTGCAAGGAGGGAGCAAGTGTGGGAGTAAAACTGCACTTTGACTGATTCAGTGCTGAAATTTAAAATTGCTCTGTTGACAGCAAGCCAGATTTTGGCTTCTGAGACCTCTTCCTTAATCACCCATGCAAAATCAAAGAACTTACATACACAAAAAGATAACCACCTAAAAAAGGTAAAAACATTTGGCAACAAGTAGAGTTGCCTCTCAATAGTCATTGAATACAGTGTTTTATTTTCTCTCATGCTTTTCTTCTCTGCTTGTTCGTAAACTAAATGTTTTCCAGCTTTACAATATATGGGATTTACAATTTCTTCTATTCCTGCACTTCTATGCAACTGCAAAAATGCATTCTTAAAATTCTCTCCTTCTCCTATTTTGTCATCAGTGACAGCCTTCATAAGATAGTTACTGAAAAGTGTTTTTAATTTCAGATGCTACATCATTCTTAGAAGACTGTGGGAAACAAATATAGATGAGCTCTTTATATAGGAAGGCAAACTTCATTAAGTACCAAAATGTTCTGTGGAAAATTTGCTTGTCCATCTTGTTTAAAAATATGAAACTTGTTACAAAAATGCACGCTCAAATTTAATCACTGCTCTTTATTTTGCTCCAGGTATTTATCAGTCACACAATTAATGTGTACCACCTATCACATTTCTGTTAATAAGCCCTACATGGTCATTGTGACAGTTGTCTTCTATATTTGATTAGTTTTGATTTATGTGGCCATTGAGAAAATGAGGACCTATGAGAAACAGAGCTTAAATCTGCTCTAGGTCAAAGTTATGGAGAGAAAGATTAGCATTAAAAAATAAACATGGCAGTACCACTGTGTAGCACCTTCTCGAGAAAATATATACTCATTTTTAGCTGCCATGCAAGTGGTGTTGGCTTTGTAACTGACTGTGAACATGTGAGAACAAAAAAAGTGATGCTGTGTCAGTGTGTGGGCTGCAAATGAGAACTCCTGGCTCATACATTTTGCCCCATAAGCAGTTCTGGCATTGTATGCAGTCTTATTGCTGTTTCCTTTGTCCTCATTGATCCTGCTATAGTGTTACTCACATTTTGGTCTCCCAGCTTTCTGTAAAAAAACCTCTGTAATTTAATTCACTGTCTTTTTGGTAGAACATTCCAACCACTAATTTTTCTAAGCTCATTATTCTCATATTTTTCTAGGCCTAAGGACTTAAGACCTTTCTTTTTTTCTTCCCTAAATCTTCTCTCTGGATATTGAAGAACCATAAAGTATCATCAGCAAAAACAATTTTGTATCTGGAAAATGCATTAAAATCACCTATGTAATCTGCATGAAAGGTAAATAAATTGGTCTTACATAACGCATGAACTATATGAAAGCTTTGAAGTATTTCCTTTTCTTTCATCTAAAGTGTACAATTAACATATCCAGGGAATATCAAGGAACAACTTCTTACAATAACTTTTGTACATTTGGCTTTTAAAAAAATTTTTCTCGCTTTTATTACACATGGGTCTACAGTAGATGTTATTAGATTGACAAAATGCTTTCAACCATCTGAAACCTCACAAAGTTCAACAAAGCCAAGTGCAAGGTCCTGCACCCAGATCAGTGTATTACCAATATAAGCCAGGGGATGGATGGACTGGGAGTAGCCCTGCAGAGAAGATCTTGGGAATACTCGTGAGTGAAAAATTGCATATAACCCAGCAATGTGCACTCACAGCCCAGAAAACCAATCACACCCTGAGCTGCAAGAAGAGCAGTGTGACCAGCAGGTCCAGGGAGGTGATTCTGCCCCTCTACTCTGCCCTTGTGAGACCCCACCTGGAGTGCTGCATCCAGCTTTGCCATCCTCAGCACAGGAAGGACATGGACCTCTTAAAGCTGGTCCAGAGGAAAACCACAAAAATGGTCAGAGGGCTTGAGCACCTCTCCTATGAGGAAAGGCAGAGAGAGTTGGGAGCTGTTCAGCCTGGAAAAGAGAAGGTGCCAGGGAAACATTATTGCTGCCTTTAAATATATAAAGGCAGCCTTTAAGAAAGACAGAGAGACTTTTTACCAAGGCTTGTGGTGGCAGGACAAATGGCAAGGGTTTTTAAACTAAGGAAAGTAGGTAACCTGGTGTAGTGGAAGGTGTCCCTGCCCATGGCAGGGGGGTTGGAACTCAGTGATCTTTAAGGTCCCTTCAAACCCAAACCATTCTGTGATTCTATGATATGAGTGTACAAGGAGAAAAACAAGAAAACTACTATTAAAATATAAACTACTGTTAAAAATATAAAAATGTTTATTGCTTGTTAATATTGAAAGTACCTTTGAAGAAGGAATGAAGGAATAATTAAAAAATACAAAAAGTCTAATACAACTTAGGGCCAAAAGATCTTAGCAATGCTACTGTTAACAAAGCTCTGGCATCATTTTAATACATACTTTTCAATAGGAAGTTTTTGGAGCTGGGCAGTTTTCTTGCACTCAAGCCATTTTTACCCCTTACTGCAATTACATGGAAAGCTCCATATTGCACAAATGAAGAATCTGAGTCCTTAAAAAAATAGGTGGAACCCTTGCTAAGCTGCCAGTTTTGTCAACTCAAACCTGTGACAAAAGATTGCTTTAAAAGCTTGTGGTTTCTAACGCAGGGCAGCTGAACTCATCCCTCCTGTAGAAAATGATTTCTGCAAAGAAGCCCAGAAGCAGCTTGAGAGCAAAATTGCAGAAGTTTCAGTGTATACAGGGACTTATGACTCACTGCTGCAGGGCCATTTGGAGTTAAAAATGAATCCCAGATTGTCTAATCAAACTTTTGCATGTCTTATTCTGTGCCAATGTTATGTGCCACCTTCTCTTTAGCAGGCAAGTCACCATTTCTGGCCATCACTGTGGTAAGAGGTCCCTCAGCCTGTGAGCATATATAGACATCCTAGTAATGCCACATTTAGATGGGCATTATCATGGATGGTGTTGTAGAGCATTTGGTTCTGAATACCTCCTGACCACTCCTGATAATTTTTATTCAAGATAGATTGCAGCCAGAATGTCTGATTGCTTTCAACATCTTGTACTGTAGTAGGCCCATATGTTTATCGTCACAATCTACAGAGTGCCCTTTGATTTTGAAGAGAGAACCATATCTGAGTCAAGTTTAGCTGCTTTAGGGAGACTTCCTTTGGGACAAGAGTGGGTGTAAAAGCACTGGCCCACTGTAGGACATCCACCAAATGTTAAAATTCATGAAAATGTGAGAAATACTCTTTATTGTAAAATAGGAAATGCTCTAGAGACGAGGCCACGTGTTTGGAGGGCAAAACCGATTATTCAGTCCTGTCCTCATCTGTAACTCAGTGACCTCCTTGTATAAAAATATCTGACAAGATAGTAGAAATATTTCTGTGAAGACTGAGGAACTGATGAGTATACATCTTGTACCTGTGAAAGTGGACGAGGAAACTCCAAATGGGAGAACAAAGAAAACCTGTGAGTCAGTCCAGCTGGGACAGAGGAGAAAAAAAAGTTACACTCTCAGTAGTTTTCATTAACCCCGAAATTCAGGCTAACTAGCTCCAGAATAGCCTTTGTATTGTATGCTTAATATGAGCATGGCACAATTTTCACATTTTTAGAGGCTCTAAACCAGGTATCAGTATCAAAAGATAAAGGTGCTCAAAAGATTCCATAGGAGGCCAAGTGATGCTCTTGAAATCAAAATAATTTGTCTGGCATGTTAGATCAGTTCCTAAGATGAGGGGACTAGGGCAACAGTTATTTGCCAGTGACCATGACTAGAAACAATAAGAATTGGCCATGTCTCCCAAAGTGTTCAAGTGAGAAGACACTGGAGAAGGGGATAGGTAGTAATTAAGAACATGTAAAGACCCTTTAAACTACTGAATGAGTGCTGGAAACAGGTTTCTCCATCTGAAGAAAACCAAAAGCAGATATGCATGTAGTCACATACTTAAATTAAACAAACAAAGAAACAAAAATCCTCACACTCCCCCCCACCAAAAAAAACCAAACCAAACCAACAAAACAAGCAAACAAACAAAAAAACAATCAAACAAAAAAACCCCTCACCAAACTGAAAAAGAAACCTTTTGCCAAAGCTAGAGAGACCAAGACCAAAACTGTAGCAAGAAATTCAGGTACTTGCTCCAGCTCTCTAGCTCACAAAACAGACCAGACATTGTTCTTGGGTTCTGAGGCCAATCTGTGTGTCCCAGCTTGCATTGCAGAACTACATTTTCTTCTTCACCCAAAAGAAATGATGTAAAATTGCTTTTGAGGAAATGACTCCTGCTCCATGCTGTCCTCCAAGCCAGATCCATGTACCATCTGAGAGGTTGCCAGGAGTTTCATGCCAAAATTGCCAAGTAATCTACCTATACATCAATTGCAAGAGCTCTGCATAGAATGCAAGAGCATTGGCTTACAAACCTTACCAGTGCAGATCCAGCTAATTAACCTTTCTTCAGGATTTTGGTACCTTCCAATCCAGCAGTTTGGCCACAATAACTCTTCCACTGCAGAAGCAGGTACCAGTGAGGCATCCAGCAAACTTCCTGGCACTTCAGGAGCTATGTGGTGAGAGTCCCAGGCAGCTGCCAGGACCCCAGCTGCTAGAGGAGCACTTGTATGCAGGCAGCCTAATTTCTCTTCTTCACAGTGGCTCACATTGAAGTACAAGTCATCCTCCAAGTACTTCACTGTGCAGATTTATGTTCTAGGGACTTCAGCACCTGGCTTGTGGAATATCTCCACAGGGATGTCTGACTGGACCTGTATCAATCAGCATTCAATTCCCTGACTCCTCTCCTCTGGGAGATGAGTGCCAGATGTTAGGAACTCTCTTACCTCCTCTTTGATACAATCCTGCCTGACAATTTTACTCTCACAAGTGCCAATAACTGAACAGGGAAAAAAAAAAAAACCAATCCCAAAGAGAAATTAGGGCAACTTTCCTATGCAGGGATGGGCTAGAACCTGATCTGAATGGGGAAGAGGAAAGAAGGAATAGTTGTGCAGCTGCAGCATGATTTCATACTGTGAACACATCACTCTAGTGCCTTCAAATCCTCTTGTAAGACTATGTTTGCCATATGTGTAAAAGTGACAGTCAAAAAGGCTTCGCTACCATAGACCTTTTTAGGTATCTGCCCTTTCCCCAACTTAAAGGTGTGCAGTGTGAGTTCTGACTTGTATTTATGGGGGTAATTTTTCTCTGAAACTATATTCTGATTAATTTCAGGGGTTTTCATTCATGTTCTTTGATTTTGGCCAAGGAAAAATATGGAGCTATGTGCGTCTGTGCATTGCATGTACATATACATGAACAAAGACTCAGAAGAAAATGAGGGGAAAATACAACTTCTGACTAGGCATAACAATTCTGAAAAGAAAATTTAGACACATTTTATGGTTTGTTTTTTTTTTTATAATAAGAGGTGACATGCTGCTCAAGTGCTGACTTGTAGCAGAATAGATTGAAAATCTTGGGACCATCAGTAGCAAGAAATCACAAGGCTGTACTTACAGAGGTCATTAACTGTCCAGACATCTGTTGGGTAACAAATTCTGCCAAACATAGATCATGAACCAGTTCTTGAATTATGCAGAGGATAATTTCACAATCCAGAAAACAGAGAACTCAAGCAGAGAAAGAGCTGTGTAAGACTTTCTTATTGCCAGTTGGGAAGGCATTCACTACAGTGTCAGAATTACAGGGAAGTTTGATGCTAATGGCAGTGGTCTGCTGCATTGCTAACAGTGCAATAAGGAACAGATTTAGATGATGGTCACAATTACAGTTATATACTCCACAAAGTAATTGACATTATAGTAAAATTGGCCATATTAATTAGAGGGACACTGTGACAAAAGTAAAAACTCCAAATGTCTCAGTGAAAGCTACTGTAAAGCATATTAACACAAAAGTAATATATTTCAGTATAGTAAAAGGGAATTAGGAAACAATGAGCAGATGCAGAAAAGGAAGAATTGGTGCTAAGATAGAAACAGTCTGGAGCATTCTAAACAATGTATAAATTAAAGCATAATAGACTCTAATTCCCCTTGAAAAAGGAATACTGTCCCATTTTTCATAAATTAACTGTAGTAGCCAGTTGGTAAAGGACCACAAATGAGTCCAATTATGCCACACTGGACTATAATTGGGTTAAAGGGCTGTCATTTACCTCTGAAATGAGAGCACAAATGATATCTGTCAACCTTTGGAATCAGGAGTTATTCTGGCATCAGGAGTTACTTATTAGCTGCTGGAGAAGTCCAGGACGCAGCACAACCAGTCATTGAAAAAACAAAGAGTGAAAACACTCATCATGGCAAATTAGTAGTTTTGGCTTTTTTTACCTTGGCCAGCTGAGGAGAGCCGTATCTAAATAGATAAGCCATATCTAAGCAGAAATGTCAAGAATAACATATTGTAACTTTTTCTGAAAGAGAAGAAGAAGAAAAGAAGGACCTGAAATGGAAGACATGAAGAAAAATAAGAATTGATCAAGGAAAATAAAATTTTAAAAAACCAACCTGCAAACTCTGAAAGGTAATGGAATGGATATAATAGTTAAAAGCCTGTTTTTTGTCGCCTTTGCATTGTTAAGTTTCATTCTTCGAGACCCCAGTTATATAAATCACTGCTAGTTTTATTCACATGCCACACAAACCAGAAAACAGAAATGGATATATCAGTGTCAAGTTCCTAAGAAAACAGACTAACAGAAAATAGAAATACCTTAAAAGAGGAAAAGACCAGGAGAAACTCAGAGAGAATGTTACACTTATCACACGACTGGTGTACACACACACACACTCTGCCAAACCTGGAGAAGCATATGCTTACTGTCAACATTAATTATGGGATGGGCTTTCTTGGACTTTTTATTTTGGCCTCATGTTTGGAAAATAACCATAAATGGTATGTTGCCTTAAAAGTAGCTTACCAACAGGAAAATATTAGAACTGATCCTGAAACATTCAAGGCTTTCCAATTGCAACATCATGAAATTGAAAGCCATCACCAACAACAAAAGAACTCATCACTGACAAAAATAGCACTGCTTGCTGAAGACTGTTGTTATGAAAAAAGGTTACACTTGTAATTCAGGGTTTGCTATAATCTGGTCTCAAGTAAATTCTAAAAGTTTCCTAATGAGAAATGCTTTTGTAGTCTCTAACTCTGTAAGAATTATCCTTTTGCAATTTTCAAAACTGTGTTTTAAGTGTCCTTCCTTCTCATTTGAAATATTTATAAAACAAGACACTATTTTTTCTGCAAATTGGTGCAGGACAGACTTGCCTACTGTGAAAATAGGCCTTATATCAAGGCTTCAATGGGCATGTAAAAGTAAAAAAGAAAAAAAATCCTCTCGCTTCATTTTAATTGCATCTTTTGAATTACATGCTCAGCAACAGTCCCAAACACCTTGACATAGGTCCTTGAAGGCATGAAATACAGATGACAGATTTCGTCTCTGGATGAGAGGCTTTATTGGGTTAATTGTATTCTGGGAGACCTACGTCTGTGCTTTATAGATGGCTTTTGTAGAGATTTCCGATTAGCTACTAGTTGAGATTTGATTAAGATTTCATTAACTGCTAAGTGGAAAAAGATCAACTGGTCCATATTCCATTCAACATCAGTCATCAGCCAGCTGCTTTGCAGGGAGCGACTGAGTACATCTTTATTTTAGAGTGTATTTTGATTTTGGGAAAAATATGGCAATGCATAATAATCACATTCAGAGTAAAAGCTGGACAAAAAAAGCTCTACAGTGATGCAATATTTTAAAGAAAGAACTCCCAGCTCTCAAATACCACATGCAGGTGTGATACCTCAGTGGGAAACAGCTTATGGATAAATAAATAACTCTGTCTGTTTACCAAGACTATACACATTACATTTTCCATTAAAAAAACCCAAACCAAACAAACCACAAACAAAAAAACCCCCAGCTCATTGCCTTGCCTCCCTGGGAAGTGCTTGTAGGCTACCTTTTAGCTGTAAGTGCTTTATAATCCAAGCTGACTGTAGCTGAAATTGGTGTCCCTTAGCTGCTTCATTAGTTAGATAAATTCTGCAGGCTTGTGTCTGGGATCCATGGTAATGGAGTTACGTTGCTATGCTATGAAATGTGCAGGAAGGTCCAGCACTTCAGGAAGGATATGATTTCCAGGGCTAATGAAACTTGGTAGTGAAGGCAAGAAAGAATGCTTGGAGGAATGAAGAGAAGCAATCACTGGAACAGTAACAGGGGATTGCTCAGGTCAGCGGGTACAGGCAAGGCATCCATGCCCCAGGAAGGTTTCCCTCTGAGGGCTGTAACAACCACCCCAAAGATCAGTTAAAAGTGGTGCTGTGAAGGAAAAGTATCATAGTTCTGTTCCTGTCATCCGGAGGAAAGCCTGCATGGCAACATTTTTACAGGTATTTGTGTGGAGGATGCATTAACCCCCAAAACCAGAGCAGATTGCTACAAATTATCTTTCTCAAAGTTTCAATAGACCTAACTATTATCTCTGGCCATTCTGGCAAGAGAGTATTTTTTTGCCCTGGGATAACAAGCAAAAGTCTCCTCAAACCTGTTGGCTTAGTGAATGCAGAAGACTCCTCATGTGTTCGTGGCATGGGGGACTGGTGGGAAGCTGAGAAGTGTGTACTGATATTTTCCTGGGCATTCTGGTGGTGTCAGTAATCAAATGGGCTGCTGCCACCAGCATCTCAAGTATGGAAAATGAGATGGGAGGGAAGGAGGGAAGGAAGGAAGGAAGGCAGGAAGGCAGGCAGGAAGGAAGGAAGGAAGGCAGGAAGGCAGGCAGGAAGGCAGGCAGGAAGGCAGGAAGGAAGGAAGGAAGGAAGGAAGGAAGGAAGGAAGGAAGGAAGGAAGGAAGGAAGGAAGGAAGGAAGGAAGGAAGGAAGGAAGGAAGGAAGGCAGGCCTTATTGTATGCTAGATGGTGTTTTCTGTTCCCTTTGGATCTTGATGCACCACCTTAGATACTCAGGACACAGGCCCAGAGCTGAGACAGGGTTTTGTTCCTGACCAGATCCCTAACTTAAGTGAAAGGAGCAGTGTAACACATTGCTCCATGTAACACAGGAAGGATAAATAAGAACTGTAAATCTATTTGAATTCTCATGTGTGCTACCTTAGTACAACCGTAATTTTGAAAAATTTAAGTAGCTTTTTCCATATTATATTTAATATTCCTCCATGGTACCAAATATGAGGCCTTGCTCTGTTAAACACTGTTAAATACATATGAAGGCAGGGCATAGTATGGAAGACCTTTCAATCTGTGACCAGTAATACTAAAGGAAAAGCATGTATCAAACACAGTTTATTTAATGACAAAAGCCTCCTTCTATTCAGGTGCCTTGCAACCTCTTCATCATCGATTGACTGAATTCTGTTGTCACAGCCAGATGATCTCAAAGAGATCAGATTTTTTCTCTGAAAATAATCGTACTGTGCACTTCCACCATAACTTTATTTGGAAGTACCTAAGTACTTCACAAATACTCACGAACTTAAGTCTTAAGCCAGTACCTACATTCAGTCTGCACACTCAGAAAACAAGCTCTATCAAACTCCTGTTGTACCCATCTCCTTGCATTTCCACATTAACTGTTCTTCCCCTGGATGGTACACTGTTCTTCACTGCGGTTCCAACTCCCAAGCCAGAAAACAGCAAGGGATTTGGATGACTGGAGGGGTGGTGGGGAATACAAAAATCCCTAGGAAGCTTCAAAGGCTATCCTCTGGCTTTCCCAATGGATGGACAATGAAAAAGAGGCTGTCTTTGAAGATGGGCCAAGAGAAGCCAGAATGCCACTTCTTTTAGAGGTCATTGTTCTGCAGAGAGATGTACTTTCACTGTGTTCTGGTGCTAGGGAACCCAAAGTACAGGCTTCTAAAAGGTGCTAGTTTCAAAGGACGGCAATTGCCTCCACAAATCTTGGAAAAATAGGCATCCTCATTCAAGTCCTAGAATATACATAAAAAAAGTTTTCTGTTTACCTAGGCTACCTGAATTTTAAGTTTATTTTTAGTAAGAATATCAGGAAGAGGAAAAAAAAACTAGGGTTAAACCCCACTGCATTGAAACTAGTAAAAAAACCCAACAGGACAAAACAAAACCCTCCAACAATATATGCTGCCATGTATGCAAGACAAGTAAAAAATAGAATTTTATTTGTAGCAAAAAGCAAGTGAGTTGAATTCCCAGAACATGGCCAAAGGAAGATTAAAAAAAAAAGAGGACACAAGTATCAAAAGATAAATTGAAACTCAGAATGTTGTATAAAGAGATATGTTTTAATGATATGCAGCAGAATTAAATTAGGAAATGGAAAATGTAACTGTTAAATAGGAGGGGAAGCATTTAATAATGACAATCTAAAAGGCTGAGGAACTTCATTCTAAAGGAAGCTTGGAAAAATTTCCCTGTAACATTAGGACCTGGACTGACTAAGATCTGGAAATTTTCTTTGTGAAAATAATTCCATATTGAGGAGAAAGACAATGAAAAAAAAAAAAGTTATACTATCAGTTTTAGTTCTCAGACCTGCTTGAAGGTCATTAACACAGCATCTTCCATTCAAGCCTGGAGTTTAGGACAAAATAAGGCCAACACTATGTGATAATACAACAAAAATCTCAAAAACATAAACCTGGAGAGGATATTTAAGGGAAAACACAGTAACAGCAAATGATAGAAAAATACTCTTCAGCTTTTTTCATATGATGAGGGCTTTTAGGTATATTTTTACACTTATATTTGATTTTTGGTTTATTGACTTAGCATTCAAATGTAAAGTAAATCTGCACCTTCAATACTATTTTATTTGTCCCCAAATGGACAACACCTATTCTCTAAAGATGAGAAAACATATATTCTTAGGCATACATATAAATTCATGCTTCCTCATGGGTGTACAAAAAGTACAAACCTGTATGGAAGCAGGTGGAATCTTTTACATCATGAGGACAGCAAGTGTTCCTCCAGCCAGAAGCTTGCTGAAATCATTCATCTTGACTCAGGAGAAAAGGTAGAACTGGCTCATTTGGACTGTGCATGGGGTGTCACTTTGCCCACCACATTAAAAAAAAAAAAGTAAAAGAAAGATGCATCTGTTTTCAGTGGCAGCCTCACTCTCTCCCTGCTCAGCTGTGTCAGTGCTGCCAGTAATGAGCATAAGCACTAATATCACTGGGGTTTGTTCCTTTGCAGCCAATCTCCCACACAGATTTATAAATGCAACTCTGATGGCACACCAGCCATTATGACGCTCACGTCAAGAGACTGATGCACACTTAAGGCTTGGGTTGATTACCTGTCTTTGAAAGAAACTTTCTCAGTATTAATCAAATTGGCCTGCTCCTAGCAGCAAAGTACCAATGCCTACCACAAACAACACACACCCAGCCGGGATTCTGCCCTATAGCAGATCTAATACAGATCTCATACGAGATGCACAGGAGCAGGAAGGACTGAATGCTCCAAATGGCCTCAAAGATAACAGCAAAAAGCATATCGAAAAGTACAGTAAACTAGTTTCCTTGTATAAATCCCACTAGAACTGTGTGTAAGTTTTGTCTGTGGGATTCTTCCATCAGTGATAATTACCAGGGCTGAGGGAACTAGGGATAGAGTGGGGCCAGCTGCTTCGGTCTCACCTTCCTCTTGCATTGGCAAGACAGTTACAGCATGCCTACAGCTTGGAATTTTCAAAGTTGATTCAGAATCCATGCTGCTTTATAACTGATTCTACCACCATGAATGAACACGGCTTTTTCAGTCATCTCTCTTCGTTTACTGGCAACAAAACATAAAAATTCCAAATGGCCTTCCAGGATTTATGCAACGTCTTCATGGTTCAGGCTGCCTTTCACCATGACATTTTTTTGGTGTGACAAGGACTCTAAAATGCCTCTTTTCCAGCACTTTGGAGAAGGAACCACTCCAGAAGTTTTCCATTTTTCAGATGTTTCCCAAGAAGGTGCATGATGTTTTACATGTAAAAGCGATGACGGTTTTATTAGGATGGACAACGAAATATCAGCAACATACAAACAGAGAGAATATGACATGTCTGAAAAATGTGCCCATCTCAGAAATTTAGAAGGAAGCCAATTAAAGGCCATCATCATATACTCAGTCATTACTCCCAAATGAAATTACTAATCCCAAAGCATGATTTGCTAAAGCAGCACTGCAGCCTACAACTTGAATCCCACCACCTTAGGGAGACAATTACTACTCTTCCAGCAGCCAGTCTTGCTTACCTTAGGAGCTGCAGAAGATACCTTTAACGTTCTTGGGGGACCTGAGGGGACAGAAGGTGTCCCAAAATACCTCTGTGGAGAGAAAATGACTGTGAACCAAGCCTCTCTGATAGTCTAAATTTGGTTTTACTCTGTAACAGGGACTGGCATGCAACTGGATTCCAGGGTAACGCAGCAATGGCACCTGCTGGTTTTCTCCCTCTGACAGGAGGGATTCAGACTAAACAGTAGAACCTGTACCAGAACAGCCTTGCTGCAGGTCATGAGACCCAGCACCACTGCTACAGCTCTAATACTGAACTGCTGGAAAGATACAAGCAGCTCAAGAGCCACTGGGTACACATGAGCTTGGCCACTCTCACCACCAGCAGCACAATCCACAGTGAGAAATAATTGTAGTAAAAGGAGTCATTTACAAAGTTGCTGTATTTTGATCTGCACCAAATCCAAAGATTCCTTCCCAGCTCTCCCAGGGTCCTTAAGATTTGAGATATTTTAATGGCCTTGAATTGTAAACTGACCTGAAAGGAAGTGTCCTTGATTTCACCCCAAAGCCTAAGAAAGGATGGCACAGGTCACAGGTGCAGCACCAACAGAAAAGCCAAAATAAGCTGCTTGAAGGCATAAGAATGCATACCAATTTGCAATGGAAATGTGATTCTATCCCCCTCTCTTCCTAGAAATGCTAATCTTCCATTAGTCTTAAAAAAAAAAAAAAAAAAAAAAGCCCAATCAAGCTCTTGCCTAACAACACACAAATCTTGCCTGGAAGACCAAGATGAATCAAGCCAGAACACTGTGAATTTTATCTTGGGAGAAGGAAAGAGCACAGTGGCTTTAAACCTTCTAGAGCAGTAGCTGTAGGAGCACATCAGATGGATCAGGGAGAAAAAAAAATCAGTCAGATAGGAAGCAGAGCATTCTCCTAAACAGATTATGGTAAGAAATGGCTCTGGATTTATGGCTTCAAGGCTGTGAGCAGAAACAGCAGACTCAATTGCTGGGAAAAAAAAAACCAAACTCTAACAAATTGCCAAAAAACTGAGAACAGAGATCTTCGTCATTAATTGGTTAGGAATACTCCATAATAACAACATTTATAAGAAGTAAATTTGGAGCGCCTTAGCATGGCTGAAAGAAACCTTAGTATTAATCACTGCTCGTACGGAAGGAAAAAGGTCACAGCTAAGGCCAGCCAATTTTTTTTTTTTTCCTAAGGATCGGGTGAAAGGCCAGACCATGTCTCTGGGAATTCATCACCAAAAAGGTACCGAACCGTCTTCTCCATCCTAAACCCAGTGGACAAGACAGGCGACCCCTGTGCTGCCCGCCAGGAGCCGAAATTCCCTTGAGGAGCGATCCCCCCGGCTCCCTCGGCACCGGGGCCGGCGGGGCTCCACGGACGCCCGCCGGGCGGGAGGGGCTGCGCTGGCATGTGCCCGCTGCACAGGTCACCCGGAGCCCCTGCGGCACTCCCCTCGCCCCGGCCAGGGGACAGGACCCGCTGCGGGAAGGTGGGGATCTTCCCGCAGCCTCAAGGAGAGCGGCGGCGCCCGGAGACGGGGCGGGGATAGCGCCCGCCCTCTTCCCT
>VXAX01001249.1:46919-116694 GCA_013399835.1 Leptocoma aspasia | reverse complement strand
CCGGGACCCGGCCAGCAGGGGAGACAGGTACATGCTGGTCACTTTCGAGGAGCCTCCCTACGCTATCAAGGTAACCCCCGCTCACCCCCCTCTCCTCCCCGGCCTCCTTCCGGCCCGTCCGCCCCCCGCCCGCCTCGTCCCGGCTGCCGGCGGTCCGGGGGAGCGCGGCACACACGGGCTCCGGCGGCGGCGCTGGCATCAACATGGCCGACGCTTTTCCCCTGTGCGGTGTGTGCGAGCAGCAATGAACTGTGGGGGATATTTATTCAAGTTGGGAGAAGTGACAGCAACTCCAAGCGGAGTTTTCGGCTTGGAAGGGGCGAGCCGGGGAAAGGACCGACTTCAGCCCGGAGAGCCCCGGACTCGGAAGGGGACGGCACTTCCCTGGCCCCGCCGCGGCGCGGGGGGGGACGCACCGCGCGGGGGAAGGGGGCGGTAGGTCCACATGACACAGGGCGGTGAACCTGTTGGAGGTCGCTTCACGGCGCAGTTGGCTTCCATCTGGGCAGGACTCTGGGAGGGTGATGTAAATAGCTCTGAGGTTTGGGCACCGGTGTCCTCAAAGAAATTTGTCGCGTGGAACAAAGCAAAAATGCTCGTTTGGTAAATGCGGAGTTCTAAGGATTAAGAGAAGTGCATCATTTCAGGCTTTTTGGAGCACCATCAAATACTACTAACTTCTGAGGTGTTCTGTTATCATTTGTAGTGAGCTGCATGCAGCAAGGAAGGCTCTTTATAGCCTAACAGGAAGGCAAAACTCATATCTGCAGAATAAATCTTTTCTCGTTTCTCTTTGCAGGCTGGCTGGAAGGAAAACCATGCAACGTTCATGAATGAACTGAAAAACCTTCAAGCTGAAGGACTTACGACTCTTGGCCAGTCCCTAAGGACAGCTTTTGATTTATTAAATTTAAATAGATTAGTAACTGGCATAGACAACTATGGGCAGGTAGGTTGACTGTTACTAGGTGGAAAAATCTTAAAACACAAACTTCCCAGAGACAGCAGTTAGCTAGTTGTCTAAAGTGGCATCTTCATGGAATATTCAATATGGGGGCTTCTTCAAAAGTAACCAGAGCTCAGCTAGCTTGAAGAAATACAGTCAGTGAGTTTGGTACCCAGTGGTTTCTTTTCTTTAATTTCAGTCATTTCTCAGTTTTTATGCTGTGATATAGCCTCCAAGTTGACCTTTTGAGTTCAAACTTTTCCTTTTTTTTTTTCAAGTCTGTGTTCAGTACCTTAGCTGGTGAGCCTGATAGGGTTATGAAAACTCTGCTTTCTCCATAAGCTGAACAGTTTGGGAGATGAGCCATTTTTCTAACAACGCTGCATGTCCAAAAGTACTGGAAGGAGCACTTTTTCAAAACACTTTTTTTTTCCAGTGAGTTTACCACAACATTTCTCTGCATACATGCATTTTTATAAACCTGCCTGTTGTATCAGAGCCTTGAGAAGCTGTGCTTTTTTAATCTCTCTGTTGCAATTATCCCTTTAAAACAGGAGTTTTTTGGTATGGGCCAGCAATCTCATGCTCATTAGCATGAGCTGCTAAAACACAGACATTATAGGTTAAATGTATGCCTTAGGACTCATGCAGAGTTCTTTCTGGTGCTGGATAGAAGCCTGGATTTGTATCACTTGAAGGATGTTGCTAGTGTTGGGCAAAGTGTATCATGTACTGTTCATGTGGGGCATACTAATTTAAGTCTTCCCCTTTTTGTTTTTCTCATGTTACTCTGTGTCCACTATCTGAGGATTAGTACTTAGTACTGCTCTTGGTATTTAACATGGGAGTGTGTTTGTGAACATAAGTCTCCATTCTTCCCACCCAATTTCCAGTCTAAGCAGAGTTTGTGGTAACATACCATGTTTGTTTTTGAAGGAAATTTGTCATACTGCATTGTATGGCTTCCTCATGAGATGATGAAGTGAGCCTAAACATTTTAAAAATGCCTGTTTAATGATGAAACTTAAAAGAAGTGCTAGTTCTACACATAGGTTTTTTTCTATGGCCATCTGATGTCCTCATACATCTGTGTGTCATTTTCCCATTTTTCTGGTGTTTTTGTTTAGTTACAGAAACTATAGCTATATGAACCTTTCTTGAACACTTAACCCCTGTAGGCCCATACACAAAATATTGCTCTTTCGCATTGCTACTGATAATTATTCAAATTTAACCCATGTCAAATAATTTGCTCCAAGTGAACGAGCTGTGCTCAACTACTCAAGCAGTGGGCAGTTGAGTTATCATGATTGTTTTGACTCCCTAGTAGTGTTCATTACTGCAATAGCTGCTCTTTTGTCTGTGAAGCAATGGCTTTTTCATTGTCTGGTCTGTTCTGGTTGTAAGTCTCTGGGCTTGAACCCATTGTCACTTGTGCAGGTTTTTGCTCCATTCCACGTGTGGAGCTGCCTGTTGAAGAGGTATTCACAATGTGCAATCAGGTGACTAAGTAGAAATTCTAACTCTTTTTATCATCTGCAAAAATAGGTTAATGTATTGCAAGTGGCAGGTCATTTGCTGCTTAAGTCAAAGGTTCCTGTTTTGGTTATTCTAACCAAAATAGCAAATTTTTAAAAAATAAATCAAATTCCACAACACTTAACTGATCCTTCAGCATTTGCAGGGTGAGATCTAGGGCAGCTAATTGTCCTCATCTTCACATGGGTCTTTAAAACTATGGCTTGATAGCCTGTCATCTTCCTGCTATTGTCTACCACCTAAAATTAGTCCAGATAAATGGGTGTTTAACAATACATATGGTACAAGAAACTTAAAAATCCAAGAAAATAAAAGTGGTCAGAATGCTCAGTTGCATTTGAAACAATTTTCACACAGAACATAAGTTGCTAATTTTTTCTAAGTCAGCTACAAATATTAAGACTATAAAACAGCAGTGAAGTGGAATTTAGCAGGCAGATATTTGAAGACTGAGTACGTCAGAGTAAGAGAAAAGATAATTTTACCGAAAAAAGCAACATACAGACCATCTTAGGTGTGGTATTATGGGACATAATAAAATCCAAACTTTTATTAATCTTCTGCAGGAAATTTCTCTGGCTAAAAATCTTTTGACTGTCATGCTTGTTTTTTGGTGTATTGACAAACTGATAAGATATTTGCCAAGATCCACTTGTTACACAAAAATGAATTGTAAAACAGACTTTTCTTACATATGCAAATGACAAGACATGATACAAGCCTGATGGGATTGTCTGGTTATGTCTCCACCAGTGTGACATCTTGTACCCCTGCCGAGTGTGAACTGTTTGTTTAAATGGCAGAGTGACTCAGTATACTCGATTTCTTTCAGACTTGACCAGAGTTCTCCATCAGCTGACCTTCTGAACAAGAATGATGGCTGAACGGTCTTTCAGTTGGGGAAAATCTGCTTCATATTTTCTTGCTACTTTCATGTTTGGATTTTTATTATGAGTGTTTATCCTACTGCTCTTTAAGCAACTAAGTACTGGCTTAGTTACTCATGATGATTGAGTTACCGTGTGATCAGCTGATCACAGGATCTCACATTTAGGTCTTAAAGGACACTGTCAACATACTTAGATTGTCAAGAGCCTGGAAGATTTTTTCATAAGCTATTTCTGATATAAATGCTATATATAGCTATATGAATGTTATGTCCTACTGAGGGGTTACTAGATCCAGTTGTTTTGAATAGTTTGAAATGGTTTTGAAAAGTACACATTTTAAGGTGGCTGTTCCTTAAACTTCTGCAGCACTTCCAGATTGATAATTTCACTATTACACTGCTTGGATCCAATAGTTTTTTTTCCCCTTAGTATGCTTTGTGATGCTTATGACAGTAGAAGAATAAACTTTCAAATAGGGTATCAGCTTTTAGCATTCACTAAAAATAGTGATCCTTTTCACCTGCATTTTTATGGAGAGCTTAGGAAAAAATACAGCATTTGGATGTCTCCAGGAAGAAATCAGTTTAAACACACCAAATTCAGTAAGGGTTTACTGTCACATCACACAAAATGTTGTACTTCGTTAGCCCAGTTTACACTTAGATGATTGACTTCTTATTATCTCCAGTTCAGCTCTTCCATTATTTCAGGTAGTCTGAAATACCAAGCTTTTTACTGGCAGGTTTTTTGTCTTCTTGAAATACACTCTCAGGTCTTGTAACTATGGCTTGTTCAGCAGGACTTGAGTAGTCACAATTTAAGCAAATAGTTTTGAGTATAGGAAATGTGCAGCTTGTTATAGTTGATGGAAGGGTTAAATACTGAGAGAGGTTTCTGTGGAAACAGAAAGCATTCAAAATATAGCTGCTGTTACAATAGAGTAAAAATGTAAACAAATGGTTGAAATTAACCATCAGCTTCAGTTACTTGCAGTTTGTAGTGAGGTTTCTAAGAGGAAGCACTGAATCTGAGGTAGGTAAAATATGTATCAGTGGTGTTTCGATACTCAAGTGCAAAGGACCAACATAGCTCTACCAAAGCTGGACTCTGGATGTTTGAAATTGCTGAAACTGATTTATTGATACTCTGTTTGTTTCACGTTGCCTGTTATTTGTGAAATGATGAAAGACTCTTACTGGTTTTTCAGCAGTATTGCATAGAATAAGCTTTGAGAGGAAAAAATACACTTAACTGAATGGATTTCAAAATGGATGAGTTTGTTTCAAAGTATTTTCACAGTTTTTTTCAGGGTGAAATTGCTTTAATGCTACATATAGAAAGTGCTTTTCAATAATATCAGCTTTTTATGAGTTTTTAAATCTTACTAGAGTATCTTGCACATTTCTCAGCAGCATTACTACTGCTATGAGTTTGACTTTTAAACAAATTTAATGTAACAAAAGCACATGCTAACCTGGCTCTGAAACAGAAAAGTCAACTATAATGTGTCTAATACAAGTGGATTTAGGATAGGTATTTTTCATTCACATAGATGAATAAGATGCTGCCTGGATTTAGATTAGCACAAGAAACACTGTTGGGGTGGCTTATGAGGCTGTGTACAGTCTTGGTGAAAGCCATATGTGTTTCACATATGAACAGAAGTATAACGAAAATCTTTTGAGGAAAAGCTAAAATCCAAATGGAATTCATCTGATAAAGAATATTTTGGAAACTTAAAAATGCACTCAGAGCTGGAAGTTGGAAAGTATCCTGCATATGATGGCATTGTTCTTATATAACAAGTTTTTTCCAGGTGTTTTGGTCATGCCATGTATGACCATCAAAGAACACAATCTTAGGTTAACTGCTGCTTTATAGTTCTTTCTGAATATGTGTTTAGACCCATTTAGAGCAACAGTAGCACAACTTCTGATGCGTTTCCACAGTAAAACGTGGCATTGGTCTGAGTTCAGGGTGCTTTGCCATAATGGCTTAAATACTTTAGTAGTCCAACTACAGGTAAACAGCACACCTAGGAGATAATGTCTAATCATACTTGTAAACACAAGACAGCTTTAAGTCACACATTCTAGGCTTGTCTCATAATCTCCTGAGCTTATAAAACCACAGCAATCACACGTGAAAGAAATACTGTTCCTGAACATGGACTACATTATGCTTTTGCAGTGATATGTTCTGTTTTCTTTAAATTGTTGAGCAGTTTTAATTTCCCAAGAGGCATTTGGGGATTGTTACTGGATTTTGTTACTCTCAAAAGTCAAAACCCTTTGAAGTATGGCTTTTGTCTTGGTATTTTGGGATCGTAACGCACTGCACTGAAATGGCCTGTGCTGCATGTGCCTCCAAATTTGGAATCAAAGTTTAGGTTTGCATTTCCTGCTTCCTCATGCTGGCACTGTTGCGCATGCAGTTTGCCTCTCATGTTGGTAGAGGCAGAGATTTACACTTCTAGAGTAGCTCTCCTGGTCTTTTCTTTTTGCCCCCCTTCCCCAAGAAAACAGGAGAATTTCAGACAGTAGTAAACAACATCACAAGTGTAAGTGTAATAATGGCAGAAATACGAGAGGCTTTATCACAGTCTCGTGTTTTCTGTGGAATGGCAATGGATTCAACGTGAACCTGTATGCCTGCTGATGTCAAAGATCTGTATGTGAAGTGCTGGTAAAAATCAATCATTCTCATCTACTGTGTGATGAAATTAAGCATATTGGTTTGAACATACACCTTTTAGACCATAACCTTTAAACATGCCGTCTTTGAAATTTTTAGTTAGTTTTGTTTTGGAATACCCTCTAGTGAGAGCCACAGCAGGCACTGTGAAGGTGTTTTTTCACATTGTGATGTGGAACTGCTTGCCCTTCAGCCCTCCCAGAACAACTAAGTTCAGCAAAAGTCTTAAATGTTTCTAAAATCACTTGTCTAGTTCCAGTCCAGTATGTTCTTAAAGAATTTGAAACAACCTTACATGAAGTACTTTATTTTTTCCAATAAAAACTCCCATCGATCTGTTCCAGTAGCAGAAAGAAGGTACTTCAAACAAATTTGATTTGAAAGGGGTAGTGCTGTGACATGTTCATTCATAATTTATTTGCATACACTGCATTTTGTCCAACTACATTGAACAAATACAGAGTATGTCACTGGACTCATGTAGGGCACTAATAGTGTTTTCTGATGCTCAGTGTACAGAATGAGTGAAAAGTGGCCATCTCTTGCAACAGTTCCCCCTCCCAGCTTTGAATCCCAGAATGCCAGCTTAATTGTATCCATCTGTCTGTAAGGCATACTCGGCCTAGATCTCTGCTCCGGAACTTGTGGCCTCTCATGGGTTCATAGTTGTGCTAATCTTGCTTCAAGTTGTGTGACTTCATGTAATAAAATAAATCAGGGATTGATCAGTGGGATTAATGAACTGGACTGAACTGTTGAGGTTCAAAATTAGTTTAAAACAGCTAAGTTGATCCTGCTGTTGTGGTGATAAACTCCAGGAAGGAATTGTGGGGGAGTCTTTGGGAAGTTATTCTGAGGAATTGCTTGGTGTTCACAGGTCAATAAGCTACTTCTAGTTAGTTTATTACTACTCTGGATTATTAACCCCCTAAAATGTGGGGAGATTCTTGTATGCAAGTCTGGTTTTTTTTTTTCTGCAGTGGTGTGTTTTTTGGTTAGGTTTTTTTCCGTCTGCTTAGTGTGCGGGCAGCTGTAGGAATCGTTACCCTTCTCCAGCATATGGAGAACAGAGGCCTGGCTTAGCCCTGTGAATTGCACTGACTGAGCCAGAACCAGCTATGTAAAGTCATTGCTGTGAAGCAGAAAGGCTGCTGTAATTAGGGACTTGATCCAGGGCTTGGCAAGGTCAGTTATTTTTGGAATAAAACATTCAGAAATATTTTTAGGAAATAAAACCAAAATAATCTTAAACTCAGAGTTTCTGGAGCTGATTTTAAAGTTACGTTTGATATGGATTATGTTATTTTATTTTTCTTAGTAAAAGTTTATAAAGGCTCAGATAGAACCTATTTTTAGCACCTCACATTTACTATGTTCACTCAAATAACTTGAAGAACTCCTGTAACTTATTGGCTGATTATCCAATTTCAGATTATTCCAGTAGTGATGCATTTATTAATCTGTAACTAGCTGATAAGGTGCATCTTTTTCTACCTTTCTACCTTAAAAAGAAGATACAAGTTGTGGTCGAAGTTGATTTTGCTGTTTAGGTAGTTAATTTAATATAAGTAAAAGTTAAAGTTCTTCCCCTTCTGGGATTATATATCTGTCACATCAGCACTTAAATGTTTCAAATGTTAGTGGCATTTTGTTCTTCATTTCCATGTCATTTGTCACTGTTTAGTTACTTGCTGGAATTCATTATGTATAAAATCCGTGTTCTATGCATGTTTCACTTCTTTTAATAACTCACATAATTGTGAAAGATTAAAGGACTGACTTGTTTTTGAAACTTACCAAGGACCTCATCTAATTTGGAGCACTTACAAGTTAATCAAGAAAATATCACTTATATAATGTGATATTTAAAACTCAATTAAATCTGTTCTTTATTGAAAAAAACAGGACAAACCTATATACTAACCTGTGATTTTTGAAAATGTGACTTACTAATGTTGGGACCTCTCTGATTTAGGCACATGAACGCATGAAAATATCTTGAGGTTTTAAGTTTGATGTCTTAGTAAATCTACTATGTGTTCATCATTCCTTTATTGTTCAACATTAACAGAGTCTTAAACTGCTTCCTTAGCACACGGCGTCTGTGGTCACGTGTATTATTCAATATGGAGATTTTGTATTCCAAAATGATCTGTTCTTGCATTGAAACTTATTTTCAGGCTGCTTTGAGTTGCCTCTTTTGTCTTCTTGCTGTTAGTTTTGGTTTTGTTCTTGGCACAAACTTTTTGAGAGAGTTCCAAAATGACTGAAGTTGCGCAATTAAATAGTCTTCAAGCAGTTCATTCAGTGCCAGACTTGGAAACTCTGAATGTATAAAGTTATGCACGTCTATAAAAATGATACTAAGCACAGTGAATTTTCTTGTGGCATGTTTCAGGATGGATGTGCAGTGAAATCATTGCCTATAGAACACAAACTTGCAAGCTTTAGCAAAGCAAGCAGCTGATATGCTCTGATACATTTCTACGCCTTTGTTTTTGAAAGTGGTTTTGATGTCTCTTGTGCAGTTCAGATAGCTGTTTTGTCTCTAGCATTTCTAATTATAGAAGTGATATCTGACTGGATCTTTGATTTTAGCCATGTCCAGCTTTGACTGGAGATGGCTAGTTTAAGGTGACATGTTTGGAAGTTCAGTAGTCAATTGAAGTCATAAATGGCTATTTTAGAAAAGATTTTTGGAGATAACGCTTAGGTCCAAATTACCAAGGAGCAAATGACTTGCTTTCATCCCATTTATTTTCCTCAATACCTTGAATTTCCTTTTCTTAAATGGAACTTAGGTAGCCTGTGTTACGGACATAGTGGTTGTTTCAAGAGTCGTTGCTTGGTTATGTACCTGATGTGATGAGGAGTTTGATCTCTGGCTCAAGGTACACAGCCTTAGGAAAAATCTGCTGTTAAAATTGTGTTCGGCTTTGAAAGCCTTTTGCTGATTTTTCTTTAAATTTCTTTTTGTTTAAGTCCATAACTTAATTTGTTCCTGGTTGCCTGAAATGCAGGAAGCATCATACCACCAAACAGTGGTATGTACAAACACAGTGTGTGCAAAAATTATTTCATCTACTGCTAATCTGTAGTGCCAATAAGGAATGAAACTGAAAGCATGTAACTGCCTTGTAATCCTACATAGGTGTTCCAGTTAAGAAACTGTGACTAGCCCATGTTTTGGGCATTGTAGTAACTCTTAGGTATTTGTTAGGTAGTTAACTAAAGAATTGTCTAGAACGTGAGAAATTAATTTGCCTACAGTAACCTTTCTGTAGTCTATGGAGGAGGAAAGCTGAATTTAGGTTTTGTAATCTCGTCTCATGGAGGAAAGATATTTTTGGTAGCCATCCTTACTGTAAAATTGTTGCAATTTTGTTGACTTTCAGAGTATGAGTGCAGGAAAAATCGTTACTTGAAAAGCATTTCCCCTTTTTTGGGGGGGGAGGAAGTGAGGCGGTGTGTTAATGGAAGCATGGGTTCAGACCTTGATAAATTCTACTGGGCCTTCTTAAAACTCTGTTTTTAAGATCTTCTCCAAAAGACAAAATAATTTGAGATAGAATACTGGAGAGGGGGAAGAGAGGAGGTTAGCTTCAAAAGCAAAGGCAGTGTGTCCATAACACAGTTCAGTGTTGGCAGCTGAGCCTTCCAAAGATGGCAGTCTGCAGCAAAACAAGAAGTGGAATGATAGTATGTGCTTCCATGGTGTCTGGAAACCATGAACCAACTGTTGGATTAAACATATGTTAAGAAATTAGTGTTCAGTGATGGATAACTTCATGTTTATACTTATACAAGAACATTTAGGGTTTTTAAGATATATAGATCTAGAAAGGAGGTATTAACCTGTTCCTGTGTGTTTTGAGGTAGCATGCTAACAGAGCGTGCCTCAAGTTTATCTTGTTACTCAAATCCCCTCGTATGAGGATAGATTTTATTAACTTGTGCCCCCTCTGCTGGCTGGTGTTCCAATTACAAAGTAAAATACAAGTTTATGTAGGTGAGGTACTCTCTGATAGACTATTTTGGCCAAATATCAGTTCATAAATGTTGCTTTTATGCAGCTGAAACTACGGCAAAACCCATGGCAGTTGTAATTGGGGAGAATCGGTGGTAGTGTTGAGAGTTGGTGTTTTATAGTACAGTTACTGTCTTGGGATCAGTCAAGACTCCTTAAGCATTTGTCAAACCTGTTTTTTTCTCTCATCCCTTAATTGAAGAGATGTGATCTTTTTATTCACCCTGGATGTGTATATCATTACATATACAGAGGAACTTACCTTTGTAGTTCGCAGGACTACACTTGGGTCTTCTAAAACCTGCTACTATCACCTGCTTTTCTGTTAATAGTTGTTTTGCCCTTAAGATTGAGTTCTCTTCTTTTGGTTGTAGTGAGGTTATCTCTCACATTATCTTTAACAGGTAATGAATTTTCCTGTGTTCTTTCTGAAACCTGTCTGTTGGTGAGGTGGTATTCCCAAACTGCCTAGCGTGAACAAAAGGCAGAGCACAAGTCCTCCCAACTTAGGTACTGCAGGGAGAGCTAAAAGATTTCAGTATTATGACAGAGGATGCTTGTCCATACTGCAGGTGTATGTGGACTAGCTCTAATAGTAAGAATCATCCTGCTGTCCTGTAGCCCTTTCAGGAAAACACTGGGCATTTTTTCTTGGAGATAGTGCAATTTCTGGAATGGGGCTTTCATTAGGTTATTTCATAAGCTTCCTCTATGTGACTGGTGTTGTTGCCTTTGTCATTAATCAGGCATTAAGAGGGGTTTCTAGTTTGTATTAAGATTTCTTTTATGGCTTGAAATCTTAACATATTTCTAAACACCCATCCTGTGTAAAACTCAGACTGGTTGGTGTGGCTGTCATGGAACTTCTGTGACTTCTGAAAGTGATGTTGAAATACATCTGCTGTACAAATATCTGATATTCTACTAAGACAGAACTGCAACCACTGCAAAACTGTATTATATATTGAATAATGGACAGTGTCAAGGGAACATATTGAAATCTTTATAGACAGCAAGATGAGTTAGCAACTTTCTTTGTGCGTGATGTCCATCCTGTCAGATCTTAAGCCTGTACAGAATTTGTATGTTCTTCAGCTCTTATTCAGGCTGAAAGCACAGAAGTTTCTCTGACACTGGGGTGCTTCCACTTCAAGGAATCAATTTTGGTTCTAAAACAGACGTAGTAAATAAATACAATTGCAAAGTTATTTTTATCATGCAGGTTCAGTCAATTAGATAACACTGTGACAGAATTTAGAGGTGCTGTGTTTTTCAGTCTGGCCACAGAATTACGGTGCTCTTGTGTCATATCATGTGAGAAGTCAGATTTATCAATGCAAATGTTGTAGTAGAATTGACTGCCCTTTTTGCACTCCCCCACCTCCAGCATATTCTTCCTTGTGTTCTGGTAGATTAAAGTTTCACAGTGTGTTTGTGCTAAATATTAGGTGATAGAGTAGCTTCATCTGGGAAAACTTCCATTTAAAGACATTTTGCTTCTTGTCAAGTAATAGGAAAGAATTTGCTGATCTACCAAAGTTGAAAGCATATTCATTCTCTAGTATTGTAGTGCATTACATGTATATGCATGGTTATGGTGTGTGTCTACATACATTTGAAAATCCTTACAGGCGAAGTAATTTTTGTAGAGTTTAATTGCCAGGTATAAATTGAAATACTGTTGTGATGCCAGTGTATTCAGCTGTGTTTGTGGCTTGGGAAACAACTGTGTGAAAGCATAAAATACAGTTGGTTCTATAGGACTTGCCAACTACATTGAATAATCCTGTGAGGATAATAGAAAATAGCCAAACCTGATGAAAATGTGAGTGGGACAAGTAAGAAGTTGCACAAGATGCTGCAGTTCTTATGTAACTGATGATCAGAAGAGTTGTTAAATACCTCTGTGTACTTGACTGATAGTGTTCTGCCTTGAGCAATGAAGGGGAAAGTCTCTAATAAATGTTAATGTCTTAGACATTTCATGATTTTGCTAAAGCATAACTGAAGTTTCTAAGAAACAAAAAAAGTGAGAACCATGATGGATTTGAACCATCTGTTTTAGTTTGAAATTCAAGCTCAGTGTTTCGATTTTTTTAAGCTGTTCATCAGTTAAAAAATAGCTTTGAAGCAAATAATTTTTGGCATTCTGACTTTAAAATTTCATTTTAAGCTATTGCTTTTGAACAGTGGTTACTCACAGATTCTCAGGAGCGTTTGTGAGAGTCTTGACCTTCTAAATTATAAAAAACCCAAGACTGAATTAAAAAATTGATATTGCAGTTTTGTATTTCCTGGTCAGATGTCTGAATTTACTGAGAGTTAGGGCTGATACTTCTGAAAATGAAAAGGCTCTGCCGAGATAATATAATGGGAGATCTGCAGTACAGCTTGCAGAGTTTTGTGATTTACTGAAATGAAAGTGTACCTTTTAGACATTTGTCGTGATCTCAAAATGCATTTTTTCCAGTTCCTAGTGATATGTTCTATTAAAAAATATGCACTGAAGTTCAATTCATGTCTATTTTCAGCTTCCAACCTTTCTTGGGCATGAAAACTTGCTTTTGTAGTAGTTGCTTATTGTGTCATTTTTAGTCTCTGATTTGGTGTGTTTTGGTCACATTTCTACCTCATCCATTTCTTCAGTTTTGCAACACTTCTGACTCTGAAATTAATATTTAAGTGTGTCCTTTGAGGTAACAGTAGGCTTTAATTTATCTTCTCTTCCTGCATGTATAATACTGTATACTTGCATATGTAAAGGTCATGATAGCTCTTGAACTGCTTTACTTGTACACTTGGAAGAAGGAAAAAATGATGTGTGTATTAATTAGTCACGCTGAAATTTGGTGCTAGGCTTACTTGCCATTGGGAGTGAATTCTTAGTTGTGAGAGCCTTAACCAGGCAATATTGTGTCTTGATAATTTGATACACTCCAGCCTTGATGTGAGGCTGCCTCAGAGCACCACACAAGCTGGGATGGCATGGGATGCCTCTTACGGTGACCCCTTGTGAGTGGTGTGGAGCTCAGTGGTGCTCTGTATTTGTGTTACCTGAGCACAGAACTGCTTCAGCTGGAGCCCAAGGGAGAGGCAGCCAACGCAGCTGAGTTGCTTTGTGTTTTGGAGCACTCATGAAGCTGTCAAATTGTTCAAACAGAAGTGTTGTGTAATATAAGTTAGTTTTAAGGGTTTGAATCTCTTGCTTGTTCCTTTTTAGCCAAGCAAACTTTCCCTGATATTGATGTGAGTTTTAAGTAACTTTGTTTCCAAAATAGGTCTGTGGCGTTTTTTGTTGTCTTCATGTCATCTGTCCTTGAAAATGCAGATTGTAGGTGAATGAAAAAAATCTTCCTCTTACCTTGTTACAGGGCAGTCATCCATTAAAACTGTAGCCTCTTCCTTTTTTCACCACTGCTACAAACTTTCAGAAGGAAAAGCAATGTGTTGAAAAGAATTTGCTTCTGAAATAAAACCTCATGCTGGATAGCTAGTTATCAGGTTAAGTTGTAAGCAAGCTTATTATTTATACCTTGTTATCCTGAGATGCTTTCCCCAGTGCATTGCAGCATACCTGTGAGCTGCCAAACGAATGGTAGCGTACACTGTCACTCACTGTTCCTCTGCATATCCAAAATAATTAGGCTGGACTGAATTAATTACCTATGCATTTACTGTCAATGATGTTGCTATGTGTTTTGAAGAATGGTATTTCCAAAATGTTAGTAATAACATTGTAAATGTGAAGTGTTTTTTGTTAAGTGTATTTCTAGGGGAAGATAAATAGAAAGTAATTTGATTACTGTAGAATTAGATTAATTAGATATAAATAAAGTTCTCAACCAATTGTTGACAGAAGCACTGTAGTTTAGTTAAAAGAATTGGTAAGTCTTCTGGAATTGAATTTTATGACACTGTTGAGAGCTTAGCTAAATAAGAGGGGGTTTTCTTAGAGGAATACTTGACATAATACTGGTTTGAATGCCTTTGTATAACTGAGGTGAGGAACAGAGTCAGAAGAGTCAGGGGTGGTCTTTAAAAATTAATGGCATGGAAATTTTTAGTCAAAAGTAGTAAATCGCAGTAATAGGCTTTTTTACTGAAATTCTTCCATGATACATTTTAATTATCTTTCTGAAAACAAGTTGGTTTTTAGTATGTTAATGACTATCCTTTGTATATGTAAAATGCTTGTGAAATTATAAAGAGTAGACTGTGGATGAAGACATTTCTCCCTCAGTCATGTTTTGTAGGGAGCTCAAGCATAGCAACTCTTGTTTCCTTCCTTGGAATTTCATAATCATTCTAAGACCAAACTGTTTGAGGCTTAAACTTCAGATGGGAAAAAATTGAGACAAAGTATAGTTAAGGAATAAAAAAGTGTTTAAAGATGATAAGGATATCCAGATTAAAGGTGTTGTCAGAGATGAAAGTTTTAATACTTGTATTTAAAATTGCACCAGAACATTAACTTAGGATTGCTTATGACATTCTAAATCTGTTATTTTTATCAGTTGTCAATTCAGTTTTACAATAATTTATTAGCAGTAGAGTTCAAGTATTTTTATGGTGAGTATTCATGAGAAAAATATCTAGTTACAAACCCTACTTTCTGTATTATTTCAGTGCAATGTAATTAGCTTCCAGCTGATGTTTTGCAGTTGTGGTAAACTATTAGTTGGCAGAAAAACATACTGTAACTGTTAAGAACTAAATAAGGCTAAATATTCTTAGGAAATTATTTTAATTAAAATTGAGTGTTTTGAGAGTCCTTAAATCCTCTTGAGTAATTGTTTAAATTAAATTATGAAGTAGCTTGGCTTTCATGGGAGAGATTGATCTTTGTTTTAATTTGATCTTTCCTTATTTTTTTTATTAATGGTATGCTATTAGAAAAGAAATTTTTTTTCACTAAGGTTTGAGAAAATACTGACCACTATAAATGTGGTGCTGTCGCAGTAGTCAAACTGGATACCCTTCACCAAATACATTTCAGATTGTTAAATAATAGTTCTGTTTGAAGCACAAAATCAGTAGATGATCTTTTATATTTAATGTGTTCTGAAAATCGATTTAAAAGGTCTTTTAAAACCTGTTAGTTCTCTCTCCATGTTTTTAAAGTTAATTGCAAGCATTCATGAGATAGTTTGTCTTTATAAGCAGAGCTAGGCTGTGGGTTTAGTTACATTTTCTTTTGTTTCCTGAGGAAGAAAAACCAGGCCTTGAGATTAGCAAGAGAAGAACAGGACCTACTAAACAGAATCTTGTGGTGACTTTTATTCAGTCTGTTATTAACCCTAGGTAGAGTGCAATGTGTTACCTAAGCTTGGAGTTAACGTGTCTGTGGAATACCTTGAATTCTTTTTCAGAAGGCACAAAAAGCTCATAGAATACTGGCAGTAGATAAAGGAATACCAATAACTGACCTCAAGTTTTTGCTGCAGCTAGGCTAGCTGCCTGTCTTGCTGGGATCCTAGAATATCTTGCCTTGTATATGTTCCTGTCTTAAATGATGTGTATAGGAGGTTTATGTATTTTTCAAGTATTTGTTTCTGAAGTAGATTTTGTATGCGTGTTGAACCACTGTGATCAGAAGGGAATGGGTGCTATTTATATCAGTCTTAATACATAGAGTAGGAGTTCTTAACCCAGGGGCCATGATCACAAGGTGCTCTGCAAATTCTTTACTCGGACACAGAGTAATTAAATCACACAAAATCGGCCCTGGAATAGGGGGAATTGGAAGTACCTTTTGAGGAGATGGTTGCTTCTCTAAACAGCTGCTAGATTGTCAGAATACTTCAGCAAGTATTGTTCTTGAAGTCCTATATTAACGGTTTTTGCTGTTTCTGTATGCATTCATTGAATACAGACATGCCAAGTGTCCAGCTTTCCACAGTCTGACTGTAACAAGGCTCAGAAACCCATTGTGCTGCACTGTGCAGTACGTGAGAATAAATACCTCAAGCTTTGTTGTTTTGTCAGTCAGTATCAGTGGCTGTCTAATGACTGAACAGAGTTTATTACATCATTTTAAGTAAAACTGTTTTTTTTTTCCCCTTAGGGACGAAACCCTTTTTTTCTGGAGCCAGCAATAATTATAACAGTTACTGATGGAAGTAAATTAACTACTACCAGTGGGATACAGGAAGAGGTAAGATCTAACCTCTGGTTACAGTGATGTGTATTAAATATTGTTTAAACATTGATACTGTTTACAGTAGGAGCATAAGTGGCTCCTCAGAAGAATGCTCATTAATAGCTTAAACTTGCTTGTGACTTGATTTTACTTTCAAGTAATTTTATGCAGTAGCACTATGAAAACCAAATAACTCTTTTTCCTTACTTCATGTAAAAGAAAGCTGTGGTGCAATTGTTGGTCTGTTTAGTAGAATGAGTTTGTTCTTTCTGTCTAGGGAGTTCATGGCTGTTCAAATATGTTAGCAGAAGAAATTGATTTCTATAAAGCATGTGTGTCCTTAATTGGTCTTGATATAAGTTCTTTTTGTATAGACCCAAGTTAAAGTAGTGATTTCCCAAAGGATCTTGCCACTAGAGAGTATATGAAACATGTACTGCTCTCATACTGAGTACTTAAAAAGATGATAATCAAATCAGTAGTCTTTATAATTCAAGATAAGAACTGAAGAAATATATTCCAAGTTAAATCTGTAGAGCAGTTTAAAATCAAGATCTTAATATACTGGAGTACCCACTCAGACATCTAGCAAACTCAGAGGTGCAGCAAATGCTGAGGCACTGAACTATTCTAACTTATTAGCTGTTTTGAATTCTTCCCCTAAAAAGATGGAAGTGGTCGCAAGGGGTAGGATTGGTCTGGCCAGCTCAGTGCCCATTTCATGCAGTAGTCAAAAAAACCCCAAAGCACACTACAACAAATCACTAAGCTTATTCCCTTCTGAGGGAAAAGGTTAATATCCAAAGGTCCATTTTAAAACTCAAGAGGAGAATTCAGACTTTTGCCTGTGCTGCACCACATTTGACTGGACAGATTAACTTGTACTTTGCTGTTCTTTAGTTACTCAGATTTCTCCTAAAAATGTACTATATTGCGTTCTTACAGCACTTACAGAACTTTGCTGTGTGAAAAGTGCTATTTGAGTGGTTTTTGTAGTATATCTGACTTGAAGAGAGTTTAATGATTGCATAATTCAGTGTGGACTCCTAACAAGCTTAGCTAGTCACTGAAAGGGAATTCCTGGATCCATGGTAACAAGTAGGTTATCTGTATGAAATCTCACTTCCATCATACTTTTTTTACCCAATAAACTATTTTCAGATTAATTCT
This sequence comes from Leptocoma aspasia, assembly GCA_013399835.1. Taxonomy (NCBI): domain Eukaryota; kingdom Metazoa; phylum Chordata; class Aves; order Passeriformes; family Nectariniidae; genus Leptocoma; species Leptocoma aspasia. The sequence continues at coordinate 99,289 of VXAX01001249.1, read as the reverse complement.
GTGATTGAATGTGTGCAGTCAGAAGTACTGAGTAGAATAGAGTAGTGTGGCACATTTAGAGTCTTCTGCAACATACAGTGCTGTTAGCAGCAGAATACTGTTTTGGGTAATCTTTTAGCTGTGTAAGTTGCTTCCTTGAGGAGAAGAATCTCTGTTTTTAGATGCCTTGTAAAATCTGGGACTGACATACTGGAGTGAGGAACACCAAGGTGCTCAGAGGGTGAAACTAATAACCTCTGGGTGTAGAGGCTGAGAACTGGGTTTGTTCAGTCTTCAGAAGAGAAGACTGGGGAGTGCTTTACCACCCTTTGCAGCAGCTGAATGGGACAGGGAGCTTATCTTTTCCAGGTACCCAGGGCTGAGATAAGAGGCAACAGCTGAAAATTGTCCCATAGGAAATTCTGATTGGATATCAAGAAAATCTTTAACTGTGTGGGTGCTCAAACACTGTCCAGTAGTGTGGAGATGGTAAAAGCTGCACTGGACAAGGCCCTGAGCAGTCAAAAGCCTCTGGACTGTATAAGTGTCATGTGTTCCTTCTAGTGTACACAGTGCTGTGATTCTTTATATTTCCTTTCATCTTTGTTACTCAAAATTATTTAGGTAAGAAAGCTGCATTAGTAGTTAAGCTCTTTCTTTTACAACACGAATCAGGAATTTTATAGCCAGCCAGGTTTTTTTTGTTGTTCCTTTTCCTTTTAATGTGGGTACAACTTCTTCATCTTAGTCTTCCCAAGACATTTTCCTAGAATCAGGCAACCATTTGGTCATACATTCACATCTTTAAACTGTTGAAACTTAGGTTGAGAAAAAGGGTTTTCTGGTGACTGCATTAATCTACTGAATTTAGACTTGGCTCATGAGCAGTGCTGGCTGATAAGTGTGTGCTACAACCAGAGTTTGTGTCGTGATCATGTCAAATCAGGCACAGTGTAACAATTTTGTGATTGTTAAATTACATCCTAGAAATGCATATTTGCTCTAATAATAGTGAAATAATGTGGGGTTTTTTTGTTATAAATATGCCAATGTAAAGGTGTTCCATTCCTCCAGAAGGCAAAGTGACCACTGTTCTTCCTGCAAGACAAAATGCAAGTTGGAATGCTTTGCCGTATGTGTGTACTGGGTATATGTTTCATACCCAGCAAAGGATGTGATTTTTTTCCCTTTTTTTTTGCCATAGGTGTACTGGTAGGAACATTCTTAACACTGTCAAAAAGAAAAGGAGCAAAGCAGCGCAGGGTGCTACTGTCTTAAAGGGATGATGTTTTGTTGCTGTCAGTGTGTGTCCTGTTGATCAGAATTTTTCTTGGTCTGCCTTGAGTGTCCTTTACAGTTACCTCTCAAGTTGGACATGCAGAAATGAACTAGAATTAGTACAGGAACACCACCCTGGAGATACGGAAGTTCATTGCTCCTCTTTGGTTCTCTAACAAAGCTTTTTCAGTCACTTTCAAATGTCTGTTCTGTTCTTTGGGTTTGACTTTGGGGAGGCTTTTCCGAGTTGGTGTTGGAAGTGATCATCTCCCACTGGCTATAACAACAATGTTTTTACTTCCTAAAATCGACTAAATTAAGGCAGTGTATTTTTAGTTCTTTTAAGACATATGTACAAGAGAACCAACAATGCTGGGCTTTGGTGTTTTGTTGGGTTTTTTTTTGGAAAGCCTGTGAAGCCAGCATGGAACCTGGAGGCAAGTTTTCTCAAAGCTTTGTCATTCAGATGAATATTTGTATTCTTACCAATGAAATCAGTTTATCACTATGGGAACACTGTCATTTGCCTTAGTGTGAAGCAGTCAAGCTTAAACCCTGTTTCAGAGCTCTTGCTGAATTCCTCAGATGTCCTGTTCCTTTGTGGGTTTTAAAATGGGAGTTGCAGATAGAGCTTTGCTCTTCACTGAGTGCTGCTTTGTCTCTCATGGGTGTGGTTACTCAGACTGAAAACAGAAATTATATTGTCTATGCAATTTTCTCCACCGGCACAAGTCAGTAACACTTTCAGTTCTGTCCCTTCTGGCACTGCTTTTTAATGCATCAGTGCCAGTGCACTGGAAAGTGCCAGCATCCGTTCAATGTTCTCATGGCTTGTTGACCAGACTCGTCCCTGGACTCATTAGTTCCAGTCAGAACTTGAGGAGGGCTTGGGCTCAGACTATTGGCAAACCGTCATTAATTGGTTGATAACGTGTTATGGATTCCTTATGGAGTGGCTTTCGCCTCTGGCCTGATCCCTCAAATTCAGTCTTAGCCCTTTCTTCATCTTTCATTAAGCAAATATTTAAATGCTTGAAGGGATTTCTTACTCCTCTTCGTACTGTGAAATAACATACTTTTTGAGTTTTACAACTGCTGAGCTATGTTCCCTTGTCCTCCCTCAACATGCCCTCTAAGTAGCATTAAACTTGTCTGCAAGACTGAAATGGAGTTATTAGCATATTGATACATTCTGATAAATGATTATACAAGCAAAAAGCATGAGCAATGCTGCTTGGTTTCTGTATGTTGCCATTCTTATCTTCAAGTTATGAGAGACTCTTACAGGAGGAATCTGTGATTTTCGTGAGACTTCATCCCACATCTGTTTGCCATTGTCACATAGATCCTTCCCAGAGCTGATCACCTTGCATTGCACTTGTAACAGCTGTGACAAGTGTCATAGCAAAGTTCTACTTTCTGTCAAGAATAATAAGGAACTCTAAATGCTCTATTATGTTTTTTATCATAGTTCCTCCGGTTAAAACTTTTGGTTTCTAAACAAATTCTGCAAGAAATATGTGACAAATATCATTAAATGTATGTTCCCATTCTTTCTGATCCTCATTATTCCTGTTAGCAGCAGTTTTTGGATTCACAGCACTTGACACTGAACTCCAAAGCTCTTGATGCATGAATTCTTGATGTGTAACTACCAGCTCAGTGAGTACTTGGTGATGGCTAATGCTGGCTTTGGAATGGCCAAGTATATCATGGCATGGTGTGTCAGTTGACCTTGATGTCTTTGGGACCTCCTTGAGTTATCTCCCATGGAAGAACAATTTGTGTCTTTCTATGTGTTATAACTGCATAGGGTTGGGTGGAAAAAGATGGGAAAGCATTATATTCTTGATAACTGTAAGTAGAGTTTCTCAGTCTGTCCAGAGCTGATCTCAGCTGGGCTTGAATGCCCAGCTGAGATCAGCTCTGGACCTTTAGTCCTTTAAGGATGAAAGGCTGCATTTGCTTGCAATGTGAGATGTCTTGTCCTTTTTTTGGGTACCAGAAAAGCCTGCAAGGAAGGTTACTTGCTGATAGATTATTTTTTATTTTTGGTACAAAAAGAGAAGTTGACTGTAGGCATATTTTTGTTTAGTGCCTAGTCTTCTAACACCCTTATATGAGATTTTCCAAGATGGAGCTGCCTGTTATTACCTGGGTACTAAAGCTTAAGCAGTGTTATTGGTGCCTCTTCTAGTGGATTAGCCTGTATGTGCAGCCATTGCCAGAAGATCATTACTGTCTTTCTCAGACTGCCCTGCCAGTGCAGAGTGCTCTAATGCTTCTCTAGCTTTTTTCATCCTAGGGTCTCTAAGGTCCTCTTTTCCCCCCCGCCCCACCCCCCAGGATTTTAGTCTGTGCTGCTTCTCATGATCGCATAAATGTTGGTAGAAACAAGAACTGAGAATAAATGAACCTGCTCGCCAATAACCTTGTACTGAAGAGATCTTCTAAAATACTCTTCTACCCCCTCGTAGTTCTGGAATATTTTAGTTGTTTTAAAGGCAGGAAGAGTGGCATAAGGCACACACTGATTGTGTGTAGTAGCATTATCATTGTGACATTCAGGAATAGTAGGGCTTCTGTGTGTTCCTACAAACAGCTGGGAGGACACTTGTTGTGTATGTAGTCACATGTTGAAGACCACAGCTGGTAAATTCCCTTCCCTTAATTAGTTCGGTCTACCTTTATCTTTCATACTGGTTGTTGAGAAAGAGGAAAATGTGTGCATGCCTTCATATTAAAGTATGCATGGGGAAAGAAGTGAAATGCAAGATGTAGAATTCCAGGCTCATCTTAGTTTCTGCTAGGTATGCGGTTGCTATGGTAATACAATACCAGTTAAAAAGGTAACTGGAGATGACAAGACCAAGTTACTAATGTCTGTGAACGAGGTGATTTGAATCTATAACTTCGCCAGTATAAATGTTAAAGGATGTTAAATTTAACTGGAATTAAACTGTAGGAAGGAAGATGAGGACATTTGACTTGATGATGCTTGCTTTGCATTTTGTCTTACAGTTTGAAAACCTTTCTGATAGTAGTACGTGCATAATGCAATGGCCATCTCCTGACTACTCTTTGGTTTTGGGGTTCTCTCCATATAACCAGCTGAGCCAATGAAATATTTTGTAGCTTGAGGTAAACTGAACTCAGGATACTGGTGGTGCAGGATCTAATGGGATACTTAATTTATATAAATATACATAGTAAAAAATATGTATATATATGCTGCCTGAAGGAAAATGATGCTGTTACATAAGTGTGTTTTGCAGATGAAATACACTCTTTGGAGGCAGTATATCTTCAGTCAGATCTAAGTAGGAAGGCTTGAATGGCATTCCTTAATACCCCCAAGTGAGGATGGTGGAGTGCTTGCAATTCAGTCTTCTTACAGTCAGGATTCCAGGCTGTTAACTAAGAATGTGGCTATTCTTTTAACTTCTTTTAACTGAGTTTCCATTGTCAGGCAGTCTTTGTGGCTCTTTTTGTAGAGGGGAAAGACATGCATGTCAAGCAGTTAGTTATAAACCACTGAGTTCCCTTTGACCAGTTTCCTGTAAAACATGAAACATTTGGAGAAAATAGTTCTGTTTTTTCATGTACTCCGTGCTTGCATAAGCAAAAAGAGAAATTCTGGAGGAATCATCAGTTGTGCCAAAAAGTCCAAAATATTCTGATTCTTGGCCACATATTATGAGTAGTTTTGTCATGTTTGTTCTTAGATTCAAGATTGTATCAATAAATTGATTGCTTTTCAAACATCAAGGTATCTTTCCCAGTATGAGATGCTGCAGTTGTGTCAATAGAAATAGCTGCAGTATCTGGTTTTGGAAATCAGGTTTTAAGCTTTCAAGCTATCTCTTAAAAACAAGCAAACAAAAACCCTTTATTTAATGTCTTTATGTAAATTCTCTAATCACTATGAACTGGAAATGAAGGCAACATATAATGAATGTTTGTGCGGATTTGCATCAAGTTTTGGAACAGACTAGTACTTTCTTGCTAACATTGAGTTGAAGATTGAGAACTGGGATTTTTTTTTGAAGGCTTCATGAGAGAAAATGAGGACATGTTGAGTTTGCTTCACCATGTGGACTTTGGTGTGCCAATGGAACTGTTTGCACCACTTGAGTCATTGCTGTGGGGATTTTTTTCCCCTTTTGTTGCTGCAGTGCTCCAGGTGAAATGAGAATTTTGCTTGTGCTGACTGTGAAATCATCAGCCAGGGATGGATAAGTTCTCTTTTTTCCCACTAATCTGTGTGAAGTATCCAGATGAAAAAAGAGCATCTAGGATCTTCTGAATGCCTTGTGCTGTCCTTTTAGAAGCTTGTCTCATTTTTGTTAACGAGGTATTATTGTGCTTACATAGAGTGAATTGCCCTTGTTATGAAACCTGAATTTTTGTTGCTTTTAAGAGCTGTGTATTCACAGACTTAAATCCCTTTACAGCTCCATTTACCTCTCAATTCCCCTTTACCTGGAAGTGAGTTGACTAAGGAACCCTTTCGATGGGATCAGAGGTTATTTGCTTTGGTTCTTCGTTTGCCTGGTATTACAGCACCAGAATCAGAACAGATGACAGGGGTACCTGTGGATGACTCTGCTATCACACCTATGTGTGAAGTCACAGGAGGTGGGTGCCCTTGTTTCCTTTGACAAGTCATTACTTTCCAAAGGGTAAATTAATTCAGTTCAGTTCAATTAATTGTGTGATTCCATTTCATGGAATAAGGATTTCTAAGTTCTTACAGTACTTGTAAAAAATCTCAAGACTGTTATAATGAAACTAAAGACACTTACAGCATTAAAGCTACAGACAATTAAATGTAGCCTGTCTTGGAAGAGTGAATCTACTTTCTTCAGAAATGTTTTGTAAGAGAACTTACCTTTTTTCTGCTACACTTCGGTATTGCAATTAGAAATCGTAATAATTGAGTCTGTTCTGCAGTACAGTTTTGGTTAATTCCTGTCACACTATGGTCTAAAAAAGCCAAAGTGAAGGAAGTGGGTTGTTTTAGGTTTTTTCCTTCCAGAGCACACAGAATGCCTCTCAGAATGCATAATAATTCTGCAGAATTGATACTTCTCTCAGTTACAGATCATATTGTTAATATTTTAGCAATTATATTCCAGATAAAACTCAGTCACTGAATTTATTACATTTTAAAAGTATAATGATTCTTTTAATGCATCAGAGAGGATGTGATAGAAAGGAAACAAAGGGCTTTGAAAGTATTCCAAAAGGATTTGATTCCACTGCTCTCTGACTGTATGTAGGCTGTACTGGCAAGTGGTTTGACTGAAATTTGTGGACAGTTTAAGTGTTGATGTCTGTCACAAGGGGGAGCCCATTTTCCATGAATGCAACCAAGAATTTGAGTTAGTCGTTAAGAGTCTAAAATACAAACATTTCCAATGAGGCACTTGTCAGTGCTTCACTAAGATGCCTTGCTGCTTAAAAAAAAGAGGGAGTCTTTAGGAGAAGCTTTAAATCAGTGATCCATATATAAATCAATGTGCGTGGTGGTTGTTGAACTGTTTTCAATGATGTAAGTTAAAATAAGGGCATAAACACTAAAGAGCTTTAACCCTGACTCTTTCATTCTAGGTCGGTCATATTGTGTGTGCTCTCCAAGAATGCTGAATCAATGTCTTGAGTCATTGGTGCAAAAAGTGCAAAGTGGAGTGGTAATAAATTTTGAAAAAGCTGGACCAGATCCCTCACCAATTGATGGTACTTGAAATTTTTTACACTGTGGTATCAAATAACATGATCAGGGGTGACTGTCATCAATGTGACTTAGTGAATTTAATATAGTAGTTGTTAAGTCAAAAGGGAAACTATTGCAATTTGAAAGACTTAACTACAAAAAGGACACCTACCTTTTAATTCTGAAACTCTCTGTAGTGTCTCAGAATACTGGCTGTAGCTGCCAGACCTTCTGCGTTTGAATGCAGAATGTGTTAAGAGTTAAAATAGCAAATACACCTGTGTGGCATTAATTTCTCATTCTAAATGGTTTAGCTAGGTTCCTCTTTGGATGTTTCTGAGAAGTTTGAGATTTTTTTTTTAATTTTACTTTGCTGCAATAAAAAAATCCAGCAGTATTAGTCATGTATATCACTTTAATGCTTGGATTTGAGGGATCTGTTAATGACAATGGAGGAAAAAGAAACATTATTATGGAGGGCTCCAGATAATTGCCTTTCTGGGCTCCATCCTGAAAACACTCAATGCTTATTTGGTTTCTGAGATTGTGTTTTTGCAGACATGCTTACTGGCAACTGTCTGCTCTTCTTAGAAATAGTATTACTTGCAGGAAGGACTTCCCTGGGATTATAGGTCTTTAACTCTTCACAGAAATTATTTAATACTGTTCTTGAGTTTTAACACTATTTTGACTCAAAGCTTTTTTCTTCTGTAGATGGGCAGGTGGAGATATCCAGACCCTTTGGACCCCAGCCTTGGCACAGCTGTCACAAACTTATCTATGTCAGACCAAACCCTAAAACTGGGGTTCCTATAGGTCATTGGCCTGTTCCTGAGTCGTTTTGGCCAGATCAAAATTCTCCAACACTGGTATGTACTGAAGATAAAGCAAAGGGTTTGTGCATGCGGGAATATTCCAGGATTTCCTATTCAGAGCTTTTTTTTTTTCCAAGTCTTGACATATTGATTGCATTTTAGCAAATGTGGAAGCAGTGGGACCCAAGGATACGTGGATACGTGCAAGCCTATAAATTACTGATGGGCAAATAACATGACGTTTTCTTTTTAGCAACTTTGAAGCATTAGGAAACTGCCTGTAACAGATTTTTGACCCAGTACATGCATGTATTTGTTTGAACCCTGTTAAATATCAAATGGTGGCACTTGGTAAAAGCTTACTGAATCCTATTGCCTCATAGAGGATATTAATAAAAGATAGTATGATCTTGACAATTCGAATCCCTGTGGTACTTCTACTTTCATTCTAGCAAGTGAATATAATTTCACCTGTTGTTGTGCAGTGTAGCCATACCTTCAGTTTATCCAAACTGAGAACTTTGGCTTTTAAATTAATTAGTTAATTAAGAATGATTTTGTTTGTTCTTTTTCACAAGAGAATGCATGCCACTGCTTTTTGGTCTGAGAGCTAATCATTAGTACAGTATGATGCATTTTTTGTGTTTCTGTTTATATTTGAAATCATTAAAGTAGAAATCCTGCAGTTGTGTAATGGTTACCTACATTTCCTGATGATTTTTATTGAATTCTTGAGGGGTTTTTGATATGAAACAGATGTGCTGACTAATACTCACTGAGCTTCTCATAAATTTTATCTCTTGGTTAGAAAACAGATTAAGTCCTTTGAAATACAGGTTGTTGAGGAGTGATTAAGTATGAAATTTTAGTCACATTTACAGGTTTGATATATTTGGCATCTGTGGCCACATTCATTAAAGGATGTGGATGTCCTTCTGAACTATAAGCAAGCTAGCATATGTGAATAAAAGTAGATTTTCTGTAATCATTAAAAAAACAAGATGCCGTTATGTGCTGGATATTTAAGGGCTGTTCTGTAGCAAAGGCTGTTTTGGTCCTGTGTATTCCTTGTAATCACTGTCAGTAGTGTATCTGCCTCCATTTGCTGTGTAGAGTCTGTACAGTTTGCTATTCCATATCTTAATCAAGATTGATAAAATAGATCTTGCCAAGTGAAGAGTTGTTGAATTAAATCTTTTAAAAGCCTGAAGTTGACTTACTGATGATGAAATTTTTGATGAATTAAAAAAATGAAAAAAAAAAATTTTTTTATTGTAGTGTGTATGGTTTTTATAACTATAAAGCACTGTCATGTACAGCTGAAATCTTGTTGACATCAATTGAAATTCTGAGTTGTACCTTCCTCGTGCAGTGTTGGGGAGTTAAGTTGTTGATGGTGTTTCAAGACCTGTATTTCAGTACTGTTCTAACAGTAGTGTTCAAGCACAGCATATACTGTAATGAGTGTGTGTGTGTATGTAGCATATCTTGTCTGCTTAAGAGTTCATAGTTAAATACTTGACTTTTCCTGCCTGTTACCTGATCCACAGTGGAGTTGTCTCAAACAGTTCTGTCACAAGAACTTAAGTTTGCTGTGGCTAATGACACCATCGAGGCTTTCTTAAATGTATATGGAAGTCTGCTAATATTTTGGCAGATCAACACGTAAATGGCTGCTTCAACTGCTCAGAGGTAAAAATAGTTCTGCTGTCCAGCAAAGGATTATTGGACTTCTCAAGTCTGAGTAGTCCATTTCTTTTGCAGCCTTTTTATTCCTAGTATAACTTTGGTGGCTTGGTCAAAAACTCTACCACAACTATTAATTAGTCATATTCTTTGAAAAGAGTTGTTCCTCCATGTGGTTGGGCCTCTTGTTTGGTGTCCGGTTGGCGAGCCCACCTTCATCAGCGTGGAGACACTCAAGGCAAGAGCAGCTCTCTTGACAGAAAACTTGTTTGGGTGGCTTATCCTAAAATGAAGAGCCTAGAGCTTAGACATAAAATAATTGCTTTCAAGGTGAAGTGGTAAGATGGTCCAAGAAACCTTGTGTTTCTCTACTTCATCTTGTGTATTTGTGAGTTACCTTTTGTAAGTAGAGTAAATGGAAGGAGGCTTTCCAATGGAGCTCTTCCTCAGATTCTAGTGGCCTTAGGGGAAGGCTCAGAGTAGGTATAAGAGCTTACGTTCCTCCCTTCAGTGGAAGGTGTACAGCTCCAATTTTCATCACAGTGAAAATCAGCTCTTCCTTTTGGCAAAAGAAATTTCAAGTTGTTAACTTACAGTTGAAACTCAAGGCACAAAGGCCTTTGTCCTGTGATCAATAAAAAGATTTTAAAAATCCAAACACTGAAATTCCTTGAATTGAAATAACTTTTTTTTCTCAGGCCTAGTTAAAATGTGAGTTTTTAAAGTTTGTTTTTTTTTCTGAATTCATGCTGCTCTTGATCTTTATAGTTGTTTGAATTTTGTAACTGCTAAGTTTGCCAAGAAGGAAAAGCTCCTGGCAAAGTCAGCAGATGCAGAAGTACAACACCTGCTTTTGTAGGGAATGAAAATGGACATGTCCCAGAGTAGCATTGATATATTTTTTGTCCCCAAAAATAGGACTTATTCCCATTTGTATAGCTTTTGGGTAAATGCAAGAAGTCTTAGTTGCATATTGCTCTAGACTTACCTATGTGAAGTAATTGTCATTTGTTTAGAAAACAAGATTCCTTCAGAATAAGACAGTGCTAACATCATAAATAGCTTAGGACTCATTAGCAGGAAATGAATCCTGTATTGAATAGGTTCCTTAAACACATGTGTTTTCAAAGAAGCTGTATTACTTTAGTTGTCATAGCAGAAATGCATTTTAATTGTTGTGCAGCCTTATTAACAGTAGAATACTTTGTTTAGCCACCTCGCACATCTCATCCTGTGGTGAAATTTTCCTGTACTGACTGTGAACCGATGGTCATTGACAAACTGCCTTTTGATAAATATGAATTAGAGCCTTCACCACTGACCCAGTTTATCCTGGAAAGAAAATCGCCTCAGACCTGCTGGCAGGCAAGTAGAATACATGCTGAGTTGAAGCTTATGGAATGCTGTTTTTCATATATCCTATTCTGTAATCAAAATAGGATGTAAAATTTCAGAACACAATACCTGGAGTGTAAATCCAATGTAATGTGTTTTATTGCAGGTGTATGTGAGCAATAGTGCAAAATACAGTGAACTTGGTCATCCTTTTGGTTACTTGAAAGCTAGTACAGCGCTGAATTGTGTGAATTTATTTGTGATGCCTTACAATTACCCAGTCCTGCTTCCGCTGCTAGGTAAATACCATTTCATACAAATTTTCTTATGTGGTAGGTAACTGAAGCATTCATGTCATCTAAATATATTACTGCAATTAATGCCAGTATTAATAATACCTGGAGAAAGGTGGAATCAGTAACTTGTTTCACTTGTCTCCAGTTGTCTGGCCTTCATGACTCAGACTCAGTGTGTAAGATGATTTACTCAATCATCATTTTCAGTGTTTTGGTCTCATTTTCATTGTTTTAAGAGCCGTTTTTCTTCATCTGTTGTCTCAATACCGATTCAATTGGTATTTGATAATTGAAATTACTAAATTGATAATTTATCAGGTTCTATTTTTGGCTTCAGCGTTAATCTTGTGTTTGGCTTAGTTGTATGTATGTTGACTTGTAGATACTAATTTAGTCATTGAGGAATTTGCATTTCTTCAAGAGTTTCTTTTACTAGAACTTTTTTTTTTTTTAGAAAAAAAAGATGCAATGCTATCTGGATATGCCTTTCATTTTGTTGCTTTGCTTTTTTATAACCATTAGATGACTTGTTTAAAGTACACAAGGCAAAGCCTACATTGAAATGGCGTCAGTCTTTTGAAAGCTATTTGAAGACAATGCCTCCTTATTATCTTGGGGTAAGATGACTGTGTTAAAATTTCTGGTTTATAGTTGTCTTTCCACTATGGATATAGTCTCTATATTAAGTAGAATATGTAGTAATTTAAGAGAGAATAGTTAAACATCATACATAATGATAGTGTTTTCACTGGAGTCCTGTGGAAAGCCTGAGACCTGAATGCTACAAAATGTTCTTAATTTCATAATACACTGGGACTTGTGTATAAATTATACTTTTGTAAACTGATTCTGTATAAATGGAACTATTTTAAAACAACAAAAAATTATGCCCTAAGAGTCTTTTTTGTTGTTGTTCTTTTTGAACTTCCAGAACCTCAGGTTCTATTTGAAGTGGGTACAGTTAGTTGAAGTATGTATAAAGTTAAATATGACCATGCAATATATTCCATGTTTCAGCCTTTGAAGAAAGCTGTGAGAATGATGGGAGCACCAAACCTTATAGCTGACAATGTGGAATATGGACTTAGTTACAGTGTCATTTCATATCTCAAAAAGTTGAGTCAGCAGGTAATGTTAAAGCAAAAGAGCAGTAAAATCTTATTTTAATAGCAGGATAATCTTAAAATATTCAAGTTCAGTGGCTTTATAAGAAAAAAGAGCAGAAAGATGAAGTTAATACTTTTCCCATAAGCAATTATCAAAAAATAATTTTGGTTTTTTGAATGGAAGGAAAATATAAAATTTAAGTAGAGACTTTAGAAACTGAACTATATAGAGACAGATACAGAAGTACAAGTTGAGTTTTTTTTCTATTTAAGGAGCATTTTCACTTGTGCACAGAGTAACATACTTTTATCCAAAAAAATACATGCTGTCTTTAAAGATGTTTTAGTATTTTTTCAGGAAATAGGGATTTGTGCTTAATGCATCAGAGTCAGTGTTCTTTCTTTGGCTTGTGACATGAAGTGGAAAGTGTTCAGTAAATAAGATAACTGACATAACAGAATATCAAATAACGATACAGATGTAGAAATGACAAGTGACTGTTTGAAATTTTGCAGACTGTGTTCAGAATAGTGCCCGAATCTTTGACTAGGCTCCTGCACCTGCTAAAGCATTTCTGCCCTGCTACCTCCACTTCTGAACTGTGCATGTTAAGCTTTGTGTTCAAGATAAAAAAAAAAAGTAAACTTGAAGCTTCAAGAAACAGTAGTGCCAAGTACTTGTAACATAACTAATGAGTTTTTATGGACCAGCTTTTTCTTAAAACATAAATATAAATGATTATTTGAGGAAGTAAATGTCTTAAAGTCTAATCCTGTTAAATCATAGTCATATTGCTCACTATTCTGTGAACTGATGTCTCAGCCTAGACATCTTGGACTCCACTAAGATGTAATGACATGCACTGCAAATTGTACTTAAAGCTTTTATAACTTGAGAAGGGCCCTGCCAGTAAAGACTCAGCATTCTCAATACATAATTCAAATTTTTGAGTAGTCTGTAAATTTATGTGAAATTGCAAAACCAAAATTGGCAGTTGTGTTACTAAATTCCTTTTGGTTCTTTTCAGTGTATTCTGTGAAAAAACTGGCATTTATGAACAGATTTAAATTTTGGTACAAATCTAACATAATATTGGGGGCTAGGTCTGTCTGGTCAACCAGTTGGTTATTTTGATATATTTCACATTTGTTAATGTTATGACTATTTGTATTGAGCTTTAAAAAGGTCGATACAATTGGGTGACTGATTGCAGCTACAGTTGTGGGAGAATCAGTCTTGTGAGAGTTTGACTGTTCTCTACAGGAGCAGCTGAACGTTAGTACAGATAGATCTGCAGAGAATTATTAGTCAAATTATGGCATTTTATGAAAATAAAAGCATTGCATGCATATTGGTGCTTAGATACTGTAATGGGCAGCAGAGGAGAAATATGCAGAAGACCTAGGCAGAACACTGTTCACTATATTTAAAATTGTAGTAGGCATTAAGTGGTTATGTATTAAGCACTCCTTAAGCACTCAGCCTGGTTATAGTCGTCATAGTGTGTTAGCACATTGTTGAATCTTGTAGGTAGGAATTTAAAATGAATAAGTCTGACTAATCCTTTTAAGAGCATATTGTCAATTTTATTTATTTATTTATTTCAAATTAAGGCCAAAATAGAGTCCGATAGAGTCATTGGCTCTGTAGGCAAAAAGGTAGCGCAAGAGACTGGAATTAAGGTCAGAAGCAGATCACACAACCTGTCTATGGCACATAGGAACGATTTTCAACATCTGCTACAGGGGATTACTGGGGAAATTCCTCATAGACCTCTAGACCTCAATATGAAGGAGTATGCTGGGTTCCAAATAGCTTTGCTGAATAAGGTAAGCACCACTGTGTGTAATGTTGTTATTTTCAATATACTTCCATTGAAATGCTAGATATTTTTTCTTACACGGCATTAATTGGAATTTCATTTACTGGAACCATAGGATCTGAAACCTCAGACATTTAGAAATGCTTATGATATACCCAGAAGAAATCTTTTGGATCAGTTAACGCGAATGAGATCTAATTTACTGAAGAGTACTTGCAAGTTCCTCAAAGGACAAGATGAAGGTTAGATAACAGTTTATATTTTGTCTGCCTGTGATATGATCATTGCTAAAAAACAATGTAACAAATAATGTAGTTCTTAAAACTTGGTGGATGTCTGCTCTTGCCATTAAACTGCATGGGGTTTTTTTATATGCTTTTTCCTTACCTTACTGGAGGAAAAAAATGGTGAGGACAAATGATTGCTGATTCACTGCTTTGTCCTTAAGTCCGTATGAGGGGACTTGGGCTTTTGCAGAAGGTTCCTTGTTTGCTGTTTTTCCTAACTCTCATGGATGTATGTGATAAAATCACAGGGCAGTTCTGAACATTATGATCTGTTTCAGTAGAAGTGGACTGTGAGCAGTGGTAAAGTAAGCTAGCTCACTGGGTGCTGCCACTGTGATGGTTTTGCCTGTTGAGCCAACAGCAAACAGTTCAGTAGTCTGCTAATTTATTCCTTTACCTTTTTCCTGTGTCTTCTGGCACTGCTTTGTGGCATTTAACCAAAGATGTTGAAATAAGTAGAGTGAGAAAGGCAATGCAGGTGAAAGTTTGTGCTACATTAGTGCTGCCATTATTTAGGTCAGATTAACATCTGTACATTTCACATTACGCTATCACTTTGTCAGAACAGTTGTTCTTCAGGGAGGAGGATTAACTCAAGTTTGGAAATTTTTTTCTGCAGCTTCTTCTAGTGTATTTTTTTCCTGGATCAAAGGCTTGGCAATTCTAAGACTAGAACAAGTTTAAAATCAGCTCCTATGGTTTTTTAAGAATTTGTTGATTTATAGTGGTCAAATCTCACCCTTGCTCTGGGAAAATGCTGGTCTTGACAATTAAGTTTTGGGTGGCTAAAATTGGACAAAGTTATGTCAAAGCTGTGTGCAGCATGGCATTACTACGTTGCTTTAATATATTATTTGTTGGTAGTAATGTTTTAGTTCTCATTTGTTCCTAGTCTGTTTTTCTATCCATCGCTCTATTGTAAAGTTGGGGCACATTGGAAAACTAACATCTGTGCGTGACAACTTTTGCTTATTTCTTGTCAAAATGATAAATCCTCAAGACATGTACTGATTGATTTCAGCACATTTCCTGAAGTCAAAAGTGCTATAAATACCAGTTAGGCAAGAAAAATTGTGAGCTTTTTACAGCTGTTTTGTTAATGCACATGATAAAAGTCTTAACACTGGAGATATGAAATGGATATAGACTAAATTCTCAAAATGTGAGCAGTACTGCGTATTAATTAACTCCTCTGTTACAATAGATCAAGTTCACAGCGTACCTATAGCACAAATGGGAAACTATCAGGAGTATCTGAAACAAATACCTTCTCCACTCAGAGAACTTGATCCTGATCAACCACGAAGGCTTCATACATTTGGCAATCCATTCAAATTGGACAAAAAGGTGACTGTTCTTTAAAGCTGTTTTAAAAATGTGCTGTTGTGTGTGCGCTGCTGCCTACATCGTTCTTTGAGTAGTCTGTTGGAGAAACCCTTTCAAATACTTGTAAAAGAAATGGTTACAAGGAAGTGTCTCCGATGTTCTTCCATCAGTAGTATCTTTTGGAGGGCAGCCTTTATTGGAAAACCAGTATTGTCTCTAAATGGTATTATAACTGAAATACTTGTCTCAACTTTGAAAGTTTTGACTGTCCCTTTTATCCAAATCTCTTAGAATTGACCAAACTGCCAATATAATTTAGAGCTCTTGTATTAAATATGTCTCTTTGCAATTACTGAAAAGGAAGTTTGATGGCCCACTCCCTTGCCTTACTTGGCAGACTGCTGGCTAAGGGCCTTAAGCGCATTTATCTAGGCTTGGTTGACAGTTTGGAATTCCAAACAGAATGGCATGTTGTATGTAACTCCTATACATGCTAAACATTATTGTAGTATCAGAGCATTAGTTGTACCTTATGTGATGTGGTTTTGGTGTGAAGCTTAAGAATTCTTCCTGTTAAATTACTTACAGGGAATGATGATTGATGAAGCAGATGAATTTGTATCAGGACCTCAAAATAAACATAAAAGACCTGGAGAACCAAATATGCAAGGGATTCCGAAAAGGCGACGTTGTATGTCTCCCCTGCTCAGAGGGCGACCACAAACTCTTCCAGTTGTCAATAACCACATTGGAGGAAAAGGGCCACCAACACCAATTGCACAAGCACAGCCCGACCTTATTAAACCTGTTGCTATTCACAAAAGTAAGTGAATCTTCAAAATCTTTAAAGTTTGTTTTTAGTTTATCTGAGAAACCTTTCTTGTGTAAAAAATACTGCTGGCCAATTTGTGAAATACAGCAATTTTATCCCCCCCCTCTTGAAAATGAAGTACTCAAGTGTGGGGTTAATTACAGAGTTCATACAATCCTTCAGATGGAAGTCTTCCATATAAATTCGAAGTATAAGCAATGTATTTCCTCTCTCCTGAGGGAGACAGTGTAGACAATGAGAAGAGTTTTCTTCCTTTGCCTGGAAATTTAGATACTCACAAGTATTACAGCATGAAGTTAGTTTGAATTTTTCTCTAGTGCAGTGAAATCACTTCCCTGGGTGTGAAGCTGAGGGGCTGTGTAACTCTGTTATTCACTGGCTAGTACTAAAGTAAACTTGGTTAGTTTGATTTAAAGGGGGAAAGACACCATGTTGTAAAATCACTCTTTACAGGTGGGTTTTTTATTTGTTGGTAGTCTATACAGTAATTTCCTTTTTCATACAAAGTATGTATATCTGTGATTTTTTTGAAAGTCATTAATTGCCAGGAGATAGTGACGGGCTCAGTGTTATAATCCACAAACAAGTTTTCTTATGCCTGGCATGTACAGTAGACTGTATAAGCTGGAGCATTGTTTTAAGAGTCTAATACTGATCTGGCTCATTGTCTTGTATCAGATGACAAGGAATTTGAACCTGGCAAGTGTAATCTTTGTTTTTTCAGCATCAGAAACAAATGATGAAGTTGGAGTTGATGATGTCATTGAGAATCACAATACAGACCCCCTTTCATCAGATGTTTTCCCAAATGCTGTGGATTCAGAGTTTTCACTGTCTTCTTCACCATTCAATTCACTGGATCGATTGACAGCTCATACAGAGGATGTAGGCCATGAACATTTAGGGAATAATTTGAATGTTGATGGGTTTTTGGAGAATCACGAGGAATCAGGTAGTAAAGAGCAAACTACGGAAGAGAACTTGACAATATCTTCACCTAGCAAAGGGAAAAAACCAGTGCACTGCAGAAGTTCCAGAGAGATTAATATAGAGCTAAGAGCACAAATTATGAAAGAGATCCGAAAACCAGGAAGGAGTAAGTATACTGAATTTCTTTCAGATAATTGGCATGAGAGTTAAACAAAGAATTCATGTTAGATGACTGTTTTAGAAGTGTACTGGACCATGAGACTAAAGCAAAATTAAATTTAAAGCTGAAAAGATTTGTTTTAAAACCTCTGCTAAAAAGTTACTGTAGGAGTGATTAAAACATTGCTATGCCTATCAGCGATCATGAAAGTCATGTTTTTTATATCAATACTAGAATTAACTTGATTGATGTTAGTAATATCTGAAGCTGCAGTATCCCATGTTTTTTTTAATATTGGTTCTCATTGATTACACATTGGTTAACATTGGTTCTCATTGGTTCTTGCTCCAGTTGATAGGAGATACAGATTGAAAGTTTACAAAAATTGAATGTTGCATTTCACTCAAATCTATTGCAACAGAAATCTGTGTAGGCATATTTTAAATAATTGATGTTTCTGTTCTCTTGACCTTAAAGAATATGAAAGAATCTTCTTTTTACTGAAGCATGTACAAGGAAGCTTACAAACCCGACTGATATTTTTACAGAATGTTATAAAAGAAGCTTCAAGGTAGGTAACAGAATTGTATTATTCTTACAAAATTGCACCATGTTGTGCCATGTATAACTGCTGGACAATCATGCAATTGTTTGAAGACAATGTTTTGCACTGCAAGTAAATAATTCCCCATGAAAGAGCAGAAATGCATAAGCTTCTTGCGGTGTTGTTTGTAAAAGGTTACCTTTTTCCCTTGGATTTTGGCTTAAAGATGTTAGCAGCTATAACTGCCAAATCTCTGTAAATGTAGATGGACAATGGTATATAGAGAGAAGGTAAGTACAAAAATAATTCAAATTAAAAAGCTTAGGTGAGTGTACTGCTAATTTTAAAATGTAGTGGAGCTGCCAGTTACTGGGAATTAGGCTTTCAGAAACAGCATCAGCTCAAAATCTTGTCCTAAAAACAGTTTTTAAATTCAGGTATGCTCATAAAGATATGTCTCTACTCTTCAGCATACTTCATTCAGAGATAGCGTAGTCCTGTCTGAGACTTTGGAAATGGAGGTGGCTTTTCTCTGAAGAAGAGTGACTTGATAAGGATTTAAACCCTGTGTTTTTCATCCAGGTAGAAACTGTTCCTTACAGTATCTCTAGACTGTCCATACTTAGCCTTCTACATGCTTACTTAGAGGAAAAAAGGAGAAATGTGTTAGAACCAATAGTGTTTTGAGTTGCAGGGAACCAGTAATTCCAGGATCTTGCATGGATCATAAATATAACCAGAACTTTGAGGCTTACTTCAGAAACCTCAAAGAATAGTTGCTTCTTATTCTCTAATCTGTTTTGCAGTAATCAGCTCTTTTCCTGTGGCATTAAGCAAATGTCATTATTAAAAAAACAAAATAATTTTAGGAGAAAACCATACTGAGAGTTTAAGGTATGCTGGATGTTGGACATTGATACAGATCCTCTAGCTGATAGGGTGTGTAAATTTATGTAGATCATGCTCTTCCTGTAGCAACAGTTGCTGTATTGTGCATTTGCTTGATTGTTATATTGCCTGTCAGAGTTGTTTTATATGTTGTAAATTACACATTCTTCCTCACTATCACGGCACACCATAACAAAACCATTGCTTGTGGAGTTTGTGGCAGCCCTTAGTGAGGTTGGAATTTTTGTGCTGTAAAATTATGCTTTTAAGATCACCTGTAACTCTCATTTTTCTTGCACAGTCTCTTTATTCCAGCTATTTTTCATTGACACTTCTACAAAATTTGGCAGTGGTTGAGTGTTGCTTTTGTGGATGCATCAGGGATTGTGGGGAGGCTTGTTATCTGGAAATTAGGGGACGTACCATGTCTCTGTGTGCCAAAGGCATGGACCAGGATGCCTGACTGGAACTAGAGGCTTCTGCTAGGGTTTAGTGAAGTCATAGGGCTGAACTTGGGATATAGTTCAAAATATTGTCATTGCTGCCTGTCTTAGAACACGCATATGGCTACCAAAGCATTGGTCAGAAATGGCTTCTCAGAGGTGCAGAAATGTTGCAAGGGGGAGGGGTTAGCTGGAAACAGCTAGGAGTTGTACTTCCTGAGGTAAGGGTGTAAGCAGAGGTGACAGAATGGCCTAATGATCAAATTCATACAACTGATATGGAATAGAGCTGAAGAGACTCCAGAGGTATGGAATTTGGATGCCTGTATTTTCCTTTCATTTCTTTCTCAAAGTTTTAATTTGTGGTGTTTGTCAGGAAATCTGCTTTGCACTGTGTAATGGCTGTTCCTCCACCAGTACCAACTTTGTTAACTTTGGTGAATGCATCATGAAGGCATGCAAATAATCCCTAAAAGATGTTGGCCAGCTTTAGGATTGTAGTTCTTTTGCTGTATATTTTATTTCTGTACTTCAGAACTTCACTTCTGGAAGTAACAAACTCTTAACTCTTTTTTCCTGAATTTCTGAGAGTTGAGTGATGTTCAGCTATAATAATGTGCTATAATAAACTTGTAAATGTCGTTTTGTATTCAGCAAATGGAAAAGCAAGTTAGTGGTTTACCAGAATGTCAGGAGACAGCGTCTGTATACATATGAAGTGTGTGTATACCTCATCATGCACTGCTCCTGAAGTCATAACTGAAGCTTCCAGAGTTCAGTAAAAGTTTTGTCAATGATGCTGTATGTATCACTCTGTGCATCCATTGTAATGCTTTCTTTTAAATCCAGGTTTAAAAAACGAATGCTGATAGAACAGCTTGAGAGTTTTCTGGAAGAAATCCATCGCAGATCCAATCAGGTCAACCATATCAAGAGCAGCTAAGAAACTGCACATGAGAGAGCCACAGCAGGGCACTGCTGTTCTTACTTGCATTCATTTTTGACATGCACTCTTATTTCAAGTTCCTGTACCTGAAAGAATGAGAAGCTGCTCAATAAAATGATGAGAAGTATCCATCATCCTTTTTTTTCTTCACTTCTGTTATTTTTGTAATGTGAAAAATACTACAAAAACATTTTTATTTAACTAAATTGAGAACTTCTTGCTTGTCATGGACATAAGTGTCACTTTCCCTCAGGTTCTATTTTTCTTAATCTAACTTTCAAAACTATCACCTCTTAAGGTTGAACTTTGCCAAAAAGTTGCTTTGTAATTT
This sequence comes from Leptocoma aspasia, assembly GCA_013399835.1. Classification (NCBI taxonomy): domain Eukaryota; kingdom Metazoa; phylum Chordata; class Aves; order Passeriformes; family Nectariniidae; genus Leptocoma; species Leptocoma aspasia. The sequence continues at coordinate 78,568 of VXAX01001249.1, read as the reverse complement.
TCAAAAAAAAAAGCACATACATTAAACAAGGTAATGTTTTGTATATACAGTTATTTTGGATATATTATTGTAAGTTGTATAAATGTATTTTGAAAAATATTTAAGAAAAGCACTTTTGTTATTCCATCAATAAAATCTCTATTTTAATCTTTGTGTAGGTTTGAATACAGTTTTTATTGAAATTATTTGTTTTGCCTTCCCTTTCCAGAGCTTCTGTGTTCTGGTATCAGTGTTAAAGAATGAAGAGTGGTTTTGTATCACTGGATAATCTGCTCTTAATCAGAGGATGAGTGAAAGAGAGCTAATGCTGAATTGCAGCTACAGTAGGATATCTTGTGTACTTTGTAGTTTTGGTGACCAGCATAACAAAGTGTGATGTTTTGTATGCACATCTGCAGCCATGACAAACCCTACAGTTTTATTGAGGGATAGAGTGCAGTAAAGCAAGGGTCACTAGCCTTTGAGGAAGGCTGTACAGAAGTTTTCTGTGTCAGAAGATTTTACAGGTCTACAAGACCAGGAACAGCTGCAGGTTGCTGCTGCCTGGACACAAAATATCACTGATTGTTTTACTGGCCATGTCTTTCAGCTGTGCTGGATGCTCTGGATTATCTGGAAGGCTTTGTTTGATTCAGTGGGAGCTGAATACAACAGACCTCTCTGATGCTTTTTGTGGGAGTCAGTGGTTTGCAGTCTTCACCCAAAATCTTTATGGGCCTGGGTTTCTGATGCTTGTGTCATGAGTTGCTGAACACTTGACATATCCCAACTTCTGTCAGGATGCCAAAAAACACCCCCCATTTTTCATGATGCCAGTAGTCACATTAAGTGGTGTTCTGGAATATCTGTCCTATGTTGTGTACGCTTCAAAGGCAGTTGAAGTAGTACTGCAACCTCTTTTGGCAGTCTTTGTTTGGTCACTGAGTGGGTATTCCTGCTTCTTACCAGCTCTGTCTGGAACAGGCTGCCCTGGCAAGTGGTAGAATCACCATCTCTGGAAGTGTTCAAAAAGCGTGTAGGTATGGTGTTAACAGACTTGGTTTAGTGGTGGACTTGGCAGTGCTGGGTTAATGGTTGAACTGTTAGGATCTGAGAGCTGTTTTCCAACCTTAATGATTCTAGGATTATGTGTCAGTTTTGAAGCAGCCTTTCAACTTGATTTTCTTTTCACAGCATTTTGCTGCTTTCTTGTTACTATCTGTATCAGCTGGGTTATAACTGTCTGAGGTTAGACTAACTTTCAGTTTTACTCTTAAGCTTTCGGCTTCAGGACAGGGAAATAAAGTTGTCCTTGAAAAATAACATCACAAAGCTTTCTTGTGGGTTGTTGTCATTCAAATGACCTGCATACTCAGCAACAGTCAAGCTGACTTTAGCCATTATAAAGTTGAAGAGAAGCTGTTGGCTCATATTGTTAAACATTTAGGAGGCTAAACCTGTTCCATTTTTTGCAAATGTTTATTTGGATACTTTATTTGTCATTGCTGTAGTTGTGGTGCTGATGATTCCTAGACAGCTCTAAGTTTCAACAGTGTCTACAGTCTAATAAGGTAGTGGAGAGCTTTTACTCTTGCTTATTCTTGGAAAAGTGATATGCTTAAAACTGTGTTTTAATAAATACATATAATATAGCTTTTAATTTCATTGGAGGAAGGCTCATCATAGGAGGAGCAGAAGCCGGTGTATGCATTTAGTGCTTATTATGAAGGATTTGTAACTCTTCCTATAAAAAGTACTGAACCTGTAAATGAAAACAATATTAACATTATTTAAGTTTGGGGCCACAATTTCAAAGTGTAGTACAGTTGAAATACATGAGTAGGCATAGAATTAGCAGATCATAGAATCGTTCATTGCTTGTATGGAAAAACTGACAGCAATTCCATGTTTGTCTTAAAACAGTCTAAACATTTCTGTATTAAAAACACCTTTCCAAATAATTGGTAGCCCAAACCAGGAACCTGCCAAAATCTGAAACTTACACTGAGCAAAACAGAACCTAAGTTCATTGCTTTGTTTTCATATTTTAGTTACAGAAGAGAATGAAATTACTGCCTCAGATTCAGTGGATTTGTTTGGTTATTCGTAATGCTGTTACCTTGCCTGTCCTTGTGCTCAAACCTGAAATTCAGATTTAAAAACTCTAAAATTTTTCAATTATTTTGAGCAGAACTATGCTATTTTAAGTATCGGAAAACATGTTTCTGCTATTACTAGAAAATTGATCCAATGAATACTTTTGGTCTACATAAAGATTCATTATGAACTTCATGGGCATAGAAGTTTTAAGCACTTCTAGTCAGGTGAATGAAAAATAGATCTTGTTTACCTATTCAAGTTTTCCATACCTCAAAAACTTGAATCATTAAGTCTGAGCAAACAAAATTACTGTTTTCACTTTTTGCATTAAAAAGCTTGAATTACAGAAATATATTTTTGATTTTGAGTTGATTGGAAGGTATGTATTTTATGCTTCACATAAAAATCCCATTTTACAATCTGATTTCCTTCCTCTTCATATATTTTATATATATATTGTAAACTGACCATTTTATTCACCAAAGTAAGTTTGTTCTTAATCCTGAAGAGTCTGTGGCTCATGTTTCATAGGTGAGCTTTATTAATGCCTTTTTATTTTAAATTCTGCATTTGCCAAATAAAATACCTTTAGTCATTGACTGGTAATGATTGCCAAAGCATATTTAAAATAAAATTCCAACGAAGGCAGTAACTTTCTTTTTGGGTGCTTGCTCTGTGGTCAAAATTCAAGATACGGGTTTTTGAAATGGAATGTTACATACACAGGTATTTACTGACTAAGAGAACAGTGTGTGTTGCTTGGAAGCAGATAAGTGAAATTGTTTATGTCTTTGTGCTAGGCTCCAGTGTTTTACTGAACTTTAATAAATGTCTATATGTTCCTTGAAAATCTAAATGGATGTCACCCCAGTTATGAGAGAAATGTGGTGGTTCGAACAATTTTTGGGAAAATACTTTAGGTGCAAAATTACTGCATTGTTAAGAATTATAAGAGTTGTTGGATATTGGCCTGATGCTTCAGAGTAGCAAATACCTGCTAAATGGTGCATAATGCAGTTCTTTATTATTGCCAATTGCTATAGGGTGTTTTCTTTTGGCAGACATTCTGGAGTAACTTAATGTGATTGGACATCTGGAATGAGACTTACAATCCACTACTGAAGCTGAAGGAGCACTGTGATGCTTCACTCTAAGATTAGGGCTTTTTGGGTGGTTTTTGTTTGGGGGCTAGGAGAGGTCATTTGCGAGAAAAGAGTTGACAGTTGCAAAGAAACATTTTTTGGCAGAAGTCTGTTTGCTATCAGTATAGGCATGGAGAAGTTTTTGCTTTATAGGGAAAGTTTTCTATTTTAACTACTTCAGATGTTAATCCAGCTGGTCCAGCCCGTTTGTAATTTGAATTGCTCTGTAGAGGTCAGTTCCTGATGCTGGAACCTTCAGCATCTGAGATCTCTCTAGTGCCTATAATTTTGATAGAATTTCTTTGAGCACATACTGCATGTCCAAAGAAGAGGCTAATCTGGCTTCCTAGACTTATATGACTATTATACATTCTTTGTAAGGAAATTAAAATCTATGCTTTAAAACCCCAACCCCCACAGTTTCCATGGTTTGAAGCATGAAGAATGGCATGCTATTTGTATTGATTTCAGTGCTACTTGTGTGGAGTTCTGCTCCTGAAAGGCAGAGCATGCATACCTGTATTAGCTTGTCTCAGGAAAAATGTGAAAGGTCGATCTGCTTTGAAAATAGGTGTTCGAGATCTTTTCAGTAAGACCATTGCTGTAATGCAACAAAGAAAACATCAGTAAAATTCATCTTTTTCCATCTTCCATGCAGTGCCCTCAAGCTGTGGTTAGTACCTTGACTTTTGAGTTGCTCCTCTGCTTTAAGACAAAAACAAAAATTTTATCCAGCAGTGAGATTAGTCTGGCAGAATTAGCAAGTAAGGAGTTGTGAGACTACATGCAGGTGATTTGTGCATATTTCAGTGCTGAAGGGCGTCTGCCTGGCGTTGGATCTCAAAGGTAATTTTTGTTGTCATCACATCCCTGAATCTGCTCAAGTCATACCATGCTATTGCCTCACCTGTTAGCCAATTCCCAGCTGTGCTGTTCTGGTGAAAAAGATAAGCAAGTGAACTACAACTGCAGCTACACAAGTGTAGTTCCTTATCCAATTGGGAGACAAGCAGCAGAGAAATACCTACGTCATCCTGGAATTTTTCTTGTCAGAACTCTCAACAAAACCCTAAGTATCCTCAACTCAGTTTATGACTGTCTGTTCTCTCTGGTTGTGGGTTAATTATTAGATTAAATAACGAGTTTTTAAGAATTATGATGGCTCAGCTATTATTAAAATACATCTTATTTAAATAAATTCTTCCTTTTAGCTATATAGTATTAAGAATACATTGTCAAAACCCTGCCATTAAACCCACCAGATCTGGATTATTTTTTAATTACAGTTAAAACAATGGAATTAGTTTGAAAATTCAAGTTAAGACACAATACTTTAAGAAGGCACTATTTTAGTGCTTGTAAAAAAAATGTGTCTAGTTTCAAGTCATCATGTGACTAAATCCAAAACTTTTAAAGTAAACAATAAATGTTATTGCACTTTTAAAAATCTGCTTGTCAGCTTGGTCTGTCTGGAGTTAAGGGATGTTTTGGCATTGGTTTCAAGGGGATAAAGGTCTATTCCCCCTAGTCTTTGGTATGTAATTGAAGTCACCTAAAAGCTTTTGTTTTGTATGGGCCTTACCACAAAGTTATTAAAAATATTACTGCCCTGATAGAGATTAAAACTGTTACAAAACTTAAAACTGCACAACTCTGCAGAAGGGTTAACTTAGTTATGCCAGATGTTCTCTGTACACTCCCACATGTACACGTGTGTCTTATTCAGGGTTGTTTCTGGAGGAGTACTGAATATGTCAATTCAGGTGTGCTCAGGTTCTTTTTGGCATTGCAACTGTGGGATGTTGGAGTGAGGGGATGTGCAACAGGTTGGGCACCACAGTGAGGTGCACTGCCATGCTCTCTACATGCCTCTTGAATTCCTTCCTGGGAGCAAGGAGAAGTGGTAGAGTGCCACTCTGGTCCCCAGCCAAGGACCACCAGCATTTGTGACGTGGAGCATCACAATCTATCACAGTATCACATAGCATCACATCTATCCTTAGTGCTGCCCAGGGAGGCAGGAGGGCGAGATGTGGTTAATGGTGAATGAGTCATGTGCTGACTGGATAGTCCACAGCTGAGATTTTATTCCCAGTCTCCCACTCACCCAGTCCCATCTGCTCATGTGGAAGTGATCTGTTAGCAGGAACTACTCCACTTGAAGGTCACACTGCAAAGTATGTAAGAATCAAGCTTGTCTGCATAAAACTTGCCCATCATTACCATTAATGCTATCAAAGAGATCACCCTCAAATCCCTTAACAGTTCAGGAGCTGTAGATAAAATATTACTAACCTTTTTTCATTTCTTGTTCTTATGATCTGAGCAAATAGATACTTAACCAGCAGAAAAATAAGTGGTATATTTTCTCAAACTAGATTTTCCCTGGACTGGCAAAGGTAGTTTTTTCCATTTGAGCCATTACACCTTAGTCAGACATCAAAAATAAAGTTTCTTATGAACAATTACAGAGGGAAAATGGAAGTGTGTTAAAGACAAAAGTTTGTTAGGCATACACGTGAATTCTACCAGGCTTTTTTGTTTTGTTTTAAATAAAATACTAGTAGTTGGTTTTATAATGGTAAGCTCCAAAAGTGAGAACTTTGTCTGAATATTTGATTTACCTGTAGCTCCTGATGCCTTTGTACCATCTTCTGTTACTTCAATCTCTGCTTTGTGAATAGCTTCTGAAATATAAAGACTATCATGCTCTGCAAAGCCCCAAAAATTAATAAGTTATTTTCTACATTTCATTACAGACATATATTTTTTAAAAATAATCATAATGCTTTAACCTTTTTTTCCTGCAGAATCTAAGGATCATGTAACTATTAGGTATTCCAGCCTTTGACTGTTTTCCCACTATATGGATAACAGTGGATTGAATGCTGAATGGAAGTTACTAGTTTGAGAGGTCTCCAGGTTGTAGTGGAAGGCAAGGTTACATAAGGAAAATAGGAACTTTAACAGAGTGAGGACAATGAAAGAACTGAAGAATCTTTGGAAGGGAAAATGTAGAAAAAATGTTCTTCAGGAAGAAGCAATGGAAATGTGACATAAAATGAATCTTGGAAAAGAATTAATTTCAGAAAGACACTGAAGAGACTGTTACAAGTTTGTTTTTCTCCAGCTGCCTGCAAGAGGCGGAAAGCAGGAAAGGCTGAGAAGTTTTTTCTTTCTTTTCTGAATTCAAGAATCAAGTCCTACATGTAGGTGAAATCAAAGAAATGCTAAAAGAGCATATTATCTATTTCTGTCTTAATTTTGTCCAGTCAGAAAAACTGGGAGGGAAGCAAGCAGGACAAAACTAGGGAGAGGAAGAATTTTAAGAAGTAGATAAATCTTACACATTTTTGAGGGGAAAAAATACAAGCTTTCAGGTATAAAAAAGCTATTTCAGGTCTGAAATGAACTAACATACTTGTTTGCTAAATGTGATCTGAGGGTAAATATTCTGAAGATTACCCTTCTGCTTCATATGGAAGAGGAAGTGAAAACTTACCTATTTTTTTTTCAGCTATCTATTGGTTAAGTGAAAGATACATTTTCCTTATAAACTTTGCCTTACATAACTCTTAGACCACGTAAAACCCTGCTGCTATGACACAGTGGTGTAAGAGTAGAACTAAAAAGGGCCTCAACATATCCTTTGTTCCATAACCCTGCTAGGGCAGGATCAAATACTTCTACAAGCCTTATCCTGTATGCCAAAAGGAAGCTGCTAATTATGTTGTTTATGGAATTAATTTCTCCAAAGTGTTTATCTTATTTAAATAAATATTAACTTTATAAAATACATCCTTGTGTAGTTTATCAGTATATTAAGATTGTTTGCAATAAGCAAAGCAGCAGTGAGCAGTAACAAATTATTTTAATGTGCATCTATGTGCAGTCTGAGATCTATATTGCGATAGAACATTGCTATGTTCAATTTTAAAAGCGGCATAAAAAACTCCATGAGTAATGTGCCTTCTGAGGTTCATCCCAGGAAAGCAACTTTTCTGTAAAAGCAGCTCTGTCTGAATTGGAGCAGTTTCATGTATTCACTCACATGCACAAGAATGTGAGCGGCTTGCTGGACAGCTACCACTCCCAAGTCTTTACTGTGAGCAGAAATGACTAAGTTGAAATATTTTGTTGCTGGAAGGAGTCAAAAGAAAAAGAATAGATAATTTGGATTTTTTTTTTTCATTTAATATTAAATGGGGACAAATTTCCAAGGAGCAGAATAATTTCCATGTTCCAAACCCAAGAATTTAATCATGACAACAGTATTTTAGCAAAGGGAAAGTATAGCTTTGTCTACTGATTACTGGATTAGCAAGACAATGTAGCCTGGGCATAAACCACTGTTATTTGCAGTATCAGGAGTTGGAATATAGACTTGTTGGACCAGCATCCCTCACTGTTAAATAACTATTTAAAAACACAAATAGGAATGCAAGTTTTACTAAAGCGTCCTAAATTTCTGAATAAATAACCATTTTCTGGGCCTACACTGTCTTGACAGTTTTAATCTTAAAGACAAGAAAAAAAGTAAGTTCAAGACCAAAACCAAACCTGTCCTTTTCAGGTTCCTCTTTCCTACAAAACAGCTCAAAATACAATTGCAGTTGAGTGTGAATTGTACTTTAGAGTTTCACAGATAAAGAAGTACAATCAATTCAGATGACCCAGGTCTAACAAATCATTCAAATGTAAGAGTCTACAACTACCGGGTCAAGGTTCATTTTTTATTCAGTCAAGCCTCTTACCTGAAATGCCTTTAAAATTAGCAGTGATGGGATCAAATGCATCTCTAATTCCCAAGGCAGAAAGAACTGTCTTTAGGTCAAAAAGGCTTTGAATACTGAACCTGAAATTAATATGATAGACTTTATTTTAAATGCAGGATTTGTAGAGTTTTGTAGAATTAACAGGTATTAACAGATACAGTTTTTTTCAAGCCTTTGCATTTCATCCATCTCTTCCTGTATGGGCCCAGTGCATTGTCTGACTAAGTGTATTTGCAGAAAAGTAGCTCACCTTCACCTGAAGGCATTAACAGAAGGAATCCCTCGCCACCCTCTGTTGCAATCAAATAGCTACTAAGTCTTCTTGACATGTGAATTCTGCGTTTTCACAAAGTGTTCTCTTTCTAATATAATTTTTGGCTATAGCAAACAGCCCTTGGAAACATTTCCCAAAAACTAGCTTGAAGAAAATAAGTATTAATGTACACAACTGGTTTTCAGTGCTTCATTAATGTGATGAATATGTTGTAGGAGGTGTGTAATGAAGCCCTTCCATGCTAATCCATACAATAGATACAGCCACATAAAGCCTTCTGCACCTAATTCCTCCTGGTATGCAATTTCATTGGAGTAGAAGATAGAAAATACCTCCAGCATAGGTGTTTGCTAAAACAACATCTGACTAAAGTGGAAAATGGATGAGTGAAACCTCATTTGTGCATGGAGATGGTTATGAATGCTGGAGGGGGGCCAAGCTCTTTGTCCAGTGCCTTTTTAGTACTCTGTCAAGTTTAAAAAATACAAAATAGTGTGTCTTTAGGAGGTTATATGTTTATTCTTCCTTAAACAAAGAGAAAAATTAGTGTGTGAAAGGTCCAGCAACATTTCTCTGGTTTAGATCCTTAAAGGATTTATACCCCAAACAAATTGTAAGTAAAAGCTGTAGGATCAACTGAAATACTTAGGTTTTTTAAAAACAGTACAAAGTGTAACCAGAAAGTCTTGTCATTCCTGGCTCACCCCTTTGTGGTTTAAGAGAGGGCTAGAGCATCTCTGATCATGTGATGAATAATGAAACCAAAAGCACGTAATTTGATTTTGCTGACACACTGCTTGTGTCAGCACTGTCATGGAATTCTGACAGCTGAAGTAGTGAATCCATTGTGCTAACATTGCTTACCTAGGCAGAAAAATGTCCATCTTTGTTCTCTTCAAGCTGTTGGCCCAGAGGGTTATGGTTTTGGCAGAAAGGTGAGACTGAATCTGGGACAAAGGTGTCCTTTTGTGGCTGGGAAGCACTAGGAACATACTGAGTTTCTCCCCCAGGTAGGGTAGCTCCACCACGCTGAAAGCCTCCAGAGCTGCAGTCTGGAACTGGCCTGTGGGTGGGCAAAGGGAGATCTTATTTCATCATTCAAGTGGGAAGAAAACCCCGAACCCACAACCCTTGCTGGGGTCAGCAGACAGTTCAGAGCAGCTGTGGTGGGATGTAGGAAGTGGTCTCCAGCACTTGGGCTCCTGTAGCCAGCTCAGGTTGCTGTTAACTCACAGCAATCTCACCTGAACAGAGCTGAGTGTGTCAGAGACACAGATACCTTGGCAGAGCAGTGCCAATGCCACTGATAGTACCTGAAGAACTGCCTCAACAGAGCATGGCTATTTTATTACTTTTCCGTGTAACAGCTTGAGTCCTCCTTGCTCAGTTTGGGGACAAAAAACCCAAAACTACCAAGGCAATGACAGCAACTATGATGACTCTTCCTGCAATGTATGTTCTTTGAATAAACTTACAATTTTATAATGTTTTTCACTAAGATTTTACTGCAACAGATCGGAATTACAAAAACAAAATGCAGAGTGTCCTACTTGATTAGTTGAAACCTACTTTGGCTCATGTTTCCATCTTTACTACCTTTAAAAATCAATTTTAACCTTATTTCAAGAAAAAAATAATGATATTAAACAAGAGCTAGTATATGCTTATTTAAACATTAACTATTTTTTTTTTATTTAAGCACTAAATTTATAATTTTTGAAAATCTAGGCACAGAGACCTGTCACAGTCAGATGTAGTCTCAAAAGTAGTCTCAAAAGTAAAAGCTGGAGAGTTTCCAAACATGCAATCAGTTTTACAGCAATTTGTAACAGCCATTTAAAAGTACCATTTTCATCCCATATTCCAAAAAACAATTAATCCAGGCATTTCTAATGGATTCTGTTATAGAGTAGAAGAGATTCGGCTGTCAGAATTTGGCTTCCTTATTTTTTCATCTGAGAATCCAATAAGTAGCATTTCAGGAACATTCAGCAATAGTTAGCAGGCCAGGAGTTAAATACAACTTAAATACAAGGCACAAGTGATAGTCTTACTGCCTTTACTGCAGGCCATCCAAAATATTGAGTCTGCACCTCCTTCACCCAGCTGTAGCAGTTGTATCTTCGAGGGTAGATGCTCACACTGTTTGAGTCAGTGATTGTAAATAACTCTATATAGATAACTCATGTTCATAATACCTAAATATTTTGCAGTAAATACATAGCTATTGGATGTCTCAAATATTTAGTGTACAGTGTTTGTTAGTTTTGCAGATATGGACTAGATAGGATTCATTAAGTGTTGATTGTTCTTCTAGATTAAATTTTAGGCTCTTAGATCAGCCCTCCTGCCTTGCAATCTGGAGAGGGAATTGCTCTGTTAAAACCAACTCCCAGCATGTAGATCATTTGCTGGGAAAAGATGTTCTGGTCTCTAATGAGCAGGCAAGGAAAATTCATATTTGCAGAGCACTGGACATGAGTGGTATAATTTGTGGGCATGCTGATATTTTGAAGTCAGCACAAAGGTTATACAGTCCTTATTTATTAATTAGAAAGAAAATCAAAGACTTTAGATTATTGAGTCAGAACATTTAGGATTTGTTACTTGAACTAATTTTGAGCATCCCATAAGGATTACACATATGCTAAATTAGAATTCAAGCGTCGTTAACAAATTACTTGGAAAAATGAATATGTAAAATAGTTGTGGTGTTTAAGAAGTGTGTGTGAACAGTAATGTTGACATTTTCTTAGAGCAGTCTTACTTGTCCCCAGGCTGGTTTGTTCTGCGTGGCAATGTTAAAAGGATAAACAATGTTGTAAATGCTGCAATTGATAACAGGCCACAGCTTATCTTTCTCACTCTGTGTTTTGGATCCTGATGGGACACAGCTGCTATCATTTAATAGTGAAGGAAAGGCATCTTAGTCCTCTGTTCAGTTGTACTGAGCCAGTTGTTGCATCAATTTTAAACTGATTTGTTTAAAACTGGTTTGATTGGGCCAATTCAATCTTTTGATTGGCCCAATTTGATTCAAAGATTGAATTGGCCCAATTAAATCCAACAACCAGCAAATTTTAAATGATCCCTTCTATTTTGGCTTTCCTCAAAAGTCTCTCCAGCTGCAGAGAGCTCACATGTTTCAGGCTGGATGAAAGGTAATCCAAATAATTTGTCTTTCCTTTTCTGTGCAAAAATTTAGTGCTCTAGCTACCTGCTTAAGGATGATAGGATGGAGTTCCTTGTGTCCTTGTGCCAGTGGTCAGAAGAGCACAACAAATGATTTCACATCAACTTTGCAAGGACTCTGGAGCAAATATATGGTCAGACAATGCAGCTTAGCTTAGTGGAACTCCTGGTGATTGGCTTTACCTGAGATCTCTACTTGTACAAGCAAGAGCAATCCCCTGCCTTCTGTCATTTAATAATCTGGGGCCTGAATAATCACCACCCCAGAATATGAGAAGAACTTGGATGTGGAATTGCAAATGAGTCAGCAAAGATTTTTAATATCCTGAGGGTTCAGTTGTTTCCCATGACTAGGAAACAGGAGTACATTTGTAAGAAAAAGAAGGCAATCTGGGAAACTTTTTAGGTCTATCTTTGAGAAGTTTTAGGACACTCTGGAGAAAAGAATAATCAGGTCACAGAGAGAAATAGTGAGATAAATTGCAATATCATGTAGACTGGCAGACAAAACTATAAACTTTTCTCACTTGTTAACTAATTTGATAAAAAGGCATAGATCCAGCCATCTAGTTTTAGGTAAAACATTAAAAATTTTTTCACTGTGCCACTATTTACAGGTAGAAGTGGTGGCACTTAGAACCAGAAATGAAAGGCAGCAAGCAGCCACTTGAAGGGGAAACTACAATGAGCAAAGGTACAAGAGGTTGAAAAAGGTCACTAGAAGCTTTCCAAAGTATTGTCAATGCTCAAGACTTTTATCAAAGAGAGAGAGAGAGATTCAGAATCAGTGAGGTTGCCATGAAGACTGGAGTGGTGGAAACGAAGTGGTGGGTCAAAACCACACAAAGACATGATATACCTCTGGAGATTTCCCTCCCCCTGATTTACCTAGGGAAAAAGTGCCAAAAGGAAAAAGGCCCAGGTGGGGCTAACCTTGAGTAACCACCCTGAGCTGGTTCTGCAATACACTACCCAAGGCATTTTTATCAAGACATAGAAATTGTGAAAGCATTTTATCAAGCATGTGTATGCCCTCATTGAAAGTTTTTTTGTACATTTCTGTTCATTTATTTTCAAGAAAGATTAATTTAAATTGGAAAACTGCAGAAAAAGAACTAGTAGAGAATTTGGAGCCTTTGGTTTTGGAATAGTTTAGAAGAGCCTGGCATCTTCATCCTAGCTATCAGGAAATTGAGAAAAAACTTGGTGACTTGCAATTATATTTGTGAGTAAATATCAAAGCTGAACAGAAACTATTTAACTTATCAGGATAAAGCAGGCAGGATGTTAAGAGATATAAATCTGTCTTGAAAAAATTTAGATTTGGAATTTGGAAGATTTTTACCCAAGTGCGGTTCTGAAATTTAGAGTAGGAGGGAAAAGAGCTTTTTATATTTTGAAAGAGATTGTATAGCTAACTGGCATGATTCCTGGTGGCAGAAAATTAGGCCTGCAGCATGAGTCCTTCTGTCAGCAACCCACATACATCAAGCCTTTGGAAGTAGCCTACACTGTATTCATATATTATACAAATAAAAGTTTGGCCTATATTTATGCTGTTTTAAGCTCATGCTGAGATCATCCACTGATTTGGTATAAATGACATAAGACTTTCTCTTCTTTTTCTAGAATTTGTCCCTGAAGATCTGCAGTTTTTCCCTAAATCCTTGGAGGCAGGCTGTGACCAGATCTGCAGGTCTGCAGGGCTGGTGCTCCTGGTTACGCTCCACTCCCTCTGGCACTCACACAATCAAGAGAAAGTGATTTGGCTGAGGGTTAGGAAATTCCTTACCCAACAAATCAAATTGGTAGGGGCTTGATATAATTTTAGTCTTAATTGCCCCTCTGTCATGGGGTCAGATGTGTTTCCTACTGTAGCCCCTTCGTAGCCAGCTTTATTTAACCTGCTCCATGCTATTTGTAAAGGACTTTGTATATTGTAGTACTCTCAGTTCTACAATAAGTCTCATCTTTCTTTCTCCTGGCATGATGTATTGGTGCCTTTTGATTGTTTCCTACAGCTGACAAGTTTGTTATGGAGTACTGGGAGGGATGGGACAGGGACAGTAGATATTTTAGGAACCATTTTGAACCCAGGATCTGTTTCATGATTGCCTGGAATTATAAGGAGTCAATTTGGTCAAATGAGTGGTCTCTTCATTTGATGGGACTTCTTCTGAGACTTCTTCAAGCTGGGAAAATAACACATCTTAGTGTGGTATCTGTGGACATTAAATAAATCTGTTCCACATTGCACAGTAGATCAAATATGGATCAAGGTCAGTTACCGTAGTTAACTTCAGCTGTGTGGTGCATGGTAGGCACTTTCAGGGTCAAGCCCTCTGGCGTGGTAAAAGGCAACATCTGGGAATCCATAAAGGAAAACTTTTTTTGCCACATGCTTCTGAAGTACAGGGTGCTCACCAGGGTGACCTGGCTGAGCGACGACCCAGTGCTCTCCAGTGTCATCCCACGCATATCCCCATCTGCATGGAAGAGAGACAAGGGAGGGGGACACATGCAGTCCTACATGCCCAGGCCTAAAGGCCAGGTCCATGTGACTAAATAAAGCAAGCTGAGACCACTCTCCATCCCTAAGGCCAAGAGGCACAACTCACAAGGCATTGCTCACCCTCTACCTTCCTCTCCCCACCTACACATGGACCTCCCTGGGGTTGCCTGCTGGTCCATGCCCTCCCCAGAGCTGAGATTGAGCTGGTCAGTGTTTTTATTCCCCATTTTGACTTTTTAAATTCAGAGTCTGACTGCTGAGCTCATGCCCCTCTGTGTACCCCGCAGCACCATGAAAGCATTCGGTGCCATGAATATGGTTCAAGGGGAATTTGGCTGTTCTGAATTAACACTGAGAACACTGCAAAGGATTGCCTTTCTAAAAATTAAGGGAACTAGGCAAAATGGTTACCAGCTTGACACTGCTTACAGATTCAGATCTGTTCCAGCTCTTTTTTCACATTACAAATGAGTGTTAACACAAAAATTATGTTTCCTGGCTTTCAGCTTTGGTCTGGGCAACATGGAGTGTGGCAAAATACTTTATGCTTGGTTAAATGCAGTTTCTCCCATTACTCTTATTTTACATTTCCTTCATGTGCAACCATTCCCGTGGGTCCCTATGGTACCTGCAAGGTCAGTGGTGATCCATTCCTGTATGAGGGTGGTGTTGGGGTCAGTGAGGTTGGTTTGGAGCAGGCTGCTGTTGGCCCAGCGTGCGGCACGCTCAGCGAAGTCGGGCGAGAGCCGCACGCCCGCGTCCACCGAGAGGGAACATCCCAGCTGGACCACTGTGCCTTGGCTGGAGTCAGTCACTGCTTCATCCACCGTGTGCATGAAATCCTGCACACTTTGGTCTGCCAGGCAAGAGAGAGAGACGGCAATTGTTGTGCTGAGGCTGAGGACAGCAGGGATTGCCCCAGGGCTCTGCAGCTCTCAGCTCCGGAGCTGACACTGGTGTTAACCTGACTGTTAAAGCCCTATAACAACCGGAGCACTCTTGACTTTATGGAGTATTCCTGTCAAGCACTGTTGCCACAGTGATGGGCAGTGATGCACTGGGCATTGGAAAGCTCTCTTCATGTGTCTGTAGAAATCACTCAAGTGCGAATGTGTCAAGTGGCTGATCTCATGTCAGGCTCACGGTTCTATGCAGACACAATCCTTAACAGTTCACAGGGTAGTTATTCTTTCTTGGGCACTCTCTGAGTTCCCACCAGTGAGGTCTAGTGCTTCTGGCCATGACTGGCTGAGCTGCCAATGCCACAACACCGCTCCCTCCTTCTCCTGATGTTAACCACCTATCCCAGGAAAGGCATTTCTCTGACGGCCTCTCTGCCACCCTTGGCCCTTAGGTGTTTGATTTCTTGAAGGATTGTGCCCAAACTGGCCCGGTATTGCTGATGAGCCCTGGCAATCCTAAACCGAGCTGATAGGTTGCTTCATGTGTTACAAGCGACTTCTTTATTTATACAGTCTACAACAGTGGGCTTTTTTCTTTTTTTAAGAAAACTGACATGGACTGAGGTGTAAAGTATTACTCTTGTGTGTTTTGCATTAGTATGGGAGCACTTGGTGAGCTCTCTGGAAGATGTGAGAAGTCAAAGACGGTAAATTAGAAGCAGAGATGAATGTGACGAGTGGTATCCCGAGCTTGTGACTTCACCAAAGTGCGTAGCTAACCAAAGTCCTGAATTCTTACTTGGACAACTGCTCAAATTTGCTTTAATAAAACAGCAAAAAGAAATCATTTTAAGCATGTAATTTTGTCTTTGCTGTCTAGAGATACATGCTATTATACAATGTTTTTGTTAGTACTAGAATAAAGGTGAACGAATTTTCCAAACATTGAAAGAAATTTACACGTGCGTGTAAGAGCAGATTCTCTGGGAGCAATGAATGAACCATCAATGTTTTTATTGTTTTCAACCAGTTAAGGTTTTAACCATATCCTTCATTATTCCTTAGGGCAGACCAACAGAAACATTAAGGCAAACATCTACTGGAAGAAAGGAATTTTATCATATATGCATAGATATACAATTTGGGTTTATTCATCTTACAGGAAATTTCATCTAAATATTTAATTTATTTATTTGATTTAGACCTTTTGAGGAAGTGGTTTCCTTCCCTGTTACTGGAAATACGCTGTATACCAATAACAATAGATCCCATCCTACTTTATTTTCACATTCATGCATTAATGTTACTGAAATCCAAAGCTCATGTGGTTTATGCCACAGACAGCTAAAATGGAGATAAAATGTCTTCTTGCCATGATGTGCCACTTGAGAAGAAGAGCACATAAAAGGGCTAGCAGGTCATTAACAACCCCTGCACTTCTCTGTTATATTTTCTGTGGAGATTGAATTTCACTTTGAAGTGTTATTCTGTAAGGTTCTTTCATAATAACTGAGCCCCTAATGACCAGAAGTGTCAAGGAAGGTTTAATCCTTGTATGAATTAAGGTTGTTTAGGAATTGAATTTACAGAAATAGCAGTCCTGTATGGAAGACTTCGTTATATCAGCTGCTCTTAATTTAGATGCACTGTCCCTGTGTCAGTACATGTAGCTGTATCTGTATGGATCAGCCAGAGTTAGCTCTTACTGCTCTGGTGGGATTGAATATCAATGCTGTACAGAATAGTGGTGGTGACTGAGGCTGGTTACACCATGGGACAGTGAAATTACTGTGGGTTTTAGTCTTCATACCCTGAAGGTAAATTTTATGCTGGGAAATACCAGTGTTATCTCTATACATAAGTATTGTATGTAAGCTGCAAATTTTGAAGATGAGGCAGTCATCTGCTTTTCATAAACATTCTGCCCATAATGTAAAATAGTTTTTGACATGTAATTTGAGATGGTAGGATAATCCAGAGCTAAAATGAAAACAGCATCGTTAAATTCAGCTGACTTAATGCTGGATTTAAAGACATCTGTCCTTCCCATATCCTTTCCAAATTCCCAGTGAGTTTTATATTTTAGCCTGCTTTCAGGGAAAGATGCAATTGCACCATCCATCTGTCAATGTATATCTCTGTCTGCCAGTCTCCCTCTGATAACTTTTCTTCTTTTTGGCCAGTTGTAATAGCATTAGAAAAGTCTTAAAGATAATTCAGCTTCTACAGGTTTCATAAAATTTGTTAGTGGGATAGGAGAGAAAACCACTGTTCTCTGCCTGGCAGTTCTTTGCAGAGCACACAAAGGAGACCGGGACACAGTGGACACGATGGACCTCTGGCAAACCTGGAGCAATTCTGCTGTTCATGGAAGTAGCTTTTCTAGATGTAGCTGTATTTTGTGTCATAAGAGAGTAAGTACTGATTCAGAAAAAATAGGAATAATAACCTGTGTGTCAACTACTCCCTTGAGTTTCCTTTGTCCATCTGATACCTGGCTGTCAAAGATGGAGAAAACTACAGCTTGCAGTGAGAGAGAAAGCAGAAGTTTAGTATGCACACAGGAATTGCATTCAATTCCTGTTACTTCATAAAGCTGTGAATTTATTACAAAATGTAAGACAATAAGTATGTTTTTAAGTACATTACCATGAATGCTGTATCCTAGGGCATCTTGCAGCTCCGTAAAAGTATTTCCTTGAGCTCCAAACTGCAGCAGCTCCAAAGAAACAGCCACACTTGCTGGAGAGACTACCAGATTGGTCCTGTTCTCTGCTTCAGACACGTGCCGGTACAGACTGATGGCAAATTCAGTCTTCAGCTCTTTCAGCTCATCATAGGAGATGCAGTTCCCTCTGGTTAAGCAGCAAGCAGACAGGATAAATGCAGAGAATAAAATGGGCGACATGAAGATGAGCTGGGAGCAGTCTCCACCAGCTAATACCTGCAATTGATGACATGGGTATATTCAGAAAAGCAATAGGCTGAGCTGGCAGAGAAGCTTTCCATCAGTGTTGAGATACCACTTGCAATAGCAAAGATCACTGTTAAAGTACTTGTCCAGGTCTACTCAGTAGCTACTGTCATTAAAAAAAAAAAAAAAAGAAGATACATATGTATGGACATGCTGATGACTCTGTTGACTAACAAGAACTGAATTTTCCAGAATGCTGTAGCATGTAAGTTGTTGGCCATTATAGAGCATGAAGACACATTGTCTCTTGGTTAAAAATTAGCTACCTGCACACATGATGGGACACCTCAGTGCAGTCTCCATGCTGCTGAGCACCCACAGCTCCTTTCTGTCCCCAGCAGAGAAGGGGTCACACCCAGCATTCCTAGGAGGAAGGTCACCCCTTGTGAGGTACAGAAATCTAATTGGAGGCTCCAGGCTGGGCTTTGGATCCAAGTTTGCAAAAGGCTGGCTTCAAATTTCCCCCCTCAGATATTCCTTCTATGAAATTTATGCCAACAAAAGAAAAGGTGATATTTGCAAAAGGCTCCAGCGCTTGCAGCACAAAATCACTACATCGGATTTTTATGGGAAATCAAGCATCAGTCAACGTTATATTAAGAGACACTTAGATTCATATTTAAAGGAATAATGCTAAAATGAGAGCTTTCCATACAGAATTTCACATTTGAAGATTGTATACAAGTATATTTTAAAAATTACTGCACCTTCTTTCACCTCAGGATTTCCTACAAATCTTTCTCCATGCCCTTTGCTCTAGAGAGCACCTCTAATGCTTCGTATTTACTCACAGTTAGCTCTGTTAAACTGTCTTGCCTTTCTGTGTCCTTCTGGGTGCCTGAATGGAAGCTGCCTATGAACGTCTTGGCTCCTTCTTTAATAGGTAGTGGAGCAAAGAGTAAGTCATGAGACTGCATTTAAAGGGATAGTCAGTGATCAGAGTCTCTGTCGGCGATGTCTGTACCACTCTGTCCAAATTCCTGTAGGTTACAAGCTCTATGGAGAGCCAGGCAAAGCAGCATGCCACTGACCAGCAAATCCAAGGCAAGGAACAAAAAGGTACACATGGAGATAGAGTCAGCAACTTCCTTGCAAGCCCTGCTCGAGCCTCATGAGGCTTGTGACCTGCTGGTACCGAGCAAGGCATCTCCTATCTCTCTTCCCACCCCCCCCCTCCTTCTTTTATATGAATTCCATTGATTCCTCTGCCACAAAGGGGAAGAGAAAGGGCTCTCTGTGTACCAGGCACACAGCTATTTTTTTACCCCCACTTTGAAACCTTATTCAAAAATCCCACGCAATTAAAATGTCTTTATTTCCCTTTTTTTTTTAATTAATGCCATCCAAAATAGCAAGATTTTCTTTCACTCTTTAGTTTCCAGAAGGAAAGAAACAACAAAGTGCTGCACTTGAAGTAGAGCAAATGAGGAAGGGGCCACTTTGAATGGACCAGAAGCAAAAGAGCTGTGGTTGTGACTGCTTTAAATGCAGTTGCAGCTGTTCATGGCTTTCTTCATGTGATGGGATCAAATCCTGCTCTTCATATTCACAGGTTCAGCCTCACAGCTTCACAATGCCACCTAAGACAAGCAAGATTTGGCTTTAAAATTAACGTACAACTGCAGCTTATGGATCTTCCCAGAGTTTGATGTTATACACTTGGCTATTTCACAATATGCATTCTTGTTGCAAGTGGGAAAGAAGACATTGGGAAAAAGGGCATTACAATCAAGCAATAATTTAGGTGCTACTGTTTCACTCTTAGCAAGGAAGGAACAGCCACACAATGGAATTAGGGCCCAAGTGAGAATGAAGCAGTGGGCCTCTCTTATTCTGTTCTTATGCTGTTCCTCTCTTTCTGCTGTTTGGAGAATATGCCAGAATAGATGCAGACATTGGGGTCTGTTTCAGGATCCTGGGATTTAGAGCACATTCCTGTAAGGGCTGATGAAGTGCAAGAGCTTGGTCAGTCACAGTCTAATACAACAGGCAGAAATGTGATTTTTCCACAGATTTCAATGGCAGTATCTTCAGGCTGAAGATTACATTTGGGCTTAGGGGTTTGGCTGAATGAAGATCTCTCTGCTGAAGTTATGATTAACAGTTTCCACTGGAGTGAAGACGTATTCAGAAGGAATGAAACAGAGGCTACCAAGTGATTTCTCGAAGGGCTCAGAGCTGTCAATAGATAAATTAGCTCTGGTCACTGGTGAGGACTGTACACTGGATTTGATGTGGTGTTCCCAGAGGCTCTGGACCTGAAAAGACATTTCTTCTGTGCCCTTCTTGATACCCTTCTATGGATTCATTAGGATTTAAATGAAAGATGGGGAACCCCTGAAGGTTTTAGGCATTACTGCCTAAAAATAACATTCAATTCCCACTTTGCAAAAATGTTGCTATTCAGATTTGGGGTATGCATTTATGGAAGACATAACTGAAAACTAGACCTGGTAAAAATGTTGTGTAAGACAGCATAGTTTCAGTGGGAAAGTGAAAAAAGTGTTCTGGGTCTTGTCTCATCACAAAAGAAGCTTAGAATTTGGAGTGTTTGTTTCAAATCTTCCCTCTCTGCAACTGTTTTAGGAAAGGAAAGCTGTGGAGGAATCTTTGCAGCAAAAACAATGTTTGCAGACAAGCAGAGAGGACTTAAGAAAACTAAAACTGGATCAACATTGTTCAAAGCAACCATTGGGAATAAGAAATGTACTTTATATATAAAGAATAGGAAAGAAATCCACTGGTGAATGATAAGAAAGATAGGAGGCAGTGGAGAAGAAAGAAGTAAGAGTCAGTGAAATTAGCTGTGTCTAAAAAATAAGTGTAGAAGCCTGGGGGACGGTTATGAACATTTATCATAGTCAAGATCAGAACCAAAATTCTCATGCTGTTCAGTTTAGCAGCCTAAGTTCAAAGTTTCTCTCTGCCAGACTGGGATCCACAACTGAGAACTGGGTGTCCGAGGAGAAGCCAGTGCCACATCAGGGTTAGTCTGAAAACTGAGGTTGCAAGTGAGCCTGGGCAGCCAGAAACTGAGCTGTCCAAGGGAGGGTAGTTCAGAGGGGGCTGCAAATTAAATAGGTCAATTACAGAAATTCTGTGTCAGAAATAGAGGGGTCTTGGACCTACTGAAGTGTTAGAGTTGGGCTGCTGTGGAGAAAGGGAGTTTCTGTCTCCTTTGAGGATTTTTTTAGAGCCTTCATACTTGTTTATGTCCTAGTTTAGGCATCACAGCCTTCTTTGAGTGTTAATCTGGTTCTGCATCACAAGGTACTGAGAGAAAGTACTGATAAACTTTCTGGCAATAATTTTGTTTTTAAGATGCTGAAAATGCATTTTAAAAGGCATGCAATTGACTGGTCCCCAAGATAACGCTTCAAAGTCAGGAAGGGGCAGAGGTAGCATCTGTATTTTGAGAAGTGCTTCTTCACACTGATAACTTTGACTGTGAGGGAAGTGAGGAAAGACACAAACCGAGGATGTCTGGAGAAAACACAGCACAGGAGTGTGTGGGTAGCATTCTGGAGCACAGAGCACTGTGTCTCTGTGGAGCTCCTCTGAGCTTCTACAGGAGCAGCTGTGAGAGCTTCACAGGGAGCCCAACCTCTCTGTTCCCTCACTAAGCAGAGAAAACCACCACTCTTTGAGAAGGAAGACAGCAAAGAGCTTCCTGACGTGTGAACACCTCCCCACACAGGGAGCCAAACTGGTGGAAAGCACTGGAAGGAAGCCATAAGTGGTGGCTACTTTCCATGATGAATTAGATCATGTCTGTGCCTGCAGTGTGCCAGTGCTGTTACTGCACAGTCCCTCGGTGTCCCCTTGTGTGACCATGGTGGTGGGCAAGGGGACAGGCTGCTGAAGCATCCCCTGCTGCTCAGCACTGACAGATGCCATCACAGGTGGCTCTGCAATGTCTGGTGTGAAAAATGTGCAGAAGTGGAAAAGAAAGATGAGGGGAAAAGAAACAGAGACAGCTGTCCTCCAGAATTTCATCTTCCAGGTCTGCGTGGGCCAGATTCTGCTCTCAGGTATAGGAGTGTAAATACAAACTGTCAAGACAAACTTGGGTCCTTGAGCAAATGAAGAGCTGCTGGGGGACTGTGGGCTGGGAGACTCCTCTGGGGGACAGGGGACTCCATGACTGTGGAAAACAAACTCAGGGTCAAGCCTCCGTGGTGCTGGTGGCAATAGGGGGGAAGGTCAGGAACTTGTTAGCCCTGGAAGCAGCCAGAAGTCACAGGACTGAAATGAGAAACTAGAGGGAAAGGCACAGCCTGCACAGGCACTATAGGCAAAGAAAGATTTCTTTGGAAACCTTTCCCTGCAACCAATTTTTTCCCACAGGAGAGTGGAGTTTTCTCTGATTTATTGGTGTTCTAAGAAAACTGAGCCCTAGTTTGGTGTGGCTGCTGAGAGGAAAGGGAGAGCTGTTCTGCTTTGGGCTCTGGCCAGTTTGTGCTTCTGTTGTATGCACTTTACACAGTGATCTGGAGCAGAATTTGGCTCAGGGAAATGCTGGAGGAGAAAAAGATGAGAGAACCAGTAAGAAGCAGATTTTTCTCTTCAGAACTCTCCTGTTAGCTTTTCTGTGTCAGGTCAGTCTCCTGCAGTCTTCCCTCCACTCTAGCACAGCCCCATTATCAGCAGGGCTAATGTGCATTTATGCCTTCACAAATGAGAACAGAATGTAACCTTCTATCTGCATCTGACTTTTGTGTGCTAGCTCTCCTTAACATATAGAAAAAAACCCCTAGGGAGGTTAAATGGGATCCAAACCAGCTTCCTTCCTGCTTACATCTCTCCTCCAGGAGTGAGCCTGCACTGCAAGATGCCAGCACATTTGCTCAGTCAGGAAGGTGGTTCTGCTGAATCTCAGGATAAGAAAAACTGGCATCACCATTTCATACAGAGCTTATTCTGTGGGGAGGCAGATGGCTGTGGAGCCACAAAACACCCAGATGAGCAAATTCAAGCGAATTTGTTTACTGTTATCCCCATGCCATGTAAAAACCAACACTTCCTCTGCCTCCCACCGGGGTGTGAGGATGAAATCTGGCTCTTCAAAGGGTGACCACGTTAGAGGGTTGCTTCCAAAGGAGAAATCCATCTGCTCAGCCAGGTGTCGTGGTTTGAGCAGATGAGCTTGGTGCCAGCCTGGACCTTCTGGAGAAGTCATACAGTGTAGTGTCCACAATGGAGCTCCATTCTGCTGGAGCCTCCAGGAGAGACTTCCCTCACACCTTCCTGGCCAGCTCCAGGTGAAAAGAAGTGCTGTTAGCAGCAATGAAGGCTTTTTGGTAGCTCCACAGGAGGAGGTAGTGCCCATGGCTGCAGGTGGGGTAGCAGAGGAGCAGTGCCACAGGCTGACTATGACAAAACTGTGCAGCACTTGATTCCCAGTCCTTCTTCCTTCTTCCCTGTGGATCTAAAACATGAATGTAACATTTTGGTGGGTTCGTTTTCCTGTATCTCTAGTGCTCCAAGTGGAATAACAGAGTAGTGGTTTCACAGCATCACCCTGGGAATCAGTGTTTCCTGCCCTGAGAGATGCCCCAAGAGCACACTTGGAGCATGGGTTGGTGACAGAGGACTGTGTGGGATCCAGGCTTGGGTCAGGCTGTGCCGTGGGAGCTTTTGAGTTGAGTCCAGGAATAAACGAGACCTCAACTTTTCCCGGGGGCAGTTTTGAAGACAGGTGGTGACAGCAACCAAAATCTGAGCCAGGCAGTAAGTTAATAACTGGTGTCAGAAATTGGTGCTGGGGTTAAGTTCAAGTTTACGGGGTAGGTGTTTCTAAAGTGTTATGTGATGTCTTCTGCAGTGGGAAGAACGGTGCCTTTCTCTGGTGTGAAGCAAAGCAAAGCAAACAGGAGTTCCACTTCCACTGGATGAGGTTAATGCCATAAAACTGATGAAATGACAGGTGTTTCTACATGCAGAAGTATAGGCTGAATAAGAGCCCAAATCAAGCAGTTTTCTAACTGACAGTGACTGCTCTCATTATGTATTTTTTAATAGAAAAAATTCAAAAGGGCTGAGAAACTACAAGGATAGGACCACTTCTTCTTTTTTTCAGGTTGATGAAATTTATTTGAATTTAAAAAAAAAAAAGAAAAGAAAAAGAAAAAAAGGAAGAAAATCTGATCGAGGGAAGACTAAAGATTTTGCACATCCTTGTTGTAATGCAATAGTTGTCCTATGCATGTGTCATAGGGAAGACAGCCTAAGGAACACCAGGAAAACAATGCATGAGGTCCAAAGAGATAATCTCACTGTGTATATATTTTCTGCAGTGTTGTATGAAGATCTTTAGCAGTGAAGCCTCTTCCCTGTGGACTCTGAATGTATGATAAGGGCTTGTCTCTGTGCACAGCTGACCTGTGAGGGCTGCTGTCACAGATCAGCTGCTTAGCTGACTGCAATGTCTCAGGGGTGCAGCATCAGCACGTTCAGAGTTGACTTGTCAGTCTGTGAAATGTCCCCTCTGCCCCCAGACATCAACCTTTTGGTATCTGCAGATTTAAAATTCTTCTGAGATAGAATCAGTACCCTGCATGGGGCCGGGTGGAGATTTACACTCAGACAAGACAGGCCACTGAGCCAAAGCAGGAGGGGGGAGCAGCACTGCAGCAGCATATTTTTCTCCCAGATGACTCCATGAACCAACAAATTAAATGCATTTGCTGTTGACATGGAATACAAAGTAAGTAAAAAACTGATACCCCCAAATGCTTGTCTAACTGTCTATCACAGGCTCTTACAGTGCCAAGCGAATGATGCCAAGTAACTGACATAGGAAGAGGTCCTCATAGGAGCACATTGCCAGCTGAAGTTTCTGCTGCTGATCTGACTGAAATGACAGGGAAACAAACAGAAGATAAAAACATAAAGATGTTTATGAAGTTGCAGTGCTGACTTCTTATAAGAAGTCTGGTTTTCAGAAAGAGGGGTGTGGTTGAGTAGGCAAGACAGTTGAGATGAAATTGGAGTTTATGGAGTGTATAACATGGAAGAACATGGCTTTGCATAGGCCACCCCAGCTTGTGCTGTGCCCCCAAGCTGGGCAGAGACGCACAGTTGTGTGTGTTTGCATGTGTTGCACGTATTTCCTCCTGCATGCACTTCACTGCACACAAGTTCACCCAAAGTAAGCAAACCCTCCTACCCAGGCAGCCCCAGTGTTGCATTAGCAGCCTGTGTGGTGAGATGGTCCTGCTCCACCATGACAGGAGGGGGAGAAAGGGTCGGTGGGTGTTTCCGTGTCCCTCTGCTAGCAGGGCAAAACAAAAAACCTTTATTCTTCAGAAGCTGATCTGCTCTCACAGCTTCGGGTTATAATCCCTTTTGGTGACATCACAGGTACTTCTGAGGCCGCCAAGGTGATGTCACAATGAGAAGCTTATGACTGTAAATGGGGAGTAAGTCACAAGAACAGATGACCTCAAATTAAGCTAATATCCTGTTATTATATAAGTGTTCCCAATACTTATATAAATGTGCTGGTAACAAAAAATAAGAAAGAAAAAAGGCCCAATGGTCTATCAGGATATGTGAAGATGTGTGTAAAGTTGACATTTCCCACAGACCCACAGATCCTTTATTAGTGTGTCTTGCCTCTAAAAATCTTCCTTCTATCAGCTCAGTTTTTAAATCAACCTCAGGATCTTTCCTTATTTAAAGAGAGAAGCACAAAAGTTCTCCATATTTTGACATGTCCAATAATCACATACATGCTTAGGCATAGCAAAGCATCTCAACCAAATATAATCTACATTTTAGTGTCACTAATGTGTTAAGTAATTTGAGCATATATGAACATGGAAAGGTGTCTTTCCTGTGAAGCCCTCTGGGGTCCTTGAGGATTACCATAGAATGGGTGTATATCTGAAACTATCTAATTATTACCTGCTGTATTCTTATGATAAATAGGAACTAATAGAATTGAAAACTATGTACAATTGTATCACAGAAAAGCTTTATTGCAGCTATAAAAATGATACTTTATATGCTGAGCTAAATTCTTTGAAGTTGGAAATAATGTTCAAAATCTCTAAGGCACTTTTTTGTAGATCTCTTGTCCCCACTGTTCTGCAGGTTTATTATTTTTCATGGTCAAATATTTATTACACTTTACCCTGGAAAATTTTTAATGGATTCTTTTGCTTTGATAGGATACGGAGCACATTTAAATGCCTCTAGGGGTAAATTATTTCACATCAACACTTTCAAGCACAAAGTCTGGATCTTCAGTAGGTTTTTACATTATGCAAGTAGACATTTAAGGTACTTAATACTTTCTAACCTCTAGTGCCCTTTTTACACAGAGACAGGCAGTCAGCAGGGATTAATCTGATCCTAATTAACCACAAACTCTTCTGATATTTGCTCAGTGCACAGTAGCGTGCTGCCAGGTACACAGAGGTAAACTGATCTGGATTATCTGCCAGTGTATGTGCTTCAGGGAGGGAGGTCTGTGCTCCGTGTCGTGGGTGAGCTACGGGCAGATACAGCTCCAGGCATGCAGCGGGGAGGCTGCTGTGGAGAGCTGCAGCTGCAAGGAAAGGGGAAAGCACTAATTAGAAGGCCTCTTCTTAATGGCTTTCTATCAAGATTTCACTCTCAGAGGTGGCATTTGCTGGTGTGGCATCCTCCCAAACCAGATCCCTTCTCTCTGCCCTCTCCTGATGGGGGTGTCGAAAGCAGAACAGAAGCTCCAGACAGAGTTTATTAGAGAAGTGCTCTCACTGAGTCACGAGATGCATAAAGAACCCCACTGCTTTCTAAACTCCTCCTCAGAGAGGAATCTAGGTGCAGACGGATCCAGTCTTTGCCCCAGACTTTATGTTTAAAGCATTATATAGGTGTAATTGAACCTTTGTGCAAATTTGAACTGCAAGATTAAGAAAGGAAAAACAAGTATATTTCTATGAATAAAATAAATTATTCATTTTATTGATGGTGATAATGATAATGATTAGACTAAAAGACCTTAATCAGAATGATTAGCTACAGACTACAGGTAGTTATAACTACCAGTGCAGTGCACTATTTATTGAAGCAATATTGAAACAGCAATATTACAGCTAGCAAAACAATTAAGTAGAGATTGATGTTACTCACCCATACCAACAACTGTGGGCAAATCTATTCTGCTCAGCCTTGAGGGAGTCCCCAGTCAAGGGAGGAGTCTCCACACACACTCGTAGAAGGGGTATATTAGATGTGCCTGCCACTAAAAAGTGGGATTTCAGTCCCATGGGAACAGTTGCCCCCTCTGAGTCACTGGTGTTGGGAGGTGACGGTGCTCCACTCTGTCAGGGTTGATCCATCCTCTGCTAAGGCAACAGAGAAAAGTGAGGACACGAGGTGGCAGGGAAACCTTGCTGCAGAGCCAAAAGAATTCCTACCCAGTGTTAATGCTGGGTGCTAACAGCTCTGGTTCTTGATCCTCCTAACAGTGGCATGGCCAGCCCAGCACTTGAATAGGGATCCAAGATAATAAAATAAAATTTTTCTGGGAAGGACAAAACAGGACTTGCTGTCTGCAGGCTCTTCACAGACCCTCAGCTCTGTGGGACCATGGCTTTTGAAATGTTGTCTTATTTGTGATAGTCACCCAGGCCTCACGCATTACATCAAGGCAGGCTGATAAGATCACCCTTACAGCTCAGGGAAACAACTTCAAAAGTGATTTTTTTATTCTGTATTATTGCAAATGTTCATGCAGATGTCAAGAACAGAGAAATAGCAGACTAAAAGGGGAGAAGAATGTCCCAAAAATGGGATCCTGAAAAGTTAACTTGCTGATCCTGACGTAGCTAACACAAGGCAAATTCACAAAGGAGCTACATGGAATTTCTTTAGTTAAAGTGGTAATCAGGGCACCTGCAGCCCTCTGATCATAGTGAGATTGACTGCTTAGGGTTTACCTTTGTTCAGACTGCTCCAAAGAGTATAGCCAAAAGCCAGCTCAGGCCACGGGAGTAGGCAAGCACGTATTCACACGAACAAGTGCTGGTTTCCAGGGTAGTTTGTTTGCTTTCCAAGATCATTCTTCTCTTTTTCCCCTCCACTCTGAAGCATTCCTCTCTGAGGCATGGTAGTTCTTGGAGATCAAGAGAGTTAAAATAATCCCCAGAGAGGCAGTAATTTTGGGAAGCTGACCTCTCTTGTATCAGTCTGCAGTCCACCTGGTATCCAGCCATTAGCTCTTTCTGACACAGCTGGAAACAGGCAGGAAAAGAGAGCTGACTCCAAGCTGAGCTTTCAGAGCTGTGATGCAGAGCCAGTTCCTACAGAAAACAAGCACTGCCTTTAAACAGAAGTCTGCTGGAATAGGCATCTAATAAAATAAGATTGTTTTGTCCCCCCCATAGTAAGTGGGACTATATCAGAGCTATGCTTGGTGACACAAGGTTATTCTCAATTTTTCCTTGGGAAGACTGGAACACCTCATGGTTGAGGGTCTTGTGTGAAGCCACACAGAAGGCATGTGCCATTCACTACATGCTGATCTTTCATCTAGAGTTTTTCTCTGTGCACTTTTGTCCAGAGATGCCTTTCAAGCTGGGACCCTCAGCACTGTTGTATTCCCAGCTGCTGAGGTTGTATGTTTGGAAACAGTAAATCTGTTTTCTGGAATAAAACAAAATTAAACTGTTAAACTATCTTGTTTCATCAGACACACTACTAGTAATACAGAAGAAAAAGTGTTAAGAATCTAATTGGTCTGGTGAAGGTTGCTTCTTCAAGGGCACGACAACGCAGTGATTCTGCTTGAGATGTGGGATAGCATATATGATCTCTGCATGACTGCTGTAATTAAATGCAAACCATTCATTTCTCAATGCCTTCCCCTCCCCATGCTTAATGTCTATTTGTTGCTGCTTGGTCTCATAACAACTCTATTAATTAGGAAAAAGTGTCAAAGGACCAGCTAATGAATGAGTGAATGAATGGATCCTGAATTAAGAAATTTTTCTTTTTTGATGTTTCCTTTATTTTAGAAATAGAACAGCTACAACCTTCTTTTAGTGCTCTTGTCAAATATGGGGACATTTAATGTTGTAGTTCCTTGGAAAATAAGACTCTTTACTTCAGCATTTCAAGAAGAGAAAAAATATTCATAGATTGTTTCAGGGAAAAAAGAAAGCACTAGCAGTAGTCACAGTGTCAAAATTAATTATTTTTGATTGATCCATTTGCCTTGATCTTTATGACCCTCAAGAATTTAAAATACTTCCCAGTCAATCATTTAAATTCCTCAGCTAAACCCCATACCTCATTAAATAAAGAAATAAGGAGAGGGGGGTGTTGATATGCTTTTCTTTTGGCCTGTCACTCCAGAGTCTGAAAATACAGATCATGGCATCTTAAAGTATTCTCAGTTTTCTGTTCAAATAGCAAAAAAATGTTTCTCTATACAGTTCATCACATTTTCTTCAGTGACACTTTTTTACTGGAAGCTCTTTGGACTAACTCCAAGTACCACCTTCAGTGGTGGAAAGAGACCCTGAGACACTAAATCTACTGGTGACTGTGCTAATGTCACCAAACAACAAAGGCTTGTTGGGTGAAAGGCAAAGGGAAGGAAAGGAAGGGTATGCTTAGAAGACATATCAAAAAATTTAAGATGTGTGTGAAAATTTTGGGGTGTGTACTGACTTCTTAAAGATTGAAGTCTAATGGAAATTTCACAGAATGGGAAGAGGACTCAAAGTATCAGACTACAGGATGGTGTATATTACAGTGCACAGATGCTGTACTTTGTCAATGTTCAAACTATGCAAACAGATTCATTTCATATGCATCATCTATTTCATCCCATCATACACCCCTATTGATACATAAAAGCCAACTCTTGCCCTGATCTGTGCTTTCCCATAATTTCTCATCTGAGAGTTCAGCCTACTTTTGTTCCTGCTTCTTTAAGATGGCATTGCTGGTTTGTTTTCCATTTTCAGTTTTTCACCTTTCATCTGCTTTTCCCATTCTCTCATGATACGACAAGAAATACAAACCAGAATCTGGACCTGGAATGCTGCCACAGGGGAAGCTGAAATCAGAAGCAAATCAGAGCCCTTTATAACTCAAACCTGAAAAGTATTTTGCTGCAATTTGTGTCTCACGTTATTGTGCACTGTGATAACTCAAAGGGGAAAGGCATCAAACACTCAGGTTGTAAAAAGGCCCAGAGTACCGGCACTTAAACTTAGTCCCCAGAGAGAGCCCAGACCTCTCAAGTTTCTCTCCTCCTAGCAGGTGAGACCTCAGGCAGTGTGGTGGCCCTTGTCCAGATCTGATGAGTTGCCCCTGCCAATAGCCCTGCTTCCCCAAGACAGCAGAGCAGCACCTAACTCCTCTGGTGTGTGTCACATCATGCACCTTCTTGTGGCCCAGGGGGATGTCCCTGCCACATGCACATACAGCTTGTGTGGAAATGTGCCACGCCAAAGCTACAGAATTTGCAAATCTGCTTTCTTGTCATCCTACTTGCCTCTCAGGCAGCACTTCCCAAGCTCTGGGATAATAGTGTCCCCTTGGTGAACATCAGGGAATACCTTGCACTGCCACGGCAGTTCCCGACCCCAGCCAGAGCAGCTGATGCCCTTCAGCAGGACCTGCACTCTTGTACCTGTGGTTTTGCTCCATGTAAAATCCAGATTGCATGTAGCATCTCCAGTGAAGCTTCCCAGAAAAACAATGATTATTTCACTGGAAAGCTGTTGCTCAATCCCTGTAACTGCTGTTCCCCAGAGTCCAGTTCTGAAAACCAGCAAGAAGAAATAGGATTGACTGTTATTTCTATTACCTTTGGGAGAATTCTCTTATGTAATTTAATTTAATTTGATTTAATTTATATAAATTCTTTTTCTAGGTAACACTTTTTCATGTACCCAGAATCTTAACTCCTGTATCACAGATTGCAGTCCGCTCTCTGTACATCTCATCAATCCATATCTTGTCTTCTTTTCTTTTTTTTTATGGGAGCCCTTACATGATTGCACATCATTTTCAGAAGATTTCACGCTTCTGAAAGTCCATATGGCTGTCAAAATCTTTTCTGATGCCACTTGTTTATGGCTTCAAAATTATCAACATAGATTCACACATCCTTTTTTTTTTTCTCCCCTGTTCCTTCCCCCAGTCTCTTTTGTACACAACTCCAGTAAGATTAATTCACTTTTTTCTCCAAATGATGCTGCCAAAGTTAACACATCAGCAGAGAAGGCTTGGAGCAAAAATCTGTTCCATCTTGCTATACTTTTCATTCATGTCAGGCTACAATCTAGCTGTCACTTCAGAGAGCAGCCAATTTTTCTTTGGGCCATCTACCAAAAATGGCATAATCAGAAAATGTTCTGGCGACCTGGCATATCTAAGAGACAACGAGCCTCCATTGCAGAGAGCACCAGCAGCTGTATCCCTGTGGTGTCACTGAATGACTCCCAGGTGTGCTGAAAGCAGGGTTTTCTTTTGCAGTCCCTTGCAGTCTGCTAGAGACAAGGTAAGTACCAAATCCAGTGGATTTAGTGAGGAGGTGCTAAAGAGAGGAGTGGGCAGGAAAAGAAAGGAGCCCTGGGTCCTGTCCTGCTTAATTTTGGACATGGAGCTGCAAGTGCAGCCTCAGACATGAGACCTGTCTGAGGAGGTGAGACAATGCCTGTGTCAGGGAGCTGGTGGAGCTGGCAGAGTGGGAGCATCTCCAGGCTCATGCTGGTCTAGGAGGAGATAGTGCTGTACTGTAAAAGAAAAGGGAAGGAAGGAAGGAAGGAAGGAAGGAAGGAAAGGCAGCA